>NW_019091455.1:778757-953591 GCF_001949145.1 Acanthaster planci
GCCTGAACCCAATTAAATCTCCAATACGTGCGTGGGAAAAGCATGGAACAAGATTTACATTCGTGGATCTACTTGCATGCTTTGCTTACACAAGTATGATGGTAGATGTTTGTTTAATCCACACATGAAAATTTCACCTCTAAAAACAAGTTTGCAGAAAAAAACTGCAAACTCAGAAGCAAGCTTCATTTCAGGAATTCTATAAAATCGATACCTTCACAGGCATTTGAATTCTCTGCTTGAGAATTAAAGAAAACAACCAATATGACACAAAAGCGCTAATCAAAATTTCAATAAAATTTGATCCACACAAAATGATTTCACAACTTCTTGGCCAGGAAGACTAATTTCTTGCAGTTTTTCTTCATTCCTAAAGTTCTATCAAACTGAGTTAATTTAAAGTTGAAGGAGCCTTCAGTAAACAAAACAATTCAAGAGCAGATCCACATCAAATAGGGGCCAAATTGTTTTGGGGACCAAAAATAAGGGAATGTCTTTATTTGTATGGCCTTTCTGAGATATGAGAATAACTCTGAGGGTTTTTACATGCCTCTGGAAGAAAAGAAAGTGAGTTGGTTCAAAAATAGCCTTTTCTCATAGTCCCCCCCAATCAAACACGTTCATGCATGGCCCGTGTTGCGCCCCTCCCAATTTGCGCATGCGTAAATCGCATTTATTACTCTGAGAGAGTCTGAAAATGGCATCATTTCAGAGGAAACTCGAATTATTTGATCCAAACGAATTTCCCTCTCAGCCAACTTGTGCTGTAACAGAGTGAAATTCTTACCGACACCACGGCTGCAATGGTCAGTAAGTAATACAGTGCGATCAAACATCAAAGAGGACATGGTTTGTGTTTTTATTGGTTATTTATTTTGCGGAATAATTCCTAATGACGAGGGAAAGCAGACCTCTATCTTGAGGCACGTGGGCCGTCCCTTATGGGGACCAGTTAATAACAATCCTTGGGCATAAAATTGAACAGGAATCGAAAGATGAATGATCAACCATCGTGTTTGATGAGCAGTTAATCGCCTGGGGCTGCACTCCCCCCCCCGCATGCTTAGCATTTTTCAAGCCTTCATCATGCAGCTGCGATGGAAGTCTAGTATCCCGAATCCCCGAAGGTGATGATGATGTTTCGATTCCGTGTCAAAGGGTTGCTGCTGACAAATAGCCAGAGCTTTCGCGCGATATCCATGCCGGATAAGCATAACCGCAGAAGATTTCAATCCAAATTCCTACATTTTCAGCAGATGTCTTTCGATATAGTTGTTTACCGAGCTCGACAGAGGGATGTAGACAAACCTAAAAACAAATTACAGAACAAAAGAGGGACACATAAATTCGAAGGCTGTTTTCAGGGACCAACATCTCAGCAGTGTTATTGTAATAAAGTGGTTCTGGAACATGGACGCGCATGCGTTGTTGCAATCTATCCAGTGAACAGTTGAGCATGTTTAAATGTATTCGTAGAATGAGCTGAAAAGTTGGCAGAAACTCAAGAACTCCCAACACCTCCTTCCCTAAAGTTTTTTTTATTTTCATTTCGAGAACAAACAATGTACCTCACTGTTATAAGATGTATAAAGAATATCCATGGCCGCTAGAAAATTGAAATGGAGAGCCCCTCTGGAATTTACAGTAAGGTGGTCGGCCGTGTACGAACTACGGTTTGGATATATTGCAATAACTTCATTCATATTTTGTGTGTATTATTTTCCCTATTGCTGGGAGAGCGGTGTTTTTGCAACGCCGTACGCGAGCCGGATGTATTGTGACACCTATTATGTTTAACATGGCCTCCGGGCGTTGCCCTACCGGGCGGCAGGCCGCGGTCCTTGCTCCAATATGCAGGCGGACCTCCGCGTTGTTGATCAGAACCCGAACATGAGTAGCTAATTCTTCTCCTTCTTCCTTTTTTTTTTTTCAAAATAATGAAGATGATGAAAACAGCTAACTGGTTATTGAATTATTGTGTCAATAATTGGCCAATTCACTCATCTAAAAAACCGGTACGTTTACGCAATCAATTAAGTAACAAGGCACCTACTATAGTGCGAAATAATTTATTATCTTGTTTTTTGGCGGGTTTAAGAGGAGGTTTGGGACTGCGGGGAAAGTTTCAAAGACTCTTGAAACAACATCACGATTCTTCAGTGATAAAAGTGGCTGAAGAATAGCTGAAAAATTAGTGCTTTTTTCAGCAGGGATTCCGTGCTGGTTTATTTTCCCCCGCTGTGACGAATACTACAAGACAATCAGTCCACAAACTGACGCGAAGAATGCCAGCCACCTCGGTGATTCATCTCGGTGGTGTTTTTATGTTTGTCCAAAAGTGTCCCCTCACATGATTAGCTTTTTGCCTTTTTATGAAGGTGTTTGTTCCTTTCTTTTTATATCATGCAATTACTTCTAATTGGTTGATATACTCGAGAATATAAAAACTACGGCGCACGGTCTTCTTCTATTCCAAAGAAAAGGCACTGTTCTCTTGAAAGGTCTGACGCACAAGAAAATTACAAATGGAATGTCCGTTATTGTCTATGTCGTCTTGACAAAATTGTTTGCTGTTGTTTCTAAAGAGGTGCTTTGGAAACAGCTATTACTTATAGACTCGTTGTATTATGCATGTATAAAGGGCTCTTTATCAACATTCAGTTCAGCCAATGCTTCTGTTTAGATATAATACTGCGTCAACATCAGTTTGAAAATTTGGTAACCTTTTCCCCATTCTTCCCGGCAGAATTCTTGCCTTGGTAGGGCCTCAATTTGGCTCTATGTATTGTTCTGGGCCCTAAACACCCGTGTTCTCTAAACCTCACGGTTCAGTTGGCCCCCATACCCTGTTGTACTTGGGCAGTAGACCTTAGGGCCCACATAGCGCTCTTCCGCTCTGTGTACTGTTACCATTTTCATAGAGCTCTTTAAATAATTTTTTAAAGAAATAATTGAAAACGCCGAGAGTTTAAACACAATCCCAACACTTTTTTATCCACTTTTTGTTTTAAACACGTTTTATCATGTGCAGATGTTTACCTTGAAATGCGTTCAGGAATGCGTTTCATTGCTATGCGTTTTCACAAAGCTAAACACGTACCACGGAGAAGCGTCTTGCATTTGAACACAATCCTAAACACAATTCAATATAAAAAATCTTAAACATGTCGTTGGTTACACGTGTTAAATTGGTCAAACGTGTTAACGAAAATGTGTACAAAAAAGCGTTCAAACTCCAAGCGCTATTTTTACCGTGTGAAGCCACACATTTCATTTCAAAGCTAAATGAAGCTATAGTGTATAAAGTAAGTTCCAAGCTTTCCCAAAATCGAAAATTCAGAGACAAACATGAAAACTTTTAAAAGGAATTTTTCTTATTAGCGTAGGTGAGTAAATTTTGCGAAACACCGGGGTCGTTTTGCTTGAGTCTTCAAAATTTAAGAGGGCACCAGGTACCTCAATGTGCAAGCCATTTTGCTGCAGATTAGTGGAGAAAGATGTAAAGAGAGATGCACAATTTCGTTTCTATTTTAGCGGCAAATGCTGCTTCCGACGACGAATATGAAAAAAAAAATTCAGGGTAACGGGACGCATAGTGACTGTTTTATGAAGCACTTAATTCCCCTCTTGAACGGTGGGACCAACAACTTAAGGAACCGGATTACACCCACGGGACCGGCCATCGGCCGATTTGATAGGACGTTTTGATGGCGAGTTTTCATAACTTTGCGGACCGGTGTTTGTTGAATTGGTCCCTCGACCCACATTTAGCGTCCGATGTTGTGTTTCGGTACAGGGGTTGGGGTCGAGAGATCACGGGGTGCTGTTTGATGGGCAGGGAGTTATTAACTTGCATGTCTTAAAGGAACTGCGTAGGAATTATTGCTTGTGAGTCCCCACAGTGTTAGTAGCGTAGCCGGGCTCTAAGTTCCAGAGGGGCAGCGGGGGGGGGCACGAGTTCCCATAGAGAGTTGCCCCAACCCCTCTTCCTGGGTACGCAACTGACTGGTACTCATTTTGTTTCAGAATTTCAAACAATAAGAATTCTTAAGTAGGCCTACCGGTACAAAAGCACCAGGTTTAACGACGCCGTGTCTTGTTACTGTACACTCTCTATGCATTCCGAATTCCAAAACATCATACAGAACTGCCGCAAAGTGCTTGCTGGCTACAGCGAACTATACGATCGAAACGTAAGGCTCTCCTATTGTTGTCAATTTCGAAGACGGCAACAATGGACTAAACGTTTTAGAGTATTAATCGCTCAACATTCACAACGTAATAAGTTTGAAAAGTATTTCTTCCGGTGGAAACACGATTTAATCTCAATTTATTCGACCGGGCAAATTTCACTCTAATTCGTTTCATCCCAATGATTTTAGTTGCTGGGAACAAATTTTCACTCCATCAGAGGGATTTCTCATTCGACAAGGGTACATGTTTCAAACTCTGGAATTTCTAGGGTACTCGATAGATTCCTGAAATTATTTAAGTGTTTGAGAAGTGACAACAAATCATGAAGAACAAGCTTGGTTAACTGGAAATCACAGGCTAAAATCGTTCACCAAATGGGGATTTGATTTCTCAGTCAACCAGCTGACTTGTTTGTCACCCAAACTGCTATACATAAACGATTTTAAATGAAAGACTACGTCATTCTCTGAATGATGAAATCAGAGGACATCGATCTGAACCATGCTTAAACAAACACAATAAGATGACGGAGGCCGAAACGGACCATATTTTTTATCCTTTTTACCATGGTTCTTACCATCCTCAAGACGGGAGATTGACTTCAAAGTGTTGTTAGCTCCTATGACATAAACAATAACCGCCCTAAAAATTACTCAAATCACATTCACCGCTACGCAATATTGATTTGGTAATTTCCACTTTAAACTTCGGATCAGTTTTTTTTTTCTGTTATAAAATCTCTCTCAAAATCCATCTGCTCCTTTACAAGTTACCAATTATTCTCGATATGGTAGTCTCTTTAATTACTGACAGACAGGACACACGGGAGGTGTGTTTAACCGAAAAAGAAACAACAGTCTCCAGATGTCGGCATTTTGCTTTTGGAGTGGCCGACATCTACGCTCGTAAATCACGCGTATGGCCGAGGCTTTACCGGCTGCTCGCGGCCTGCTCTCTGGTATATCACGCCCGGCTCAGTTCAGTCCCGTCCTGTGGCGCGAGACATTTTTAACTGTCGCTTTTCATCGGTTTGTTTTATTTATTGAGGCGCTGTGGTCGGAGGGGCTTGACGGGGTAACGATGGCAAATTGGATTAACACCCCTGTGTATGCGGCTCCTTTGGAAGAATTTAACGGCGTGAAAATGACCCCCAACATGTGACGAGGGAGGTCTGTGAGCTGTTTAGGTGCAACAGTGGACTGAATGGTGCTGAGAACTGCACGTGTCCATTTATTTTGGTTGAGTTGTGAACTTAAACATCTGTGTTTCTGATTTTTTGTTATTTCTGTGATCTTTACTCAAGGATGTCTTTGCGGCATCGAAGATGTAAAACTCTTGGGGAAAAGTTGCAGAGAATTGGGGGGAAAATGGAAAATGTCACCGCTTGTTTGACATCGGAAGAAAGTTGAGAGATCATAAAGAGCTCTCGACGATCTTACTAGGACACAGCGGCATTCCTGACCCGGTACTCATCGGGGCTTCTCTGGCCAAGTGGCCTGCCAATAATCCGCTCGCTCGTCGGGCGAAGTACTACTCCACTGGCACCACCCGCGGACACCTTAATTGAAAGACAAACAAGGAGCCTCTTCCGAACTTGTTGTTTTCTATTACAACGCCACTGGTTCAAAACCAATTTCTCAATTGCGGGGTTTAAGGTATTGTTTGCAAAGGGCATAGCGGAAACAACAGGGGTGCTTCACGATTGACGGAAGTCTCTTTTTTTGGAGGGGGGGGCGGACCGGGCTGTGAAGTTTTGTCGGCTTGACTAAGTTTTGAGAGACTGTCGCTGCGAGACGATGTAGGTAAGTTGTGACGGCATGCCAACAAGAAAACAAGACGCTGGATCCAATTATGAGTCCCACGATCGATTACTTTATTTCCTAAACGACTTTAGAAATTGACGATGCGACAGTTAAGTACCTGCTCGTGCACGGCGATGCCTCTCGGTATTTTTATACAAACTTTTTGGAGCCTCTTCGAAACTATAATAATGGGGCATGCTATGACTAAGACCCTCACCTATGTAATTAAACGTCACAATCAATGAGCCCTTAGTCCGCCAACTATTTCAATCGTCAAATTAAAGTCCATTATGAGTGCGGTATGTACGAATTTATCGATCTACAGTCTACTTGCGCTTACCGTCGATGGCCGCAGTGGCTCAGGTAATAACGCTCACAGGGCGCCCTCACTTTTTGGAAATGGTGCTGACCTTATGGCTCTCCTTCCTCTCAGCTGATTTTTTTCCCTAGGTGCACGTTTGGTTCCAAGTTAAAGTTCCCAGCGAAATCAAATAGTCTGGGGCGGGGTTACATTCCAAGCAGGTTGATGCTACTGCATGGGAAACGGAGGGGATGGATGCGATCAAAGCATCATAGGTCTGAAAGAATAATGGATCGTCGACAGAGACTGAACTTCCAAAATCCATCCCTCCTAAGGGATGTGCCCTGGTTTTTTTGTCTCAACAGTTTCAAATGTCATAAAGATTTGACATTCCTCTATCCTACCAAGCATCGACGTCATTAACCAGTTCCCATTTCTAGTTTTGTTGTTGTTGTTGTTTTGTTTTAATGGCGCTTTCAGCATCTCAGGCTATTTGCGCCAATAACTGTACGTTTATTCATACATTTTATTAATCAGCATCACATTACGGAGTTAGGAAGAAGGTTCAGTTTTAGAGGCAGGAGGAAACCAGAGTACCCGGAGAAAACCTGCGAGAGCGAGTATGGACTGGAAACCAAATGCACTTAAAGCCGGGGGCCAAGCCGGGACTCGAACCCGGGCCTCATTGTTGCAAAGCGAGGAAAGAGCCGCTCCGCTAACCCGCTAAAACCGCTCACCCTCCCATTGCTAGTTTTTACCTTCTGCCTAAAGCTAAAGCACGCGTTCAGAGTACAGTAGGCCTACTTGTCCTCACAGTAAACAATTCCCTGCGTGCAAAACGCGGGGAAAATATCAATCGGTGAAAATGAAGCCATTTTGGGGTGCTACAAAAACAGTAGACGAGCCGACCAGACACGAGGGGCGTAGCCGACGGGGAGAAGAGTTCGATCTGACGGACACCCAACACCGACTGAAACGCGGTCCGTGTCGGACTTGACGTACCCATTCCGCGGGAGCATAGGGGAAACAAAGAACGCAAGCAGGATTCCGAGAAGCTGGCAACCAATCAGCAAGAGGAAAAGATGGGGGAAGAAGGTCGGTCACCTTGGCAAAGGTGTATGGGACGGTTCACCCCGTAAATAGGACAAAGACGTAAAACGCCTAAAAATCTGGCATCTGGTGCAAAAGAGAAACAAGAAGAAATTTTAGGAGCTGATTTGGTCCTGAAGTTCGAAAACTTTTTAAATTAATAATTCGACATGCAGATCCCTCCTTTGTCCGTGGATACGACTTAGTGCCTCCATAGTTCACATGCCAACCCGTAATCATCATGATATGGCCTACAGTTGTTGGTTTTTTTCATGTACTGTGGACATATTGGAATTGGCACGAACGGTTTAGTAATGCAGTCAATGTCAACGTGAATTCTCATGCATGGAGAATACCAAGTTCGCACAGTGCGTCTATACGATGTCAGTTCCCACTAAAGTCTGATTTTCGCAGGTCGATAAAGGAAAGCAAACAAACAAACAAACAAAAAATAAAAAAACTGCATGACATGTCATGCACCGGCTAAACTGAATTTTTGAACATCACTAGCAGTTATGAATTTGAGGCACATTTCTATTTTTTTTCTGAATTGCAACCAAGAGGTATGTTCCGAGTGTTTCGTTTTCAACGTGAATTCTGATTTATAGTTCCGGTTACTCTAGTGATGGAGCGCAATCAGGTTATGGTCAATTAAGATGTGGTGCAATTCCACATTCCCAGCTTCCTCGATATTACCCAATCTTGCAGGACAATTTATTCCTGCCGTCGAACACTGAACTCCACGATCGCATTTTGATATCGCATATGCGACCCTACCGAGGAATCTTTTTTTTTCTCCCAACTGTTTAACAGTTTAAGTTAATCAGAAGTACATGTACCGAACATTTTGGGTCATCCCTAACAAGGGATGACAGATACAAAATGAGACAGGCCGGTGACTGTTTCATGATACGAAAAAAATAACAAAAAGCCAACTTTTGCCGACTTGTAAGTCGGGTTTGCGACAAACAGTGGGCTGGCCCGTTGCAGATCATTACCGAGTTCTAGTCATGGTCTATGAGCAACTTGGGGGGGGGCTGTTAAAGATCTGAATAATTATTTCAATCTGAAAATGCGATGTACGCATGGGCGGATCCATGATTTTTTTTCTGGGGGATTTTGTTCGAACAGGGGGAGGGGGTACTCCATGCAGTGAGCGGGGGGGGGGTGACCCTACCCCACCTCCCTCTTTTTGAAAATGTAGCCTGGTGTCTTAAGTTGTTCCTTTACAGTTCTGAAACCGATTCAAAATCCTAACTGCTCTCCAGAAGGCCTGCATATGAATGAGAGAGAGAGATTCCTTCAGAGAACAGTCACTGATCGCAGCCTCTGAACAAAAAAAAAGTGCAGCAGACACGGCTGGACCACACAGCGAGCAGTAGTCGACCGATGACGGTCACGATATTGTACCTGCAGTAATCTTGACAAATGGAGGGACGGACCTCGTCTCACCCCTCGAGGCATCGCCGGCTGCACGCGGGCCAGCACCGAGGGGTGCACGCTGGAGGGGGGGGGCTCAGGCAGGTAGCAAGACACGGAAGTGGGGAATTTATGGGGCAAAGGGGCTGAATTTATTGGCCGGTTGTTTGGAAGGGGGGGGGAGGAATGTCACACCTGACGTGATGACAGCCGTGGGGACCAAACAGTCTGTCCTAGGGCAGGTGCAAGTCAGGGAGAATGATTTTAAAGCGGCGCTCTGTGCTCCAGCAACATTCTCGAATTCCAGCTTCATTGCATTTCACAAAGTAAAAGAACACACGACGCCAGAATTCTAGAACAGAGAAACGAAAGGGTTGGGTAATCTCCAATTTTGTCAAATGAAAAAGGAAAAAAGGCATCCGTCAAAAGAGAAGTTAAAAGTGAGTTTGCGCATGGCTTGAACTGTGTGAAAGGAACCACAGAGGGCGCAATTCAAGAATTTGGGCCAGGTCAGTACATATTGCTGTGCCTGTTACCCAAGTCCAAAAACACTACATGGACAACGGGGCTCAGATGAAGAGACAAAGGAGCAGGCGCGCAGCTCGGGGGGGGGGGGGTTGTGGCACCTCGAAGAGCACTGTTTTCGTCCCCTTACACCCATTTTCGAATTCACTCTTCCAATTTGGCTCTACCAGCGTCCCTATTTTGTTTGTAAAACCTCCATGCGCCCACCCACCCGGCTCCGCAGCCTCTGCTAGAAGCGACCGGGGGGAGCGACTGAAGGAAGAAAGGGTTGGAGAAATCCAGCTTCAGAATAAACTCGTAATGTTTGCGCTTAACCCAGTCCACGCTTTCACTCCAATTACAAGCAGTATGCAATATACACTATGCTTCAAACCATACTTTCCCCGTCCCCTCATATTTTTGTCACGTACTGTCATTTTCCCCATAAGCTCCTGTTTACGTGTGGTGTGGTCACTTGAACACGACAAAATAATGGAATTCAAAACCGCAGGACGAGACCTAAGCGACCTCTGTCTAAACAGAAAGTACGCAACAAAAGGGGGAACTCCCAAATTTATTAATTTAACCGTAGCAATTGCACTTCTACACCAACTATTAACGAATTGAAACTCCCTGATTTCTCTCCCAAAGGGAAAGCAAGTGTTGCTATAAAATACAAAGTATCTCAGAATTTACCAGGATCATCTCAAATTCGGAATGCATTTTCGTGTTCGTCAAGTTAAAAGAGTGATATTTTTATCTTGAACAAAAAAAGTAATGCCTTACAACAAGCCTACAAGTCAAACGAAGCATGAACAGTTGAAATACTGTCTGTGGTGAAAGGAGAAACACGTATGAAACCATGAATCTAATGAAGTTAAGTCAAATACCAAAGATTTCGCAACTTCATATTAAACCTCCAGAGCAGAAAGATCCCGCCACACGAAGCAAAGTTTACACTCATTCCATTTTAACCCAATTCCACCAGTGGAATGTACTTTCAATCATTTTAACTGAATTACACGTCTATCACCCCAGACGACGCCCAGATATACAAAACTTACTCTATCGAAAAATATACAGAAATCGGCAATACCATCTTCATGTGAATAAGAAAATAAAAGGTTTTAATTTCACTGAATAGAATCGAGTCCTTAAAATAGTTTGGGTCCTACATATCAAACAAAATACCAACTAGTTTAACTTAACTAGGGAGAAAAATGCAGAAAACAATTTTTCATAATACTAAATTTATGATGCATATGAAAACTGACAAATAATTTAGAATAGGTGTGAAAAAATAGAGAAATTTCGAGTCACTTTGAATACCATGATCCAACAACACTGGTCATCATAAATAAATCTACAATATACACCATATCGGGCAAAACTATCTTCAGGATCTCATAGTAATTTCTGAGTTGTGGCTCAAGAAGGGACAAGACACGTGAAGAAATGCTGAATGGAAGAAAACAACTTAACACCACCACAGTAAACACAAACAAAACCGCAAACCCCCAAATAAAACACTGCAGCCATCTGAACACAATGTAGATCGGTTCCAGGTCCATGAATTCTCAAGAAAGGCCGTTTCTTGAGTCAGTGTAAGTACGGTAAATGATTTCAGTTCCACCAAAGAGGACGCGCACGTGCCTTTGCAGGGAGCCAACCACACCAACAGCCCGACCAAGTTATAGTCAAACCCATTATAAATACCTGGAACAACATGCCCGAGGAATTTGGTTCAGTCAAAAATGTGAGTATTACACATACCTCAGTGGTTCTGTGGGAAGGCAATTTAGTAAGGAACATCTTCATGATGTGCACCACAACTCTCATTTACTCCCTTTAATCGTAAATTATCTTCAATCAGGAAGAAATGAGGAGGAGTTCGTGTCTTACTCTCCGCGCTCTTTTTGTGCCATTCTCCACTTGTCTACGCATGATTGGTCCTGCTGCCGTGCCAACATTTGTCTATATATTTCAGCATATATGTGTCTTACTGCAGCTGAAGTAATGCTCGTGATGTTTGAATCTCATTTCTTCCTGTCAGAACATCTTCATGATGTGCACCACAACTCTCATTTCTTCCCTTCAATTGTGAATTCTCTTCAATCAGGAAGAAATGAGATTGAAACATCACAAGCATTACTTCAGCTGCAATAAGCCGCATTTAACAATGCAACGTTTGGAGTATAAATACCCTCTTTCCAAACACAAACAAACAAAAAAAGGAAACGTACATGCCAACAAACAAGCATACGCACGCAAATATACCGTGATCAATTTAACCAGCAAAGTAATTTCAAAAAGAACTGGTTTGGTTGACATCCATTATCAGCATGCAGAAGGTGGCTACACAGATGTGACAGGGTGGGATTCTGAGATTGAAATGGTGGTGTTAAAACACTTTAGCCAGGCACCTACCCCCGTTGCAACTTCCAAGAGAAAGGTATGCTTGCCCAAGTACGTACAATAAAAGACCAGTGAACGGACAGTTATGTTTTTCTGTTTAACACCTCACTTGCAAAATTGAAAAAAAACGAAACTGCTCCCTTCTCTCCACAAAGACGAAATCTGAATCAATCTCTGAAACATGACGCCAGTGTAAAATGGAAACAGGACTGAAGTAAACTTCAAGAACAAAAAAGATACCTCAGGGTAAACAACTGGCTGCCATACTGATGAAGTCACGCTTTGTTAACAATGTGTGCTTTCTTACAGGAGCCGGGAGGAGAGGGCTGATTTGAAGCTCTGTAGGAAAGAGTGACGTCATTAGTATTTGGGACTACTGCTTACAAATTTTCATTTAAATGTAATAAGTATTAAGTGCTGCAGTAGAATCAAAGAATCAGAGTCAAGGACAAATCGACTGGGGTGGAGTTTCTGACGGGGCACCCACTGGCGCACCCATTATTTCAAGGAGGGCACAGGGAGCGACTGAACCAAAACTTGTACATAGGTGGTCTACATGTCAAATTCAAACCTGTCCCCCCCCCCACACACACACAAGCAACCCTTCTTGAGTACACCAAATATTAAGAGCTCTTAACATGCAGGAAAATAAGCCATGTGACTGAAAGCCAGGTTTTTTTTGGGGGGGGGGATAATGCATTACAATTGCAAAGCACCATGCTGGATTCGTTTGAGACTGTGTCCCATGATGTGTCCCATTTCTTAAATCTTAAATAACTTTGCACTACTTTTTTCCTTGTACTATAAATAATGAATAGGTCTTAATGGAGGGATCTCTGAGGTAACGATGCACAGTCTAGCAATCTAAACTTTGACTAATTCATGTTTTTTCCAAAACTGCAAAGGCACTTTCGGTTTGTTCTCCAAGCTTGTTGACTCACAACAAATCTCATTTTCAATCTCTCTGGACAGCAGAAGAAAGTCATCAAGTGGCTAGGCCATTGGGTTCTGCTTCATCAGGGCAATGTCGGCTGCCACCATCTCGGCCACGAGATCCTGCAACATTGAGCAAACGGTTGGATCGGGATGATATTTGAAGTACGTGCCAACAGGAAAATGAACACAACAGTTCAAAAGAGTCCTGATCGGGAACCATCCTTACAACAGTAAAGAGAATGCATTATTCCTCTAGCCTAGTGGAGGTCTCAGATATTTGGCTTTGTCACCATTTTTATTTCAGAATTCAGTTTCATAAATTTTAACTAAATGCAGCTCTATGTTTAAGCTGCGGGCATTAACCCTAACACTCCTCAATCCTTCACCTGTTGGAGGACTGAGGAGTGTTAGGGTAAACGTTTTCTCATGAGGCCAGAGTTTCTACACGTTTTCATAAGATTCCAAAGGTAAGGTAAACAAGGTAAGACAAAGATTGAGATAAAACCAAGATTTTACAAAAATAATGGCCCAAGTGTGAAGTCAGGCCTCTTATGGGTAGCCTTTCAAGCGCCATCAACAGTTCATGCGCAAAGCCAATGGAGAGCCTGCTAACACCAGGCTGCAGCTTCAAATGGGTGCATGCCTGTAACTAACTTCCACCCACTGCCGCTCCTTTCAGACATGGATCTGGTCTCACCTTGAAGAGGGTCTTGGGTTCCCATCCCATCAAGTGTTTGGCCTTGCTCGGATCCCCCTGCAGAAAATCCTACCAAAGGAAACGAAAGGAATGACAGTTCACACCCTATGAGCTGACATTCAATAACCATGACGTGCAACTGCAAATCAAATGAACCTATAAACAAAAGCAACGATAAAATACAGCCACATAATGTCCTCTCTAAAGTTTGGACCTGTTGCACTGCTCATTGTTGAAACCACAGAGAAGATTTGAATCCCCGATTTCCCAAGGCTTCTAATCTCCAAGTGAGAACTATTGCTGAATGAAGACAGTTCTCTGTGCAGAGTTAGATGAACACTGTCAAGGTATTTCCTCGTTGGAAATGAACCTCACTGTCATCATCTACTTTTGCAGTAGAGAAAAATGGGCTTTGATTTGTGAGAGCGGGGCTCGGGGAGCCAAGCTGCAATCAAACACAGAACTCGTTGTGCACTGTGCAGTCGCACACACGGAATAGTCATCACAAAATCAATCTCCTCGACACAACACATTGTTAGAACCAACCACATCGGGCTGAAACTGTAAGGTCACATGATCTCCATTGATATACATGCACATATATATTTGTTACTGTGTTGCTACATCAGACTTCATATTATACAACAAAAAATGCTCCCTCAAATTTGCAGTATGTGTGTGTAATCACCAAGGGCCATGTACATGTATGTACATATACAGCTTTAACCTTCTACACAAGAAACTCCAAAAATTACACAAGGGAGTAAACAAGAAGGCAATTCCACCACTGCCACCAGGTAGAAGGGTTGTCATTTTTTTTCATAAGTCGCTGGCCAGCTGCAAGTTTTCAGTCTGTGCCCAGGGCCTTGTGCTCCCCCGATGTTCTACACTAATTTCAAGTGCGTCCCCGGCCTCGGGCTAAACAATACCTTCCTTTGCCAGTCCAAACTCCGGGGGCTTTGACCTCCGAAGAACGGAGGACCGGGACTGGTACCCCGCCAGGCAGAATACCAGCGCGTAGCCCGGGCCAGCGTCAGAGTCTCCCCGATTATCCGTCTCCAATTCCCCCCCCTGTCCCGCGAATATATCAATCTCGTTTAAGTTCCTGGGGTCAGTGACGCAGGCAAACAAGTGCTCCAATTCGTCTTTTTCGGCTCTTGTCATTTTCTCCCTCCCTTTCCATTTAACTTTTTATCATTTGCCTTCTATTTTCTCTTTTTTTCTGCTACGTCTCAAATCGGTCTCTCACGGCAGGGTACCAAGACCAACCGTGAGTCCAACCCTGCCCTGGTTTTTTCTTTCCCCTGCTCTCGGAGGTAGTTTTGCTGTCTCTCGTCAAGAACTGCGAGACCAACCGAAGGATGGCAGGGGGGTTCGGAGTTTCGGTGACGGCAGTTCCAAGTGTATCAAGGAATTGAGGTAATTGGTGGCTTATATGACCAATCACTTAGGCAATTTGAAGGGAGTGGGCGCCCCGCAGCCAAGGGAGGAACTCCAGCCGTGAGGAGGGTTGCTGAGCTGGGGGTTATTACCAGGCGTGACATTATGCATTAACAGGGAAGAATTCCCACTTCGATCTGAGTGGACTGTGACATGCTGAGTACCGAGCACGTCACACCATATCCTTTTTTCTTCTCACCAACTTTGAAGACAATTTACCAGTTAAACATCTTTGATCAGGCAAAATGGGCTTAACTGGGGTGTGTATAGCATTGCACTTGAAAAAGAGCATCACAACTTACCTACATCAAAGTTGAGCCAAACAATCCTCATTCATAAGTGGACAAAGGCGTCATGCACAATGTGCATATTGGGCTACCAGTAGAAATGACAGAGGCTTACGTTTGGCGTCCAAAGAATATCACAATTGGAAGCCTTCCAAAAGGTGTCGGCAAAATCACAGTGTCACTTCAGAATCAAGCATGAGCCCTGTGAAATCGGTGAAACCACTGCAACCAATCAAAATGCAGCTTCCTCGTTTCGGAGACTGGACGGGCAAACACATTTATGTCTTCACGTACATCATTGGCCATCAAACAGTTAGGCAAAATGTGCAAGAACAGGCGGCACAAATTGCTGGTACCGCACAACACAACTTAATTCATGCATAAGTGTATCCAACTGTTTGGCCAGATGCCGGTGACAAGAATGCGTAACTGTTCCAGAACTTTGAAATGTTCAGGCTGGTTAGAACCACTGTACCCTTAAGTGTATCCCATTCATTTACCAATACTTTTTACTCGCCTGCCTTTAACCCTCTAAAGTCTTGTGAATTTGATCCTCAGACCTACAAACCAATTCCAAGAGGGGAAAAAAAGGAGTAGGCAGGCAAAAAAAAAAAAAAGAAAGAAGTAAAAGACCAAAAAGAAAAAAAACCTTGTGCGTTGTCAGCGGCAGCAGCAACCGTAACAGATAAACCCAACATGACATGCGGAATCGTCTCCCATTAGTACGAAATGGCCAGGCCCAGCGTGGGGCAAATAGGCAGCATGGGTGCCCTCTGATTGGCTGTGACAATTCTTGATGGGTGGCCGTGGCATGTCCCGGGAATGGGCCCCCGCAACTCTCTGAGCTAGCGAGTCTGGCACCCCGCCACTTTGGGCCATATGGTCTAGGGGCGATCTTGGCAAAACGTGAGTAGCAACACAGGCCTTTTCTTCAAGTGCATACATGTAAATGTACTTTAAGGCATGATGTACATGTACCTGAGTACAACTTGGGATTGTTAATGTCAGAAGCATTTTATTTTGAGGTTAAATACATCTTTACTTTCAGGTGGAATGTGGTTGCACATGTCATTTGAATCAACAAAGACCCCTGTCAAGATGCAAACAAATTTAATATCATCTTTAACTTCCTTGTTTTCATCATTCTGAAATTTGTTGAAAACCACCAAAAATACGCTCCTAAAACTCAGTAAAGATATTATTACCACCAGGCAACACAGAATCAAACACTTTCCCAGTGCTTTTAAAAGCATAGGCCTACACTTTGCCATGCCCTTTTTTTAAATTAAGAATTAAACAGAATTCATAACAAAACTAGATTATTGTGGTTTGAGTTAGTAGAGATTTTGGCTACTCAGATGACCTTTTAAGCCTATCATGGTCAGAATAAACATGGCAAGACAGATTTAGCAACCACCGTGTACAAGACATTACAAAATCAATGCAAGAACACACCACTTGGTTAAACGACCTGGCCCTCTCAAATCCTGATACAAAAAATAAAGGCCACCCATGACCACATGAGGTCAATGCACTCTTGACCCTCAGGGGAAAGGTGGGGAAAAAAATTCCCCACCAAAACGTGGTCCCTCCAAGCGATATTAGTCACCTTATGTCTCCCAGACACAAGAAGACTGACAAGTGCACAGGGCCATGTTTTACATGTGGAGGCTACCTTAATTAGTCTCCGGCACGTTGGACAAAAACATAATGCATGTATGTCAAATAGCCACCTCCCTGGTACAGCTCAATATAACCTGACACTAATATAGAAAAGAAGGCGCTAACATGCACCCCCCCCAAAAAAAAAAAGAGAGAGAGAGAGAAGAGAAGAAAAAGAAAGAAAGAAAGAATAGAAAGAGAAACCCCTCAACCTCTTTCCCTTTTTCCCCCTTCTTTTGAGAAATCATTGAGCTGGAAAATGGCAATTTTCATTTCCTCTCTGCCTGCAGGTCCAAAGACGGATTGAAGAGAAGCCACATCAGGGGAGGCACAAAAGGTGCAGGCATCAGTGCGGGTAGAAGGAAGGCCAAACAGCGTAATTAAAAAATCAAGCGCTACACAGGTCCAATTAATCTTGACGTACGACTGATCAATTTGTAAAGAGGCGGAAGCGTACATGACTACCGTGTGCCCGTATCCGTGGACAAAATGATTTAAAATAAAAAAAAAAAAGTATGGCTCCACAGCATGGCGTCTGTTCACATGCGGGTAGGTTGGCAAGGAGATTATTACGACATAAAGGAAGCCATTTGCATAAAAGAACAATGAGTTAGGAAGCCGACCATAGCAAACACTTAGATAGTCAAATGTTTTTCCTGTAGTTACTTTCCACACTTGATACAAAGTACACATCACTGAGAAGTTCCAACTCAGGAATTCAAGAATTCTGCCAGACACAAGCTTTTCACAGTGGAATAAGGGGGGGATTCTGTTGATACTGGGCGTTAACTGTAAGATACACTTGCACATGTTTGTCACTGCAATTTTTTTTTTTTACAGAGGCACGTGTGAAATAACTTCGAGTAATGTAGGTGCCAAATCTAACACAGATTGATTGTATTATCATTCATTGTAAACTCACGCAAAACTTGCTGATTAGCTGCCAAGAGATGCCATGTGGAATTTGTAACAAATTGTGGAGCTTGAAAGGCAGTTGGTTGTAGTTGGTTGTGCTACAGAGGACTTGGATCAATGCTGCAGAGAGTTGTCACAGAAAGGGGGGAGGGGACTATGTACACTGCACCTTCAATCTCACAATACGGTGATATCCTAGTAGCCAGGACCCCACACAATCCCTCAATAATGACACCATCATTCGTCTTTTGTCCGCTTTCTCCCCGCCGTAATTTGAAGTAATTTGATTGCCCTGACGTGTAATGAGGAATCAGCAGGGTGCGACTGAAACAAAGTCCAAGCAATGCAATAAGCCGCAGCCCTTGGTCACACACGCTCGTTATCTCCTTGGATTCATCCTCCTTGTCTCCTATTCAGAGAAAGGTGTCGAGCCAACTGGTGAAGATTGAAGAATGAAGACCACCCTGACAGACCTCAAAACCCAGACAAATTGCCCTTTTCCACTGGTCTGACAAATGACTTCTTCAAGCCCGGAATTGTGATTCCAGTAACGGGACTACCTCCCCTATCTAATCAGAACTGCGATGAAAGAATTTTTTGTCAATTTTAAGCTACTTTATTGTTTCCAAACATACCCCATACTCAAGAAATCAGTACATGTACACGCGCAAAACTTGCCCGTGTCTTCATCACCGGAACTTGCCTTTTTGGAAAACGAAAAATCCAACTTACACTTTCGCAACCTTTGCTCACAGCAGGACATCAGAAGCTCGACTTCAGGGTCACAGACTTTATGCTGTATATTGTAATGGGCAAAATTTGTGTTTGGATAACCAGAGAAACATGCATCTGTCATTATCATTACATTACAAAAATACGATACAGCAGAAAAAATAGCACTTTCTTCTAATTTGCAACCTCACTTTGCAGCAAAGACTGTTCAATCCATGATGGCCACCTTGACCACACGGCAAAAATACACAAAAGCAGCTTTAACTTCAGATGGAAGATATTTGGTAAAAATTGCCCACTCATCTAATTTGAGATGAGACTGAATAACTATTAACTTCTTTCCACAGGTGTGCCGAGTTGTTTGATTTACCTACACAACGTTCCATCAATATCCGGCTCCGGTGATGTATAGTTCACCTCCTTCCCCTCTTGCGCACCTGGCAATCACAGCTTTTTGAAACGTCAAAATATTTAGACACAATTACCGACCAAAAACCCGACCGACGTTCAGCTCGGGACACCCAAGAAACGCCCCCTAACTGGGCCTAGGGTTTGCTTTTCTGAAAATGTCAAAGCCATGCCAATTAAGTTGTATGTCCCCTGGATTAGGTACCATTCCACAATGTTATTGTTGACACAAAGAAACTTCATCCGTAACGGGGACACCAAAAAAAGAAAAAAAAAATTGGAACAGAGGAAGGATGAAATGTATATTAACAAAGAAAAAGTTTGTGTATTAATGACACTGATTGCCCTCCTAAGTGTGGATGTTGACATAACAATCACAGGATCAGCAGTGGACCTGTTGTTCTTCTTCCCGGTAGCCACTTACGACCGTCTGGTTGCCAAACGTTAATCGCACTGTGATTTGTTCAGGCGTTCAGGGGGGCCCACCGGTACGGTGACACAAAGCTGGTAACCCGTCTAAAATCAACATCGGCAACAGCGGGGGACTGATAGCTCTATGTTGTGTGTAAAAACAAAAGCACACACCAAAATGGAAAAAAAAATTGTGACATCATTTGGGTGAAAGGACGGATCGGTCGGATGGTAAAGGTGCGTACCTCGTCAAGCAGACTTGTTGGTCCGGCCACTGGGTGGCACCAGACAAGTTCTGAATGGTTGCAATGGATTGTAAATGAGTTCCACTGCAAAGTGCCTTGCACATGTACAAGTAAGTACAGAAATGTGCTGACCCTAACTTGTAGGGACAACTTAATGACAGACCACTGGACACAAGGGCTGATACACAATCATCATGGAGACAGTCACTGTGAAAGAAATCTACAAATCCAATGCCTTTATTTTCTTCTGTTAACTGCAACCTTCATCTTATTCAAACATCTCAAAAAAAAAAAAAATCTTAAAAAAACAACAACAACTGAAGGGCACTCAGGAAACTTGCGCTTTCCTCCAATACAAAGAGTTTAAAGAATGTCCCCCTTCAAGCCAGTCATAAGGACCTCTCCTGTGACAAATGTTCCACGCCACATACATCTACCATGTGCCAACGCACATACACATGTACCAGCACTCTTGGCGGTACAGATACAAAGTAGGCTTGCTGCAGACACGTCCAGATGCATCACAGCACCATTTGTGCATAATCAAGCATGCACAGGCAAACTTTTTTACCCACACTGTACATTACCAGTAGCTGCAGGTACGTGAACACGGAGAATCCAAGAAGCTTTCTGCATGTGCAGTATGTATGCGGCAATACTGCATTATTCTCTCCGACAGACTGAATGCACTTTTTTGGGGGCTGAGCAACAAAAGCAACCCTATCAGAAAGAATGTTCTTCCTCAAGTAATTACCTACCCAGCAGAGTTTTCATCAAATTGGCAATCCTATAAATTCATTATAAAAATTGCCATTTACAGACAGACAAAGAGGGGAAAGGGAACAAAATACATGACTGTAACCCTCTTGGGAAGCACATGGTTTTCCTGGAGGACTTGGACCCAGAAAAGAAAAAAATGGAAATTTCCTCTTCTTTGTTCTCTCTCGCTCTCAAAAATCCCCTAAAAATCCTTTGAATTAACCCACTTGTTAGTGTAAGGCTGCATTCACTTCATTGGAGGAGGGAAACGGCCAGACCAACTAAGGCATCCTGGACCACACTTTCACACTTGGGAAATGGGGCAATTCATTGTTCGTCCAAACCATCCCTCCCTCGACCGATTCTCTTGCCTCGCGAGGAAAGTGTTGAATTAACTGAATTATGGCAATTCTTCTCCAACATTCAGTCCTTGCATCCTCCCTTTTATTGGGGAATGAAACCCCCACTTCAGGATCAATCTCTGCAATTCATTCAAGCCAAGAATGTGCAGAGAAACAGGGGAGCTAAAAGTGATAACCTCCCCATCGACACCAGGTCAGAAGAGCTATCGACCCTGAGCAAAACGAAGGAGAAAAAAGCTCTCAGTCAACAGCTGGAAATTTATGATTGTGACCCAGCACATCAAAATCAGGAATAAGTCGCAAATTGACTTCTTGAGATATGTACGTGGTCATAAAGAGATTTGATTAAGCTTTCAAATGGTACACATTACAAGTTTGTTGATGGTAACATTTCATACATACACTTCCAAAATATACAGAAACCGCTACATCAATTTTTCAACATTTTACCTACATCCCCACTTCACTCAGCCATTATGTAAAATGGCTTCAGTGACTTATTCCTGATTACGATGTACCGGGTCACATTTCAGAAACTTTGCTTCTCTTTTCCTCTTTTCAATGGACACACACACAAATCAGTCCCAAGGTTGACTTCACCAGGAAGACAAACCTCAGTCACAAGCAGGGAAGACATTTTTTTCCCCTTCAAAAGATGCCCAATGAGAGCATCCCAAATATGATTCTGATGTGAGCTGCATCTATCCAGTACGCCAGATCAATCAATTATTGCCGGCCCAGGTCAGTGTTCCCTAAAGAGTTTGTATCTCTCCATTCTCCCGGCTCTGGAGAGCCTCCTTGGGCAAGGTAGATCCGCTAACAGGCCCCCAAGGCGGAAACAGAGTAAGACAAGACACTCTCTCCTGGAGAGCCAGCATTCCTTTCCCTACAACTCTCACTTAGTCCCTTTCCTTCTTTTTTTGTTTTCCTTTTTTTCCCCTCAAATTTTCTTGTGGAGGAGCAAGCTCTTCGTAACTATCATGGCACAGTTTGAGGGCAAAATGCTATGGTTTGCATTTTCTGTTTTTTGAGGGGGGAGTAGAGGTGGCTCTGTAGAAGACTACAGGAAGTAGGGGATACATTGATGAATTAATGATGCGATGATGGCAAAAAAGGCAAACTCCCGCAGACAGTTGGTGGGCCAATATAATTTCCGGCATTTTCATATTTTGTTTTACAGTAGAGGTGCTCACATTAACATTTGGGTGTGAATTGCCCGGTGGGCAGATGTGAATTAGGGAAAAATAAAAGGGGAGTAGTCAGTGTTTGCATACCAACTTCTACCTCTATTTAGCATGAAGCCGGGTACGGGCAAAGCAGCTTTCTGGTCAAAAATACGTACAGCTAGAAAGACACCTTACAGGTTGTCAACAGTTGGGAAATAGACTAGCAAAGGCATTTTTTATCTGATAAAAGATCTCTACTGGTAACATGATTAGGACTTTAATTGTATCTGTATTGAAGGTAGCATTTTGCAGGTTTCCCTGGAGGAAGATGCAATATGACGTTAAATTTGCCTCTGAGTCATGAGAAGAACCTATTTGAGAGTTGCCAAGGTTTAAAAAAAACACACGAAAACTTAAGAGACAGTGATGAATTTATTTGCTAGGAATAAATACAAGAAATGTTAACCATACAAGACTGTTCAAAAAGAATTTATTAGCACTGGCAAAGGTAGAACTCGTTACGATGGGTCATTTTTCTTTTTTTACTTCTTTTTGGTTTGTGTTTGTCATTCCTTATTACGCCCTTGACCTTTGACATTTTTGTACCTAGAGGTATTCTCTCACTGAATCAACCTCACAACGGTTGCCTTGCTTGCCAAGACCAGCAATGTCATCGACGTCATTATAACCGGAACTAGCGGATTAACTGTCTAATCTAATCGATACAATATTTGGCAGTTCCGGATTATCACCAATTAGCCGAGAGCACAAAAAAGGGTCTCATTAATCAAATATTGGCTGGTTGCTCCCCTGCCCCTGTTTTGACCTCTGCCTCACATTCTGCCCGCAGGAAAATCCTTGAAGTTTCCTTAAAGTAGCCTCAGAAATGTCCAACTCCGGGGCAAATCCTAACCATGGTGCTGTCTCCATCCCTATTTGTTTCCGACTTTCTGTCCGTTGCCGCCTAACCCACAGGGCAGTTTAAAAATCTTTTCTCTCTGTCACAAAACAGCCAAGGATAGGTAAACATCCCAACGATATTTCCTCAAACACCCCACTAATTAAAAAGAAGAGGAAACTTTGGGAAATCCATTCTTCGCATGCACATGTAACAGTCACGAAGTTGTTTATTTTGCAGTGTTAAGGTTGCTTGAAGGGGAAAAAATTCTGTGAGATCAACTGTGCCTCTACCTTCACAATGTCCCTTTTGGTTTTCTGTGTACATTGTTCACTTGTACTCAAGAATGCACATCACCGATTCGATCATTTCAAACAATGATCAAGAAAAAAAATGTAACACAGAGTACCACCCTTGTGCGTCAAGTTGGATTGAACATTCTAGCAATGTGCACAAGCAGTTCCAATAACCGAGAATCTACACAGCCCGAGTAGGACCAAGAAGACACACTGTCTATCTCATATACTTCAATGGCCCAGGCTGGATCCAAATTGTTTCAGCTAGTGGCTTTTAATTGGTGGAGGCCAAAGGCTAATGGCGACATTCACTTCCCATGACCACCAATTTATTATCGCCCTGATGCGCCAAGTGCCAATTTTGAGAGGCTGTGAGTTAAGAATAAAGACCAGATCAGAAAGAGGTCGTCCGAGGGTAACTGAAAACAGCTATGTAACCGTATTATTATTAACCCTGAAGGTTTAGTGTAAATCACACAGAATCTTGTCAGATTTTTCTCATGTTTAAGTTTATGTTTTTATAGGTTAACTTGAGACTTGTATCTTTACAAGAAAAAAAGGAGCTTGTAAAGGCAGAGTAATGGAACTCCAGCAATGAGGAAAGTACAAAAAAACCTGTACCGGTGTATGAAATATTTGTGTCAGACAATGTCTAGAAACACTTGAGACACTGAAGGCTTGGAAAAAATATTGTCAGCGTGCACTGTATATAACTCGTCTCCACTTTGGATATACCTTCAGAGCACACCCCCTTCCAAAAACTCTTTCAGTCTGTTTAATTGTGGATAACACGCAAACAACAGAAGAAAACAACAAACAAACATGGCACCGACAATTCCCAGCGTGCGACAAAAAACAACTCTGCTGTACAGCTTCCTTTTGTGGCTCGAAATGGGGAGAAAAAAGACCTCTTTTCCGAGCCTGATCAGGGTGCAAGTGGCAAGCAAGCTGCACCCCACCGGCCAACCTCAGATAATCCCCACAAAAAGACGCCCCACTGCAAAGTGACATGGATAGGGTCATTTGGGGCTTACTCGCTAAGCTCTGGCCCTTTGTCAGGCTACAATCAAAGGGCAATCAGGACAAAACTGTGAACAACAACAGATTAAGACAGACAATGGGAAATTGTCACCAGCTGGGCTTGTACATGTACAATAACATGTACATGCAAGGTGAGAGTGGCTTCTCCTCGCTAACCCAATCAACCTCCACAACTGCAGTTAAATCCCTCCAAGTCTTGTTTACAACTGCCCCCCCCTCAAAAGGACAGCAGACAAGAGGAGCTTGAATACTTGTCATCTTGTCACGAAGTTACCTTCTTCCTCTCTCCCTCTCAACATGGACCGCACAATGTGGCTGCCGTCTGAAGGACCTTTCATTGTGCGGCAGTATACCGCCGTGAGGCCCAACACCGTAGGAACAAATCCCCCAAATCCCAGAAACAAAAAAGCAGCAACCAATTTGAGATTCTTGGGGATTGTGGGCCAGTGTAGTCTGTAATTGGCCTCTTTGTCCCCAGGCCAAAGCATGGCTGATAATTACCCCCCCGAGTCGCTGTCTCCCACTGACCAATTGGCTGTTGTACCCTGAGCCGCAAGGTTGTCTGATTCTTTTTATTCCCCGACCCCTCCTTTTTTTTTGAAATAAAGATTTTTTTCACTTGTTGTATGGGTACCTCTTTCTTTTTCCCTTTTCCATCCACTCAGTCAGAATTAAGAGTATTTGAACAAGGTGGGTGGTGGGGGGCGTGACTAGAATCCCAAGTAGGAGATAAGCAACTTTGTAACAGCTAGAGGTCATGAAGCCAAACGAAGCCAAGCCCGCACACTCTGACCCTGAATGGGGTCACAACCTCTTTGCTGTACCCTGAAAAACATCCCCTCCTGAATTTTCAAAAACATTTCAATGATTAAATAACTAAAAATTTCCAGACAATACTGTTAAAAGATCGCATAAAAGTTGTGCAAAATACATGAATGACTTCTTAAAACTTAAAATAACTGATCTTCAAGTTTTTTGATGGCTTCAAACAAAGTAAAACAAAATTTTGAAAACCAAGTCTTCATTGATGTTCACTTCTTACATATACGACTAAAAGAGAGAAAGTTAAACTAGCACATCCCCATCTACTGAACAAGGGTGGGCATAAAGCAGAGAGACAAACATATATTACACTCCACGCATATCAAGATGAAGAGAAAAGACATCAATATTATGTCATTATGTAAATGGCAACACAGCATATGTGCACGCCACTCTCCAAACTTCCCACTACATGTACATACATGTACATGTACATACATGTACATGTACTGGTTTCGAGTACATGTGCATGTTGCATGGACAGCTTTGGACAGAGTCTGACTTTCAGTGACCAGTAGAGGGCGCCAGCATGATTCAATGGACAACACTTCTGTTTTGATTCAGAGTTTTTCCAACGCATCAGTAGCAAACCTGAACTCAGAGAGGAGACAAGATTGAGCCTTCGCATCAGAACCATTTCCAACAGTATCAGGCCGACCGGGGTGGTGACGTTGCCGAGGACAACACCAGTAGCGGTGGCAATAAGAGGGAGAGAGACCAAGTGGGAGAGCAAGAAAAAAACCCCAGCCAATTGAAAATGAATCACAACACAGTGGTGGCTCCGTCCTGTGTTATTATCCCACCGAGTTGACCTCCTGTGGGACTGTGATTGACAGTGCTAATTTTCCACCCAGCTTTCTCCTTTGTGCTTTTCTTCCTCTCTCTCTCTCTGCACGCGAGAGAAGCCTCCGAGAGGTCTGCACTATATCAGGGGTGCATAACCGCTCTGCGGCCGCCCCGCCCGCGCCTCTACAGGCTCAGTACAATGCCACAGACACCTGGCCGTAACAGGCTCCAGCACAACCCTGGCTTACGCGCGCAGATACATCAAAACACATCACAGCAATTTTGCCTCCCTCGTGTGTGTGTGTGTGTGTGGGGGGGGTTGAGTGTGCCTGCGTGTGTTGTGATAGACAGCCCTTTTCTGTCCAGCATGCTATAACCGGCGGGCGAAAGCCGACTTTGGTATGATTAAGCCAAGGTTCAGTCTCTGTCCCCGCTCTTTCCGTTCCTGACGTCAATGTCATGACTTTTTTCTCCTCTCTTTCACAATTACTTTCCTATTGTGAAGCTTGTCAAGTACCCCCCCTTGCAGGATAAGGATATCTGAACCAAACCACCCAAGGTCACAGGGGAGACAGGAATCTGAGATTTTCTTTTCTCTCTTTTCCTTTTTCCCCACACAACGCAGCAAGTAAATGACACGGTGCAAGCCACGCTGTGCCAGCCAAAAGCTGACCACTGAAAATAGGCAGTGCCAAAACGTTAGACTCTTTTGTACACGGCAATAATGGGGTGACTTCCAAATGTCATGACTGCCTATCTGACTGATGTACAAATTAAGCATCAACGACAGATTTCAATAATGATTTTTTTTTAAATTGAAAATTGCTGTCATAGACAACTGATGACAGCTGAACAACAAACTACCATGTCTCATTTTACTTATGCATCAAAACCCAAATCTGTCTGTGATTACAGTTGATTCTACCCATTTCACACGTTACTCAAGAAAAGACAAAATGTGCTTATACTGCACAAAACAAGACATAACCATTTATACAAAATAGAGCTATTAAAGTAAGTCTCTCCACTTGTAACTGACAACAGGAGAGCAATAGATGTGGGATAAATATGATCAAAACTATTGCTGAAAATAAGCTGTGTTGCCACCCTTGGCGATCCCTCTTCAAAAAAACACAAAAAAAGAGAGTAAATTTCACCGATGTACAAAAAGTGACGGCAGCTGATTCTCCCAAACACACCTGCTGGCCTACAAATGAAGACGCCGCAATGCACAATGAACAGGAAAAAAGTACAATGCACGGTTTACAAAGGCATAAAATGCCCCCAATCAAAACACTCCACTATTTCAGGCACAGCAGAGCAAGTGTACTTAACCAGCTACAGCGAGACAGGATACCAGGCAAAAGAGAGAGAGAACGAGTGAGAAAAAAAATAAGGGCAACGGCCTAAAGCGGGAGCCCGACAGAAAAGTGATACTGAGCAAATACGTGTACCGTGGGCTTTGCGTAGACCCCATTAGTTAAACCTGGCAGGAGATTGCGCCAGCTAATCAGCCTTTCTTGTTAGAGAAAAAAATTCTGGACGATACTCAATCTTAATTCTTTAGGAGTCACAGGTGCAAACTTTATACACATATGTATGGTAACTCTGCACTGCCATACTTATGCAAGGGGGGACGGCCATATGTTGCCCAGAATGGTTAAGACGCAGATCAAAATGCCTATTAGATCATAGAGTCTACATGCAAGTACGTGTTCTGGGCTCAGAAAATTTAGTTTAGCAGTATAGTGGCCAAGGGAGACCAGGCCTGAAAACCAACATGAACCTCTCTGGTCCCCTGAAAACAAGTGACCAACTTTGTCATTCTTGCATTCAGAAAAACCGTTCCTGAACCAACATTTCAAGTTTTCTGTGGGCTTCTGAGAGGATAAAACAATGGCAGTAGATTCAGTGGCAGTCAATTGCTTGGATTTATTAATTTTAAAGGTTAATATGGTCATGCGGATAACTTGCCTCCCGAATGAGGTCACTACACCTGAAAACTGTCAAGCCTTCAAACAAACCAAACCTCATGAACATCTTAAAACGTGTATGTTTACTTTCACACAAGCCAATTGAAACCTCATTTCATTATGCGCTGCAAAGAAATCGTTTACCATCATGACTGTGTCTAATGTGAACTCAAATGACAAAGGATATCCACATGCATAATGGACAGTATGACAGACTAGTAAAACTCGATTAGCAAGCCTGTGGAAGAGAAAGACAGGTCATTAAAACTCTTTGGCCTCTGGGTACAGCGATTGAGTGGGATACCTCACTGAATGACTCTTCCAATTAAGACAAATCCAAGACAATCCTTAGCCTGAAACCATTCTGCAACCACGACCCCTGAACACCTCACTGAACCATCGTTCCCTTCTCTTTCTCTTTCAACTGGAGCCAATTTTTCTTCCTTTTCTTATCTTTCTGAGGCCAAAGACCTCACCTAGGGTCAGTTGCACTGTGCAGCCAGCCAGACAAACTGGGTCATGTGACCTCCCTGTTCTCCCCCCCACCCATATCATTCCTGTCCCCTTCTCCTGCGTATCATCTCCATCTTTAACCTACCTCTAAACTCTTCATCTTCACTCCTCTCTCCCCCCCCCTCGAAAAAACTCTATCGACGAGTACTGGCGATTGGGTACCCAAGGGCCAACAGATGTTGACAGTCAAAATAGAAAGCGCTTTACTCCTGCCTGCGACACTACTTGGGAGGCGGCGGGCACCTGACATGTGTTGAGCTGGGAAAAGGCACCGGTGGAAGATGACAAGGACTGGGGGAAAAAATATGGATGGAAAGAAATGACAGGCCGAACAGGAAAAAGAACGAAAGGAGGGAGGGAAAAAAAGAACAAGGGGGATAGAGAAACGGGGAAAAGATGGACAACAAATACAGCCCGAAATGGGTCTTGGATTGAGATGGTGGAAAAATATTTGAGGAGCGTGGTGTAAACAGAGACGTGGATTGCTGTCAGGCAAGTGGAGGGGACAGATTGAGCGATCAGGGAGTGAGGTGAAGGGGAAAGTAAAGAAGCTGGCATCGTGCTTTGTGACCAGGTAGAAATGATCACCCGAAGAGTTCGAAATTCTGTCCGATCACAAAGCAAATGCTAAACAGATGAACTTTGCCCTCTCCATCAAGTCCACACAACTTGCATTTATTTCAGGCAACGGAGACAACAATTGGCTCATTGCGGAAATCTCTTGCAGAATGGCGGTGGCGGTAAGAGGTCTGAAATTCTCTGAGCTGCAGTTTTGGCCGCAACAAGGAAGCACAAGTTTCACAAAACCCACAACATGTAGAGCAAATTTGGAGAATGCAATTTCCACCGTTTAAGAGAAGCATGAAATAACGGTACAGAAGAGCCTTGAAAAATGAACCACAAGTCCTTCAAGCTTGTCACAAAAAGTCAAAAACTTTGTATTGCGAAGTGATTTTACATGCATTATATTTGGAGAGGTACACTGGTTTCTATAAACCCCATTTCTTAGCAGTGACACAGTACTGAGAGTTTACAATTTCAACTTTGAGGGGAAATGAAAAAAACTGTCTGTGATTGTACCCTGTATCATTTACGTGTAGAATTCCACTGGTCATTGGAAAATGATACATTTACATCAAAATATGTGCACGGAAGCTCCAAGGTCTAATCTAGTTTCAAACAAGTGCAAAACAATTTCAAAATTTAAAAAAAAAAAAATTTAAAATAAGATTTTTGATGACCGGCTGAAGCCTATTTAAGTTACACGTACACGTACATGTAGATCTCTACTTAAACTCTGAAAAAAAAAAACACCCCACAGCGATCACACCATTTATGAAGTGTATGGTGGTTTATCGGTTCAAAATCTTGTTGGATCATTTCCTTTCAGAAATAGTTTCTCTAATGTCTGATGCTTATTTTCAAAAATTCCCGACGACTCTGCGCATTGGGCTATTAGGGGATTGTTTGGGTAAAAGAGCTCCGAGAATACAAAGACGAATGGAGCCAAAATTCCTGAGATGGTTTCCCCTTTCATCCCAAATTCGTATTTGTCACACAGAGTGGTTCCTAAAGTGCACCTACATGTACATAATATTTGTGTATTTTATACACACCTCGAATACAAATCCAGTACGGTTCATGGAGGCACAAATTGAGCTGCGTGATTTGTTAACACTTGGCTGCTCCTCCAAATTAATCAAACTTGACAAATTCCCTCGTTTTGCTGTGAAGCACCTCCCAGGCCCACGCAGGGTCAGGGACGAGACCCCTACATCACCTTTTTGTGATGTGTCAGTCGTAGGAAGCCGCGCAGAGTGCGGGAAGAAAAAAAAAAACAATTTAAAAATAAAACTCGGGGTTACTTCTGTGCCACCTCCTTGATACAAAGGATTCAGTCAGCCGGCTAACAAGGCTGAATTTAGCTGGCCATTGTGCGACACCATTGGCCGTGCCAATTTATGGAACCAAGTTGTCGCCTGGAGTCCAATTCATGCAGAAGGTTTTGTATTGTTGGCCGTGAGTTGGCATGATGCAGTGCTGACACCCACACTGCACTTTTTGAGAGCACCAATCGCCAGAAGTTACTGAAATAAAAAGTCTAAAATAAACAATAAATAAAATACACAATAAACTGTTTGCACTGGAAAAATGTGGAGTCCATCTGCGTATACATGCCTCGTTATTTGAAGAAAAAAAAAGCGGTGTGCCAAATTCTTGATCAAAAGTATTACATGTACATGTGGCTACACACACCATGCTCCAAAATTCGCTGGAAGAATCACATCATTAAAATGACAGACGGTAAAGTTTTGTCAAAACCGTTCATTTAGGTTACTCCCAATACTGAAAACATTCAACCTCAGACGGCAAACGTCAAAAATACAACTAAAACACCAAAGGAAATACAGGAAATATTCTATTTTTTCTGCCGGTTTCAAGTTCAAAATTTCAAATGAATTCCTTGGACAAAAATGCATTGTACAAAAAACAACCAAAAAAAAAGCACCAACATGTGTATCATTTCTATGAATACACTGTTTTTCTTGCAACACAGGCCATTAATTAAAAAAACCCAGAGTTTTACAACCTAGATCACTGATATTGTCAAAACCATTTTTTAATGTGATCTTGTCACAAACAATAGTTCAATACTGTCAACAATATTTCAGTATTGTCATCAATATTTCAATATTGTCATAGATATTTCAATATTGTCATAGATATTTCAATATTGTTATAGATATTTCAATATTGTCCATGAAAGAAACACCTAATAGATCCAATGTACCAGACCCCTCTGCAGTCAGTCAGTCAGTCCACAGGATTAATTAACTCTGAGATTGTTCGAATCCATTCCGTCCAAGTGTTTGTTTCAAAGGCCTGAGCTTTTCATATATACCAGGCCATTCCGGCTGGATCGGCCATGTACACAGACAATCAAATTAATGGACAGCAACATTCACAAGTGTCGCAATAAAACATGATATCCCTCCTTAATGCTACTACAAATCAGCACCATTCTTGGATGAATAATTAAGGTGACATCTGCCAAAGGAAACCCTGCAATTACGTTAACAGCAGGCCAAGTAACCTCCGTAGTATACCGATGACTTATACACCAATTCCCACCAACACCTCAACACAACGTTATGAAAAGTGTTACCTGTAAATGCACACATTCATCTCAGAAAAACCAAACCGCAGGGCCCTGTTGATTGCATAAACAAACAATACTGTGGCTGGGAGCACAGCACATTTCTTTGAATGGGGGGGATCATTGGTACTAACAGCCAGCGATCTTGTTGTATTCAACAAAGGAAAAAAGAGACAGACATTAAGGGGAAAGATCAAGAGAAGAAAAAGATTGGACAGACAGTGTCAAATGAGGGCGCCATACTACCCAAGTGGTCTCACTGCCACTGCACATCACAATGAGCAGGTTTAACCGCACTTGCATTGGTGCCAACAGTGTCCTCTTATTGACTCTGTTGTTAGCTGTATACATGCATGCCCTATTTACATGTAGATGTGCCTTAGATGGTGTTGTTTCTGCCAACGTGAAGATTCCAGTTTTTCTGGCCACACAACTGCATATACTTGGTCTTGACAATCAAAAATAAAACTAAAGGAAATGTATGAATCTGAACGAATTGTAGATGATAACCCAGTTTCCCACTGGACGTAATCCGGCATTTCCACTCGACTGGAAGCATTGTTCCTGCCCCTATTATCTGAGCATCGTGGAGTGCCAACGGAAGAGAGGGAAAAAAATTAATAAAATTAAATAATAAGCATGGAGCAATACTGCGTACGTAATGCGGAAGGCCCGCCTAATGGCTGCCTTACCGGTCACGTCTGGGGGAAAAAAGGCGTGGTGTGTGCCCACACTTCCGCCAGTACATGGGTTTAATGGACAGGATTTTTCTGCACAAATGGGCGCCAACAAAAACCTTGGGCAAAGATTCGCTGAGAGAGAGAGAGCGAGCGAGCTGCGAATAAAATAGAAGCATGGAATGCACTGTGGCACTTGATGCATCATGGCTTCCAACAAATATTGTATCCACCAATACCAACATGCGATGGATTTTAGGAAAGTTGGATTCTGTCGTGAACACATGTGATCGGCACAATTCTGGATTCCTCCATAACCTTGTTCAGGAAGGAAAAATAATTAATGCAGACAGCAATTCCTGAATGGAATCTGGATATCACCATAAAGGTCTTTGTTTTTCAACTAAAGCCTGACTATTTGTTCTAATGTATGGCATTACATGGATATGGGCAACGGGGAACCAGACCAACCGGGGAGACAGACTATACTGGTCGACTTTTGCGTGGTACCCAGACATATTTTGAGTGTGGGTTACCATGGAATATCGACCGATTGTTGACAAAATGGCCATCTTGGGAGCTTTCCCCAATCAGATTGCCTGCCTGTTAACCAGCCAGCCGACCAACCCAAAAAAAGGGAGGTACAGAACCAATAAAATGGTGTCCAAGAAACCTGGGGTCAAAGTTGAATCCTAAAGTCACATGTACAGTGTTGTTAGTGCATGTGACATCAAGGTGAATGGGGGGATGTCTGGTTGGGGGCCTCAAGGCCCAGGCTATTTCCACCTGCCTTGCTGTCAGGGGCAAATTGCCTGGGGCGCTCACTACCCCTGGTCTGGACAAAGGCAGCGAGGAACCAGCGCAGTTGGTTCTCTGAGTGGTGCCAACCAGCAAGTACAAAGGCAAAGACATCATCTTTGAGTTCAATGGCCTCCAGGAAAAAACCCAAATTTGCCAACTTGGCGCTGCTTTGAAGATCTAGGCATGGTACATGGACTGCAATTTTTCCGAAGTACAAAGAATGGAACTGGGAAAAAAATTAAAACCAAAGAAAGTTCCTCATACCCACATTGAAGTTTCTGCATTCCATAAAGAGAAAAGAATTTTGGGTGATCAAATCTCATGGTCATATTAATGTCATATGCCAAATTGGGGCCCAATATTCATCAACTTCATATTTCTTGAGTTAAACATTAGAGTCTCCGTACAAATTTAAGGTACATATCATGGATTAAGCTATTCCAACAGCACATAAGATGCACCAAACATCCCTCTACTCGGCCCACATGTAACTGCTCCCCCACCGAGGGTATGTTCAGTCACATCAGGAATTCTGGGCAAGCAGCTGGGAATTCAGAATAAAAAGGAGGAACTTTCCGACTGCACGGCTTTGCACATTATTTTTTTCAATGTGTAGCCGCAGACACGAAGAGTGACACATGGGGGCAAAAGGGAGGGTTACATGCCTGATGTTTCACTCAAGCATGGTTAGCTATGCTTTACTTCACTTAAGTTTCTGGTGCAGTAACTACCAGACATGGTGTGCTGATGCTAGACGATTGCACTGTTAGTCACTGGGCTGCTGAACAAGACCCCTTCTGCAGCCCTCTCAAAGGATGTCCTGAAGGCTTTTAATCAAACACTCCAAGTTGCAAAATCCATTCTCCTTTTAAACTCGTCCCCCATCTCTGCGACCAGGGAATGGATGTAAGCCCACAGCCGCTCCCCAGTGGGTGAGGTATTACTAAGCTTGGTTCCCCTCATTAACATTCATTAACACCTGCCCGTAAACACCAGGAAGGAGAGAAAGATGCAGAGGTCGTGGCTGTAACCCAAATTTACACGGCTGGAGTCGGGGTATCAGACGTCACGATGGGAGGTAAAAATGAGGCGGTGCACAGCGCTGCGGCTAGCCAAGGAGAGAATCTGGGCCATGAAATTAATTGTAGCATGGGGGGGGGGCTTAATCCTCAACAGATCTCAGGGAGAAAAATAGCCTCAAGGCCTGGCAGGGCAAGGGTCCCTCCCGCTGAAGTATCAAGCCAGGAAAAAGGTACAGCATCAAGCGGTCTGCTTTTTCCCTTTTCTGAGGAATGATCCCTCTTTGGGGTTTCCAGCCATCTTCCCTTGGGCACGCGAAAACTCTTGAGGAGGCACATCTGCTTCCTTGTGTTGCAACCACCGCTGCGTCCACCTTCCCTCGTCCTCCAGCTTCCAGGGGAGATGGAGGGGGGTGGAAGGAGGACGGCTGAGAAGCCCTGTCCCTTGAACCTCCAAATATCTGGTTACATGATTATTAGGCAGATCGGGTGTAACTGAGACGTCTTCCTTCCTCTTGGTTGAGGTTTAGCAAACCAGGGGCAGGCAAGCCCTGGACATTCCGATGGGCACGATCGCTCACCTTCCGTCCTTCTGACTGCCATCTGGCGTCCAATCAAAAGAGCTCAATCAACCTTGCTCCGTCAATCAAAACTGCTGTCTCATTTTTTTTTCTAATATATTAAGGAGACCAAAATGATTAGGGCCAAACTACAATACCGCCTTTATTACCCCTTCCCCCAAATAAAAATATGGCGGGCGCATTCTTTCCTACTATCGATTACGCTGCCCAGCTGGTTCAGCGGTGGTATTAATTGAACTTCTCAATGTCACAGCTGACAGCCTATCAAATTAAATGAAATCTAACCCCAAACCCCCCCCCCACCTCACATCCGAGGAATCTGCTATTTGATCCAATACCATGCATCAGGAGAGGTTCACTCATTTGGGGGGGCTTTGATCAACAGGGGAAAATAAAAGTGCATGAACAATTTCTATCCCACAATGTTGTCTTCCACAGAGAGACAGGTGAGGTTGTTTCTATCTCTCACCCAAAAGGTAGGACCATACAAGAACTTCAAAGTCCAAACCCTATAAAAGCTTTCCAATGAAAGCCTAGCAGCACCGCCCAAAATGTAACATCTCATTCCATTTGAGAATGCACAGGGTCAAGGAAAACTGGGCTTGCCATGTCAAAGATCCAATAAAAAATGAGTTTTAGTCTACCTCAGGTGACCTTAAGGATTTTTCACCTATTGCTCTTTTCATTTTACACGTACTAGTAGGTTGTGCAAATACATGTACATTCAGATCAACTGCTAACTGGTAAAACACGCTAACCGCTATTCGTTGCTTCTTCAAGGGCCAGTTCCATTCTTCATGTACTAGGCCTTTCCCTCTCAATCTCAAGTACATGTAAATGCCACACTGCTGGCGCACAGATATGGTAGATAGCCTTGATCAATATTCACTTCTCTTTTCAAACAATGGGAGGAAGCACTGATATTGCCCCAGACAGGCGGTCCTACAACCACAGTCTCCCACCCAAAAACAACAACGACAACAACACACGTTCAAGCTTAATTGGTGCTGTTCACATTAAATTGCAGCGATGTTGCATTTGGCATTGGTAGTGATAAATAGATGCAAACAAGACTGCTCTTTGCTCCCACTGGAGGGTTGGGTTTTCAGCCATCCGCCTCTGCTACAATTATAACGTCTGAAGACTGACCGTTATTGGAAAAACAGAGAAAACAATGGCAAAATCAATACTAGGCTTTGGGGATGATATGCGGAGAAAACGGTCGAACGTTTCATTGGATGGACAGGAGAACAGCTGGTTAAGTCAGGGAGTCTGGTAGGAAGAGACTGGGGGTTTTGGAAGACAAAGGCAGAGAAATGGTAACAAGAGGTAAATTTGACATCAATTTGACTTGGAAATTTTTCTCTTAAAAAAAAAAAAGGTGCGTAGCTGGTAATGTTGTAAGGATGCGGTTGCCGTGACAACATGGCCCGAGACATGAGCAGGAAATTAAAATGGAAGGGAGGGGGGGTTGCTGTTTGTAAGTGGCATCTGATTCACTGATCAGCCAGGCAGAAAGAATTGCCGAGGAATTACTAGCACAAGGGGGGGGGGAGGAGATGAGAGGCACTCAAATTGGCTGGAAAATCTTATCAGAAAGACGCTTCTGGAGGACGGGCGGAAATGGGGGAGGCATCTGCTACTAAGATTTGGGGCTTGCTAACAAGGTGACTCTTGCTTACTCTCTTATCTTTATAAGCTGGGCCTGTTCTGTCTGTGCAAACACGGTTAGGAAACAACCGGAAATGCAAGGAATCAATTTTCAATTCTGAAATATGCATTGATATGCATTGATTCAAAGCCTGCTGGAGAGTTTTTGTAGGTCGTTAATATTTAAAGAAAAAACAAATACATATATCAGCGTATGCATAGTTCGTGGTTTCATGTAATTGTAGCATTGTTTTTAGATTGTTGCACAGCAGACAAGGAAAATACAGCACAATTGTCAAATTATCAGTACAACGAAAGCTCATCCAAACTCGGATAAACAAACCCACGGTTAATTAAATAATCTTACAAATCAATGACAATGCAGGAAGTACCAATGCAAACAAACAACAGACAGCAGCACAAATAGCATTGAAACATGATCTGCCTAACAGCCGAACACTGAAAATAAATTGTAAAATGACAAAATGTTTCAATTCTGCAGCATCGATGCACACACAAGAAAATTCAACAAATGTTCCTTATGGTATGGTGAAACAAATTTCAAAGATATTTATGGCAGACGTCACAGTGTCCATAGCAATTTCCCTGAGAAAAAAGGTTGCTGTTGCCCAGATTCAATAAACTGCAGGTTCTCTGACCAGTTTTTTTCCTCTTACAAATCCAAATAAAATTGACCAATAGACCTACTTTTGCTGTGAGAGAAAAATTAACCAAAGTTGACCTTTCATAAAACTGGGAATTGCCCAGTGACTACATAGCAGCCGAGCGCTTGCAATAAATTTGCAATTTAAGTCCTGCTAGGAAATTCACTTGAGATGAAGTTGCTGAGACAATGTTTACATCGCCAGTGCAAAGAGGATAAATACACTCTTGGTGTCAGATAAAAATCAAGAATTTTTCAGAACTTTGAGAAAGAACTATAAAAGCTAAGATTTATGTGGAAAGCTCCATCTTTGTCAATTCTTGACTTCAACCACTATAACGCACTTCACACACTTCTTGTTATTTTATTTCTACTCTTTCTGGTTTTTTTTACCTTGCTCCCTGGAGCTGTCAATCATCAGAAAGAAAAACACAACAGCATGAGTCTCCATGGGGCTACAGAGTGGCACATTAATAGAACAGAGAACGGCAAGAGAGGCCAATGCAAGGAAATGGCAGAGAGTGGCCAGTGCCAATCCCCTCCCATCCACTACAATGTCCCCAATTTGTATGAAAACCTCCAACGATTTGAGGTCTTTTGTTTGAAAACCTGTCGATATGTAGGGGGGGTCCTGGTAACAAGCTTCCAGAGAATGGTTCACTGTTCGTTTCTACTTGGGCATGTATCCCTAAAGACAAGAAAAACATAATGTCAATGGACTTTTTTCTTTTCTTGCGAGCTTGGCTGATTTTTAACATCGGGACTGAAAGAACTGCTCAGATCCTTAGCATTAAAGCCCTGGCATTGCCCTCTGGTAATACGGAAAAAAGAGTTTATACTGCTGGCTTTTCACTCTTTCCTTTTTTGTTTACACCCAGCCAACTTGGTGTGAGTTTTAAGACCATTGTTCAGAAGTTGCTCTGTGTCAAAAGCTCAGTTCCAAACTCTGACACTTGCCGGCGACCCTTGGTCCCCGCCGGAGTTTACTTCCAGGCATGCTTCTCAGGATTTGTCGAGTTGAGCGTGAAAACGCAGAGCCAGAGGGGCTTGTTTTCTGGGTTTTTTTAACAAGACTGAACCAGGCAAAATCAACAAACAAAGACTGGAGTACAGCTAACATCCGGTGAAAATATTTGAAGTTAAACAGAAAAGCACACCGAAGGGAATACATAAAGCCTAGAAGTTGGCGTGACTCCAAGTTTGACAAGAATCGAACGGACTGTGAGTTAACAACAGTATTCATCCCACAACATTTAACGTTTAAAAAAAAAAAATCCAGCAAGGGAAAGAAGAGAGAAAAATGCATGACAAACAAATCAAGTTGAGGCTGGTCCCCGAGGAATTCCCATTGGGAGGGTATAAGCAAAATAAAACTACAACTCTGAGCTGCAACAAGTCCCCCGTTCAGAATACAAATGAATCAGCGCTCGGCTCAGACGGAACAAACTCGACAGCGAGTCCAATTATTAACAGCGCAACCGATAAGATCTCTGCAAACAAAATTTGGCTGTCATTTTTAATGCACGGCCCTTCTCCACATGACAATGGAGAGTACGTCCTTGCCTCCGTCCTCCCCCCCCCTTCCCTTCCAAACCAAGCGGGAATAACCCGGAGTAGATTTTCGGACGAAACGGCACAAAATGCACTTTACAAATGAACAAAAAGAAAACGAAAAAAACCAATTATGGGAGGAGGACAGGGTCGAGAAATGAACGGGTACGGGGAGCAGAACGGTGATCGAAATGGACAGTCATATACCAATGAGTAATCTTATGCTCAGCAAACACTCCAGTGTTTGCTCTGGCAATTCTTTGAATGGTCTCCCTGAAGTGATTGTTGCCGTTCAAAATGCCTAACTTGCATTCTCATGAAATCACTGTTATTTCCGCACAAACCAATAACGGCCAGCTACATATCTTCACCTACCCAAATGTGTGACTGGCCTCCAAATGTTGTTACCCCCTCCCTTGAAAAAAAAACAAAAAAAAAAACAAGGAGAGGCAAAAACGAGGTGATGAGAGTTAGCGCAGGCAGTCAAAATGTTGACGGTGGGACTTTTCAATTGGGTACGTGCTGGGAATTCCAGGCAGAGTACACATTTGTCTTGTTATGGACTAAGTGGCTAAAATTGCCACAGACAGAGAACAAACTACATAATGCGCGGTATTCCAAACAAGTGCACAAAGCTGCAGGGAAACAAAAAACACTCTCTAAAGAGACACCGTCTGTCACAGCAAGCAAGAATATTCATTTGGAATTTACACAGGGTAATTTAGCAAATATGTTCAAAATGCTTTCGGTAAATTATCTATACATTACGTGTAAAGGTCTTCTTCACATTCCAGTCACACAAATGCACGTGCATTACTGTCCGGAGTGATCGATCCGATTTTAGCAGGGCAAAGACCAGTAAAATGGCAAAACAAAAAATCTCTTGATCCCCCCGGGGGGAGGGGAGGGAAGAGGTTGAAAGCTTTGCCCCAACCGAGCCCTAATCTAGCATTTAATGCACATTTCTTCCCCTCCCACTCGCCACATCCTCCAATTAATCCCCGCCTCTCACAAAAAAAGCTTAACGCTAATTGAACGAGGACCCACAATTTTTCAGGATGCCTGCGGCCAGCCTAAGATGATTTCCAGAGCTGCCTGCAGCAAAGGAGACCAGCCAAGTAAACCTCAATGACCTATCTCACTTTTTCTCTTTCTCAATTTCTTTCCCGTCTTAATGATGGTACACGTGCCCCTGAATTCTGGACATAAACATATCTTTTTCTTCTTCACTGGTACAATGTTAACTGAGGTACACACAATACATGAAGTTCCAGGTGGCATAGTGTAATTATTTTCCTTTTAGCTACAGCTTCAGAGGAGGCAAGTGCATAATATTTCAAATAGTACCCTACAAACAATCAGTTAAAGAAGTGCCGAGTATCAGTAAGGTTGTAAACTGCAGGTTACGGAATTCAATTTTCGCCACACCCTTAATAATCAACAGTAAACCATTGGGGAAATATCCAAGATGGAATATGAAGACATTGAAACCAACGGCAAATACCTGTGTCTGCATTAAAGTTAACCGTGCAAACTCCAAAGTTGTGCCTCTGAAGGAAACTGGTACTCACCACTTCTGTTGGTCGGTAAAACTTCTCGTCCACGCGCACTCGCACTATTCCCGTGGCCTTGTCTTTGCCTACTTCTTCAGTTCCTTTGCCTTCCCACCTTACAAAAAACCAAAACAAGAAAACAAGAATTGCTTTTGTGATAAGTTCTGAATTCCTTTCGGTTCCTGGAATTTGGCAGACAAGTTCTGAATAACTAAGACATTTGAACATTTCAAGTACATGTACATCGAATATGGGACGGCAGGAACAAATTTGAACAGTATACCTCCAAAGAATCACATTGAGAAGAAGCTGGTATCATTTGGCGAACTTAAAAACTTGGTACATTTGCTTTGCAGGATGTAACCATTCCAATATTAGGGGCATTTGAGAGTCAACACTGTTGGAATTGTTGTGTTGGAGATGTGACCCATTTTATCGTCAAAGATTTCAAATTCACACTTTCCGCAGGTTCTCAGAAAAACCAAACAACTGATGAGGCATGGCTGATGAAATGTGACCTGCTTTGCAAAAATGCATCTGAAGTCACTGGGGCCATTTTTGAGTTGTACTCTGCCTTAGGTTTAGGAATTTGAGCTCTTTATTTTGATGTGTGACTATTAAAATGTTGAGGATTCCTATTGCTTAAACGCTGTGCCAGGTTCTTTCAAAGGCATTTCACTCCAAAGTGGTTCTGGCGACACGTGACTCAGTTTCGCAGCGCGGGTCACAAGTAACAGTAAGAACAATAACAGTAAGAACATGGCTATGGCAATTACGTGTTGATTGCAGTAGACTGCGGAATTTAACACACTGGTTACGTCTGGTAACCAGTGTCTAATTACGTCTGGTTACTGGGCTCAACAAAAGAACAGAAAGTCTTGGATTCTCCCCAGGGAACAAAGCTTCAAAGCAGTGTCAAGGGGAATGTCACCATAATAATAATTATTCCAAAAGTCCACGGTTCCAGAGCAACTCGTCCAAATTCTAAATACGTAGTTGTTGAAGCAACATACTGTATTTCACCTGAACTTTTCTTGCTCTTAACCTGCACATGCAGTCGATATTGTCTCTTGATATCTTGTCTTGTTGACTTTTGGGGGAGGGTGTGTTCTGGTGAACATCCAACCAGCCTGGTAGTTTTTCACTTGAAGTGGAAACTGTCCGGCCAGTTGGATGCTAAGCCTTGAGCTAAACTCCAGTTTCACCGATTTCAACATAATGAGACTGCCTAGTACTACGTGCATGCTTTCAGCTATTCTGTAAATGATATCAGCACGGGTGTAACAGTACACCCCTATTATTTGTTACCGTTTGTTCACACACACCAAGGAACACCATGAAAAGCCTTTTATAAAACAAAAATACATGTGACTGCACAATTTCTGTAGTCTACGCATTCTCATAAGAGAGCGTGAAGAAACCCAAACAGAAATGTTGCCTGAAATATTTGTCAGAGAAAAGTTAGAGAGGACGGGGAAAGCATGGGAAAGGGAGAGGAAAAGGCAGAAAAAGTGAAATGAAAAGCTGTTTGAAAGTACCACTGATGATCATGAAGAAAAACAAAAAAGGCAGTATGACTGGGATCGTCACATGGGACTTGAACCTCAGCTCGGTCAGGTTTTCTGTTTCCTTCTCCTCCTCCCCCCCCATCCTCAGAGGGAAGTCTGGTTCCGTGTTTACAATTCAATGTGCGTCACCTCGCAGGGAACAACTGTCACACAACGCCCGTGATCCAAGCCAGACAAGAGCGAGAGCGATAAAAAAAAAAATGGCTCCACTGATTCAGAAAATAGAGTTTAATTAGAACAACCCTCGCTCTTCAACCATCGTATCTCCCCCAAAAGGCCCCTGTGCTGATTTCCAAACTGCACAGAAGAACGGGACACTTTTTTCCCCCTTTCTCTTGATTTTTTTTTTCCCCTCTTTCCCTACATGAAGGGGGACAACGCTAAAATCAATTTGCGAATCCCAGTAGCTTGGGCTCGGCCGCGCTAATGGACAGGAAGCAGATAAAGGCATGACGTGGGGAAAGGGGGGGAGTAAACACTGGCTGGCAAAATGTTGTGGGATAGATTGTGCGGAGAGACGGGCGTTGGTTAAACACGGCGGTTGGTAATGCGACTGGGACATATGGGACTGCCTGTCTACGTCCACGTGGCTCCGCAGACGGGAGGAGGTCAAGGGAACTATTCCCCCACCAGGATGACAGTTAAAATTAAAACTTAGGGGGGTCCCTGCACGTTTCGGAAGGTTTTTTTATTTCCCCAAACAGATTGTCCCTTGGAATTGTTTAACATACATTATGAATCCAATTTTTCTACCAGCCGGAGACAAAAGCACTTTTCATGTGTGCATGTAAAAGTATAAAATTTACAACGAAACTTCTTGGAAATTTAATGATTTGAAGGTATGCATACACTGACAAAGCTGACCAAAAAAGTAACAAATCAAGACATCAAATATTAAGAACCCTGAACTGAACTCCTTGCCAGCAAAAAATGACATAGGGGGACGCGGTGCATTCCTCAACTAAATCCAGAAAACACTCACGTGAAATTTTGTTTTTCCTTTCCTGCAATACGTAGCCTCTTAAAATTGACCAAAAGCTGCACTTCATTTCAAGAAACATGACAGATTTTCACATACGGCTCTTTCAACAATCCCACAGAAACGGCTACGTTTATTCCTTAAATCCATTGTAATTTTTCATTATGGGTTTGGCTCCTACATTTAGGATTTGGGCTGCGCCAGTAGAAGGGGAAAAGCCCATAGTTAGAATTTAACATATCTTCAATGCATGTACATCTCTGAAATTTTTTTTTAAATCCCAGAATCAACCAAAATTTTTAAATTACATGTACAATGCAAGCAATTAATTTGACCGAAAAAAAAAACACCCAACAAATTTGCAGGTAAACTGTCCTATTTTAATTCAATTGGCCTGATACAAAGCCTCCAGTGGTCACTCAAGGTCAGGCTTACAGGGAAAACAAATTGAAAGAAAAGGCACATGAGAGAAAGAGGCTACTTCACATCGTTATTTAGCATCAGAAAAACCAGATGAAGACAACTCACTCCATTGCAAAGTGGTACATCGAACACGGCGCTACACTGACCGTAAGTTTCAGTGACTGGAGACGGATTTACGTAAGATTCGGGTTAGTTATGCACGGCCATCCCCAACCCTGGTTTACCCTACCCTAGAGGCAGGGCTAATCACCTTCGGAGTGACTTAAATCCCCACCCCCAGGGGAAATCGTCCCCATTTGCAAATGAAGAGGGGGCCACATCCATTCCAGTGTCTCTACAACGTGACCACGAGGCAAAGACGAAGCAGCCTATGTGAATGCATGATTTGGGTGATTAAGGTGAACATTTATGACTGAATCCCATAAAGTGAGTCTTAAGGCCAATTCTTAAAGTAACACCACTTTGTGGGTTGTATTAGAGAAAGCATTCTGGGTTATTTGTTGGGATGCATCACTCTGTTTGGCATCCGAATGGAACTGGACATACACGTACATGTAAAATATGTGTTAAGAGTTCCTAATTGAATCACATGGTGTAAAATTTTTCACAAGGCCTTCAACTCAAGAAGTTACTCCGGCAACTTATGACCCTATGGTGAAGTTGGGTCAGTATTTGCAATTTCTAGCAGTGATTTGGCCAGACCGTTTCTAAGGGCGATTCCTAGTCTTAGTACTTACACAATGTCCACACCGATGTATTTGAATGACTCAATGATGAATTCTCGTACACTGTGGACCTCATTGGTGGCTATCACAAAGTCATTGGGCTTGTCTTGCTGTAGCATCATCCACATGGCCTGAAGGCAGCAAAAAGGAAGAGAAAAACAGAATGGAGAAAAAGAAACATCGGAAAGACCTACCTGTACATCTTTGCGTTTTGATTTTGACTGACTCCTCGTAACAGGTTAGCTTACAAAATTATAAGCAACCTTAGCAATAATGCAAACCTTCATATCCTGACAAGAATATTGTACAAAGTCCCAAAATTATGGACCGAACGTTTACTTAAACGAAGATTGAAATATTGAACAACTGGAAATGACTGTTTAAATCCTCGAGAGTGTACCGTGACACCTCATGAAATCTGAGAGTAAAAATCTCAGTAAAAAAAAACAGGTTGAACACACTCTTAAAAATTATCTTGGCAGACTCATTAAGATTTATTTCTCTTGAGCTCTTTCAAGTGGCCAGACTGATGATGAACATTAACTGTTGACCTGTTTAATGTTAGAAGAGTAATGGGTTTGTAATAGGAGAAAGGCCATCATAACATGGCAACACTGGGAAGGTCACATCCTTGTCCTCCAACTACTGAGGACGTGCCGGTCTGACAACTGAGGACAGGCCACCAGTGTTGCCCAGAAAACAAGGGCTGGTCCATGAACATTCAATGCAGGTGGGCTGGGCGGGCTGGTGCTCACCTCCACAAAGTCCTTGGCATGTCCCCAATCTCTCTCTGAGTCCAAGTTCCCCAAACAGACGTATTCCTGCTGCCCTAGGTGAATCTTGGCCACTGCTCGAGTGATCTTCCTTGTCACAAAGGTTTCACCTGAAAGATCAAAGAAAAAAAAAACCGAAAAGTTTACCACAAGAAATGAAAATCTTTACCTCTGACCCCTTCCAAAAGTGCATGCAAGGAAACCAATAATGGCCAGTCTTCATTTTTTAAAATATATGCAAAGCGTACACAGGCAGTTAACTTTCTACCCAACGGTTCATTTTGTACACTCATGAAAATGATTGAGAAGAAAAAAAGGGATGACCCCTTAATGACATCGCTGCTCGTTTTTGTTTTTAGTTTTTTTCCTTTCACAAATAGCAGAAAGATCCTACAAGCACCAACGTGTCACCAGATACTTTTTACTTTCTGTTTGTCAGCCATATGCAATTTGTGGAAACGGACCACCTGTTCATTTTGGTGCCGAGGTTTTTCACACAGCATGCCAGTGTCTAGAGAATGCTGGTTTCACCAATCCTGTTAAGAAGTCCCTTGTGTCCTCAAGCAGGACACTTGTTGCAATAACATCAAACACAAGGGAGAGGCGACTTACATAAGCTGCATCAAAGCCCCCATCTACAATTTCCCTACAACGTGCAACCTTCCGTTATGTGCACAAAACAAGTGCCTGCATGTGGCCCTCGTGCTAAGCTACTTGTACAAAGAGCGCCCTCAACTGTTCATGCTCGGGGTGATTACCTCTCCTCGGGCTCTCGTGGTTGAAGAGAATGCCATTACAGGTGAACATGTTGTAGGCCTCGCGGAAGTTGATCGTGATCCAGTATGCATATAACTTGGCAGCGCCTGCAGTGAGATCCCAAAATATACCAGAGTCACATATTTCCAAAGCTTACCTTCCAAGAAACTTCTTCACAGTAGCGAAAAGACAAAAATGAGACTCCTACACCTTCAAGTGACTAAAACTGAGCTTTTCTACACAGTTTATAAGAAAATTTCCACACACTTTGTATTAATAATTTTGCTTTCTTCACCTTTCCTCTATTATTTCAGTCTAAACATAAATACCAGTATAAAGACCGATAGCACCAGACTCCTTCAAACGAGTTACAAAGGCCTTGTTAACACTGAGCTCAAAGTTATGCACGCACACTTGTAAAGACTGCAACAGCACCAATTTCCATGGAACACAACAAATTGCCTAACTCTTGTGAGAGCATTGAAAGAGGGAAGCATGTTGCCTAACTATTAAGCAGTGGTACTGCTGCTTATGCAGGGTCTCCCATTTTTGCCTAACTTTACAGCCCTATGCATTCCCAAGGCATTTTAACAACAGCTGTCCTTTCGGAATACTCTGTCAAGAAAACTTTATTATATCAAGGTTTTCTTTTTTGTGGGTCCTGAAAGACACTAGTAGTTGAGGTTAAATGCTGACATCTCTGTCAAAGTTGACTATACATGACCCCTTTCCATTCCCGCAATTGGCCCTTTGTTTTGACCTCACCGTAGGGTGAGCGGGGATAGAACGGCGTTTTCTCCGTCTGCGGCACCTCCTGGACTTTCCCGTACATCTCACTAGTGGAGGCCTGGTAGAAACGCACGCTGTCACTGAGGCCGCATGTCCGGATGGCGTCCAGCAGTCGCAGGGTACCGACGCCGTCCACATCCGCTGTGTACTCGCCAAGATCAAAGGAGACCTGGATGCAAAAGTGAGAAACGCACATTCGTCGTTACGCTTCAGAAGAAGTTCAAAATCAAAAGCCCAAAGCAGCAATAAGCTGAAAAACTTAACAGAGTCTCTCACCTGGCAGAACTGCAACATCGCCCTGGAATTTCAAAATTTAACACAGGTCTCTGAATAAGGCAGTGAATATGCAATTCAAAATAACACAAATAAAGAGGGCATCCCAAGTTTTATACACTTTAGACTCCTGGATACCTTTCCAACGTGTCTTTCCAACTAAAATTCATTTTTATAGTACCAAAAAAACCTGCCAACATAGATTGTCATTCACTCACTAACAACATTTTATGCTGCTTGTGAGATTTGCACTGTGGTCATCTTCAACGACATTTCCCTTTCAAATTCTGTACAAAAGCTACGGCGCATTTTCATCTACTGTGATTATTAGCCAATGTCGTATGTGTAAATATAACCCACATGTATCCACCGGAACCAAAAAATTTGACCATTACTTCCAATAGTTGCCAACCCGTTCTCATTTAATTTGGTCAAATGTAAAACACACACAAATTCAATGGTGCAGTGTAGAGCGCCCTCTACTGAGCATCACCAGTTTAGGTGTATGAAGAGCTCTATTCCATATACTATTATGCATCCACCCCCCCCAAAAAAAACAGGCAGAGCGCTTTGTATAAATGTACATGAAGCTCAGCAGCTTAGAAGCTAGCTTTGTGAGCTTAAGATTAGTGGTTTGATTCCTGCCCAGACTATCTCTCATCTAAACTGTTTTTCAAAGCGCCAGTAAGAAGGAATTCGTAAAACACCAAGGAAGAAATTTGGTGGGTATTGGCAAATCACAATAGCGCCCTCAATCGATTTTCATCTTCTAAAACTGTCAGTAATATGGCCAAACGAGGGCACTATTACAATCTGTTGGAAATTTTTTTCATTTTCTTCTAACTGTTGAGAAAATCTTTGATTGGCATGGGCGTCGCTAGATCAATTTCAATGGGGGGGTGCCATTTCAAGTGGAATGGTAGTCCGATTCCCTGACCAGACACTTACAAGCCCCCCCTTCCTTTCCCCTTCTTTCTCCATTCTTGCTGACACTGACAGCAGCACAATTATTCTGACAAAACTGACGGAGGGTGTGACACCTCCCCTTTCAGTCATTCCCCCCTTGTTCATAGGGTCTTCACGTCCATGACAATTTTCCATTCAAAACATAAAGTCTGTTGCTTTGTTACAGGTAGACTTTTTTTTAAATGAGGTAAGCGTGTCTTTTGCTTTGCTTAACTGCTAATGGTCTCCATGACATATGCAGAGCCTCAGTTAGCCTAAAATTTGTGTGCTTAGCCACGTTGTGAAACTGGACCAAGGATGAAGAAAAATGCCAGCGTTGTATATTTTAAAGGAATTCAGCACTGTTCGGAAGGAAATCTGGAGCAATACCATTCTATGTGTACTAGAGCTATAAAAAGGAAAATTCCTGTGGCAGGGCACAGAGACAGCTTGACTTTACCAGTGCTTATTATAAACTTGAGAAGTTGTTTGGATTCTGAGGTTGCAGATCTGACACTCAATCTTCAAACCACACCAGTAACTACCTGGTATGAATACTCGAGTATAAAATACCTCATACAAAACAACTGCGCTATCATTGCACAAATATGGCCATCAATACCGAAGCTACAGGAAATATGTAGAAACCACAGGCATGCACAACCATTACAAGGAAAAAAAATGTCTAGGGACATTTCTATGAAAATTAGACTCATGTCCAACACCTGGAAATACAAAATATTTATATCCAAATACCAGGTAATTGCTCAATATGGGCAGAGAAGCTCGCACCATCATAATGTGAAATCGTTCGCCATGAAATATATTTAGCCCAATTGTGAAAGGAAATTACCATTGATTGAAATGGAAATGACAGTCTCTAACATGCATCATCTGTAGGACATCCGTTTGGGTTTTAATTAATGTCGTGTTGATCTTTCCATGCCAGTAAAATAATCTCCATGTACATGTACATATCTGTGCATGCATGTTAGCCATGTACAATGACCTCCAATAAAAAAAAAATCAACAACACTGAGATATTTTACTTCTATGATTGTTGGTACAAAACAAAACAAAAACAAACAAATTAATAAACAAAACAGACCTCACCAAAATGTTTTCTATCATGGTCCACTATACTCATCCAACTATCTACATGTGTACTTATTTTCACTGACTGACTACATGTATGCATGTCTGCTGTGTGCCAAAACGCCATGCGTATTGCCTGCCACTGGGTGCGCAAACCAAGCAGAATGTTTTGCTTTCAGCAGAACTTTGTAAAAACTGGCTCCTGGGCAGTACAGAAGAGAGATTGCATGCTTTTCTCTTTCATTTTAATCACAAGAGAACAGAAACAGGCTGTGCATGAAACTGGAGATAAAAATGACTTCTGGAACAAACCTGGAAAAAACCCTGCTTTGTGGGCTTGGTTTTAGAAATGTTATCTTAAAGTGAAATAAAAAACAGAATTGAGAAATTCTCAACATACGGGAAACGAAAAAAAAAGTACACAATAAAATTTCCTTATTGTGGGTGCAACGCTGCATGCACACAAAATGTACAGGTGCGCACATCAGTGCGCTGCTCAGTACGAAACCTGCATGTGGAAAACTCCTACAGCACCACTGGTCAATGGTTCCGTAATTGAGGATCACCCGATCATTAACATGAAAACAAGGGTCTTATACTAAATGGGATTCAAAGGTCTAGTCTGCAGTGGTTGACAGCCGAGTAATTGTCTGTAACCGAACATTGCCATGATATAAACAAGTGCATTATGGCTGCACTGTCTATCAGGTGGTTATTTGTATGAATTAAGAGTTCAACGTATGGCTCTGCTTTGTATGGATATCTTTGGAGTTTGGGTCTGGTTTTTATTGTCGTTGACATGCAGATGAAAATGACCTGCAGTGTTGGTGAAAGCAACCGAGAGTCCTCAAAATTCAATGTGATTTTTCTCACAACCCAGGGAGTTAGATTTTCAGAACTTCAAATAACCAAGCAATCCTCAGTAGGGGGATTTCAGCTGCAAGCATGTGGACTACACATCCAAAACAAGAAATGGAATATGGTTTGGCTCACCTGCAACAGGAATTAGCATGATAATGCTCAAACTTGTACTTTTTTCTGTCAAATTGGAATAAATTTACGGGCTTACCTGCATCACTGAACATGACTCCAAGTTATAGGAATGTTGGTGACAACAGAGGGGCAGGTTTTAGTTTGTAAGTTAAATAAGCACAACTTCTAAGGCATTTTTGTGTTTCATATTTTGTCTTTGTATCGGATTTGTTTTTATTTTATGGTCATAAATTACTTCAAACTAGACAGGTTAGAACAATACACCAAATGCATATCAGTTTAGGTTTCAGGTGCATCGTATTTGATGAAAAAGATAAAGAGCAGGTGAAAAAAGATGACAGGGATAACAAGCGCTGACCACATACTACATGTGCAGGTAAGTCCACAGATGCTTGTTAGGTTCTTCTACCTCGACGATGGAAAAAGTTGTCGATCTCTTCCGATGCCATGTTCAGACTCGTGCACAAGCGCGAGCATGCGGCCTGCCTGTGGTGTTGATGCGTGGGTGCGTGTACAGTGTGCATGTACACGACTTGTACAAACAACGTACATGTACGCCTGCAATGCATAGACTTGACATAGTCCTTGGAGTGTTTGGCATGACATCGACAACAAGATATTTTTTTTTTAAACAATCCCCCCATTTGGATTGGATCATTCAAATATAGTTACAACAAACAAGTAATAATAAAAAGATGTGCCTTGCATCCCGCCTGCCAGCTTTTCGGATGTTATTCATTTTTTAAAGTTTTGTAACTTTTAAATTTTTATAAATGATTTTATTACTATTTATAAGCCCAAACCACTGTCAATGAGTCATGTTCTCTTTTAATCAGTGGACACGTCAGTAGTTCTTTGAAATTTTAAAAATATTAATAAAACGCCCAGTCTCTTTCCCCTTATTAAGAATCCTGGATACTAATTTGGTTTTTACACAACCAGGAAACCAAGTATAAATACATAGAAAACCATCACTACATTAAATACATAGAAAACCAACACGACGTTAAATACAGTGAAAACTTAAAGGTGCAGTGTACACGACATTTTAGAAAAAAGAATGTGATTGAGATCTTACAAAAAAAAATAATTTAAGCACTGCCTGCCGGGGACTCCGGAATCGGAGACGTATGGTTTATATGCATGGCCGGGGTCTCCGAACATGGACAATGGAAACAGGGCCTGTAACAAAAGACCGTACTCCAAACAAAAGACCAGGGTGCTGGGCATTACTGACATTTTTCACTCTCAAAAGTGGTGATAATCCAGCCTTGTTTTAAAACCATATACCAGGGTTTGGGGCATTGAGAGCGAATGGATTACCACCGGGGACAAAAGCGCTCCACCACCACAGCGATGAGCCACACAGCACCGCTGCACGCTAACCTGGCCCCTATTGAAAAGGTCAGCAGTGCACTGAGCCAGGTTTGTGAACAAAAGAAAGTTATATAACACCGCACAATCTGGGATCTGTTTACAAGGCTACAGGCCTGGCTGAAATACTCAGGCATCAATGAAGGTCACCTGTCAACTTAGAGTAGTGCCTAAAGATTACTTCGTGCGGCTATAAACGACCGTTAAATGAAATGATGAATTTTTGAAGGATTTTGAAAACAGAAAAAATGATAGTCATGCCGGCCCAGCACCATCAACATTGAAAAATGCCCCGGCACGAAGTGGTTAATACAAATTTGAAACATATTTAATGCTGTAGTTTCTTTTCTTTGAAAACAAAATGAAGTGGTCATGAGAAATCTGTTCAAAGGTGTTTGTCATTATTCGCTTCTTTGTTGCAGGGCTGTTTAATCACACTATGTAAAACAATTGCAGACAGTTTCATAAACTTACTTTTTTTTCTAAAAGCTGGTTTTTTTTGGCAAAGATCTCATGAAAAATGTCAGAAATTTATCAGATGCCACCAGAGAGCATTTAGAATAGCCGGAGCTTCCAGGGCCCTTAAGCAGGCCCTGGATTCCGGCCGTAAGGGACTTCACACTGCGGCCTCGTGTTACGTGCTTTGCACACAAATTTTGGACTCTAACAAGATTGCACTTCCTGTTTTTCATTTTGCACTCCCACTTTTCAAATCCTAGCTGAAACAGTGAAGGACATGCAGACAAACCTATCTGAGGAGACACTACATGTACCTAGCAAGTGTGGTGGTACCACCCTTGTATGCTACACGTCCTCAAATTTAGAACACTGAGCATTTCAGCTTTTTTAAGGTAGCCATAAACGTGCTAATGGTCGGTCGCAGAGGCATTACGCGCCCGTGTTAGTCTTGTATGCATGCTAGTGTGGTTCTAGTGAAGCAATAGCGGCTGACGGATGGATTAGTCTGTACTGCATTTGCTCTATAATTCCTCGCCTTCCACCTCTACAATCCCGGGTTCGAATCCCGGCCCAGTCCACATGTGGATTGGGTTTTCAGTCCCTGCCTGATTCCGTGGGTTTTACCCAAAATATTCCTTTGGGGTTTTCCTCCCACCTCTAAAACTGTAACTGCTTCTCAATGTCTCCTCTCTACAGGTTTCTTCAGGCTTGTGAGCTACAGTGCCTCGGGCACTTTTGAGGAATCGTTGGTGTCATCACCAGAAATATAATGGTAATAATATTAACAGGCAAACAATGCAGATTTAACACAACCATCAACATCTTTGCCCGGTAGCTACCCAACCTTCAGGTGCATGATGGGAATGGCCCTTAGTTGTCATTTCATAACTGGCCTTTTTACCACCCGAAATGCAACATGTGGCAGTGTCTGAATCAACTGACTATGGCTAGGAATATTACAGTGGTCTATGAGAAGTGGCACGGCCACTAGACAGTGACTCCCATAGACACCTGTGTTCCTGCTAGCCTGAGCCATGGCCATGACTTTTTCAAACATGGCCTACTTCGGCTCCGAGTCCAAATGGAAAACCCTGCTGGACACTCTCTCTCACCTTAACGTGGCTCTGGGCACCCAGGTTGTAGATCTCAGTCGGTCGCACCTGGCTTATGATCTTGACCAGGCAAGTACTGTCTGTGAGGTCGCCGTAGTGTAGTACCATGTCTGCAGATACAAATGAGGAACAGGCCAAGAAATAATCACAATGGCTGGGAAGTAATACTAGAGATGAACAACTCAATTTGATTGATTGCACCACGAAGCGGTGCATTGTGCAGAAAATACCGTAGCATAACCAATCTTACAAATCAGCAGATCGTCGGTTACTTTTCTTTTCATTTTTAATTTTGTAAAGACTAAGAATTCCTCAGGCAAAAAAATGTGTTTAGCACTTTCAACTCCTGTCACCTGAAAAAAAAAAGAGTACAGGTCTCATGCGTATGTATGATCCTGCATTGAAGTCATCAGTCCTTCACTGTGAAAGTGGTAACACACCAATGCAAATTCATTTCCAAGCCCTTCAAATGACTTTTTCACGAGAGAAACTTCCCACTGACGTCCGGCGCATCCAAAAAAGAGGTGACATGCACCAAACCCTCGTGTAGCCATGTCAACCATTTTCTCTTGGCACCTCTTGGCGGCGTACTGTACTGTGTAATTGGATTCGATCTAAATTATGTTCACGTCCACTCGTGTCTATAGCTAGGTCTGTGTTTTTCTCCTATAGCAAATACACGGTCGCATGCTGATGACAAAGCTCTAGCCCTCGACACCCACTGTGAACACAGTGGATATGAACTAGCCAGCCTGAGTACGGTCACTGAGTGATGAGTAGGACTTCCATGCTAATAAACGGGAGGTTGTGAGTTCCAGTCCTACCCACTACTCATGGACTCATGACTGCGGACTTCCCCCAGGCACATACCCAATAAACACAAATACTCCCTCATTGGTCAGGATGACAATACGGACCATCAAAAATAGATAGGTATAGGTATGTGGCTTGGAAAAACTGCGAGCTTAAATCACAGCTTCCTGTAATTCTTATCCGGCAACATCCATTTCACATTAATTTGTTTGCATTATACATTGTACACATGAAGTTTCTGAAATAACTGCACAAATCAGTGATACAACCGCCCAATTTTTCTGAGCCGTGTATGTATCCCGTATCTGCACCATTTCTAATGGACCCTAATTAAAAACACCACTGGCACCTGGCGTCTACAGCTATAGGTTAATGAAATCACTCCTGCCAAGGCCTGCTCCGTGTCTGATGGATGGTCACAAACCAGAGAGTGCATCATCCGAACAGAGACTGTTGCTTGGTAACAATCTGTCTCTGAAGTTTGCACAAGGAGTCCATCATGGAGGAGGATACTGACAAGAATATAATAAAAAAATCAGTTCTCTGGAATACGTGATTGCCGAGCTTTCGGTAACTGAGTACCTTCTTCAGGGCAAGCAGATTCAGTTCGGAGGACGTGGATGGAGGTGGAGGACGATGATGTGGGTTCGAGTCCCACCCATCAGCCCTTGCCACCTATGTGTACATGTACATACAGCACGCCTAGGGCTAAGGACTTCTCCTTGGTATGAATATCGCCCTGACAAATGATTAGACTCCCACCACAGCCAACCTGACAACCACTGAAACCAGGGCTGTCGTTTCAGGCAGCAAACCTCCTGGGTATCTCAGCCAAGCATTACCTCTCATCTCATGTGTCCTGGTGTCAGCGTACAGGTGGGCAATGCGGCCTGTGTTGAAGGAACTTGACCTGCGTAAGATGCCGTGCACCTTGTGAAAGAAGAAAAAAACATAAATCTGAATGAGCACTTGTAGTTCGCCATGATCTCTATAACGCCCCTTATTTGAAAGAACTCCCCCAACAACAAAACAATTTGATTACAGCTGGCAATGGTGCCTGCATTTACAATTCAGTAAATACCACAGAATCTGAGCCAAACTTCACCATTTTGACCCCTGCGTGAAGGGGCAATAGTGGCATGTACACCCCAAGCGCCTTCAGGCACAGGGTCAAAACAAGTCAAAGGGCCTGGATTCAATTCAAACCCTCACTGTAAACAAGGTCAAATGAAAACACTCCCAAAGTTGGCTTCATGTAAAATCCCATCTGATGTTCGTGCACTAAGTACAGGGCCCGTGTATAAATTAGGGGTCCAAACTAAAGCCTGAGGCTAAAGATGAATACAAACTCCATCCCCCATCATCTTCGGCTCAATCTGCCCTTTTAAAATGTTCACCTTGTATCCTTTGGATAAAAGCAGCTCTGCAAGGTAGGAGCCATCCTAAGTGAACAAGAAAACAAATTAAAACCTTTAAATCAATTTCTCAAAAACAAAAACTGACACTTTACAATACTATGAGAAGCTGACTCAGAGTCAAACGATTTGTAGAACCTTGTCAGTGTGTGGCTGGATCAGGCCAAGTGCGACAAAGCTGTAGTTGGTTCACTGTCAAAGTCTGGGATTACATGTAAACCCGAGTATGGAGTGGCATGGTAGAAACTGGACCAAGACTCGGTAGACCTCTGTCTACTAACCACAATGAATGAGTAATGCGAAAAGACGAGCAGCTCAATGAAGTATATTGTTCAAATTATGTACACGTATCTGCTCGGCAAGACAAGTCCTCCTGCCAATGCTTGGGCAGCGTCTTAAGCGGACCATTTTGACTAGATACAAACATTCAAAGCCAAGATCAAAAGCCTATACATAAAAAAATTCAGCCTATACCATCTTATTTCCAGGCTTCATTCCCAGTTTTGAACCTCAGTGTCTTTCAACAGAAACATTTTACTGTTTGGCAGTTGGGAAATTATGTCCAAGTGATTTTCATGTGATTTCCAATTGAAATGGGTACACTTGCATTTATTTGGTTGGATTAATATTTTCACATTGTCAAGAACAAGTGCCAGCAGCTTTGTGGCACAGTGAGACCAAGCACCGTCGATATATCGATATTTTCGATACGGGTTTGATATCGATATTGCCGATGTTAGTTTTTTGGTAATATCGATATATCGAAAATATCGGATTTTCGAGAAATATCGAAAATATCGAAACTTTGAAAACATGGTTATTGAAAAATATACGGAAAATATAACTGCTCAGGAACAAATTTTCTTAAAAGTACGAAAGTGCATTGTCACATTACCGTAATTTTAATTTTTGATAAGCCACTCTTACATTGGTTCTCACGCTAATGTTGTTAACCTTTTACACACATAACTGTGCATGTGACATATTCACTTCAGTACTCTTTAGTGTCACCATGGACCTAGCCTAAATACAACCACACAGAATGTTGGCATTTACTGGGCACAGTGCACGGTACATGCAGCTAACTTGTATGTAGTCAACTTTACCTCTTGAGGAAAGACTACCGGCAGCATAGGGGTTACAGCAATTGATGCATTGACACCAACCCCTATAGAGCGCATGTGCGTGTGTGTTGTATGATTCCATTGCGTCGTCAAATGTACATGTACAGTACGTACACTCTGCATGTATGTTTACTGTATCGTGTGTTTACATGGTTGAGTTTTTGATAGCTAGTCAGGTACCTCTAGCTTGCAATGAGGTAAACCTACAGGGTAACATACTACATGTATGTTCTACTCTTTCTCTGCTTTTTTTCTTACATAAGCTAATGGTGCATGTAACTTTCCGGAAGTGTACGTAAACTTTTTCAATTGCATGCACTCGTGGTACACGCAGAATATTTTTTCTAATTCAAAGCCAAGTTGCAGTTAGTATTCTCTATTGACATCGGTCTGCAAACTCCGCCCTTATTTGCATAATCATAAATATGCATTGCCACTCTAAAGAAACATAATTCGTTGATAGTATCTAAAACAACAATGATTGATTGGACATTTCAGATTTTATATGTACAAAATTTAAAAAGGATAGTGCAACAGATGTTATCTGTTCTGCACTATCTGGAACATTTTGGTGCAAAAAAGTGAAGTTCACTTTTTGTAGCTGTGACTAGAAAGGTGTACTGTAGGACACTGAGTCCAAAACCACTCTCACGCTTGTCAGTAGATGGCATGAGAACTGTCAATTAAGATGAAAATTAAAATGAATAAATATTGATATATCGATAATATCGATATAAAAACACTGATATATCGATATCGGCCAAGATACAATATAGGTGATATGCTGAATGTTCCATTTTTCTCTTGGGTTCCCTAGCTCAAAGGATTACATGTACACGTACATGTACCTCATGAAGTCAGACACCAATATTACACCACCCCTGTTTCAGTAAAGTCAACTCAAACAAATCAATTCACAACAGCTGTGCAACCGAGCCTTACATGTACGTCCAAGTCCAATGAATTTGCCTGCCATCAACTTTACCACCATCCTGATATCCCGATCTTTATATATACATTCAGGCAGTAAAGACTCTACCCTTATCAAGGCATAAGGACCTCTGGACACTACACACGCCTATCAATGTACATGTACAACAAGCGAAGCTGCCAGTATCCCATGCACCAGGCAATGAACCAGCGGTATCTGAGGTCCTCAGCTTATCTTCGTGCAAAGTCCCTCAGCCTTATCTCGACTGGAGGCTCACTCAACACCCATCGATTAGCTGACATGTGGAGGGTGAGAGAGAGGAGGGCATTTTGGGGGGGGGAGGGAGGGAGGAAAGGAGAGCATCTCCTGTCCCAGTGTGCTGTCAGTTTGCACTTTTCGGCTCGCTGGTGCGAATCGAGGTTAGATCTGGTCGACCGCGACTAGCAAGGGGTAGAGGACAAGTGGGGCATCCTTTGGCAAGCCACAATGCAAACCTTCAGAGGACTTTAGAGAGAGGAGGTGATGGACAGATGGACCGGTTACCATTTTGGATGATTTGAACAAGTTCCATCCAGCAAACAAGATAGGTAATCATAAAAGCAAGTATAGCCCAGATTTTTTTCAGGACAGGGAAGGGGGGAAGCACTCAGCAATAGCCACGGTTGACAAACTTTTCACAGCGGGAAGGGATCAACTCCCGGATACTGTCCAGCAATTGGTTAGTTTCATCCCCTCTCTCTGTTTTGCCTCTTTGTCAACTTTTCAATTTTTTTCAAAGAAAGGCACTTCCCTCCCCATGCACCAGAACCCAGTGCATTGTGATGACACCCATCCTGTGGAAACATCCACATTCGAAAAAAAGAATCAACATTTTGTTCCAAAAAAGTGTGAAATCAGTTGACAAGAAAGTGTCAAGCACTCTAGTTCACAGTTGTTTATTCTCTATCCCATGTGGAATTCAAAGAAAACCAAAATTTAAAGGCAACACGTACATTTGTATCATGTGACTCAGAAAAACCAGTAATTCCAGTTCTTTAACTCTAAAAGATTTGATAACAAGCTGTCCTGGCATCTGGTTGTTTTTTTCCAATCCAATTTAATTTCCAGAAAACTCTCAATTTATGTGCGGAATTGGAAAACACAGAATACATTTCCTTGAATCAGAGAGATTGGATGACACTGCATTGTCCAATTTTGGGATGTTAGTTTAGTTGGTATGTGCGGCATTCATTTCAAGAAAACCCAGGGATTTCATGTCAACAGAGAAAGGATCCTGCTCATTAAATTCTGACGAAATTTTTATCAAGCATCCATCGGGTACATGTTTGAAAACAACGCTCAGTAAATGCAAAGAGAGCCATTGCCAATGGCTAGCTGGATGACACATGAATCTGAAATTTAAAATATGACAGAATCAATCAACCGTTTCTCCATGTACAGTGTGTTTGTTTACGCGATACCAACTTCTGTTTCACTTTCCATGCATCCACCTCAATCCGTGTTTATGGCCAAGCATCCGCTGGACAGCAAACCTGGCACTTTCAAGCACAGCACAGAAAAAAAAAAAAATATAGGGGAATCGATCAGGTCCCCGGAAAACAAACTGGAAAACAAAACTGAATAAACCTTGCGGACGTGAGCCTTTAAAACCAGTTTCTATAACGCTGGTTAGCAGCAACCAAAACTCAGGAACTCGGTCAGCTCTAGAAGAACTTTCTGTTATTGCCGAGAACTTGTACAGGTAGCTGAAGTACGCAGAAAGTTCACCCTTGGTTGGTGACAGGGTTTGCCCCGGAAGGCACATTGCCCTGCGGATGTTACAGAAGGAGATATTTCATTTTGTACATGATTCTTCTGCTTTTGTACTGACGGTCAATTACCGGCCAAAGATGGGCAAAAAATGCAACTGGGACGTAGGGAGAGAAAGGCCTGTTGGGATCGGGGGGGGGAGCCAACTTGACTCTTGTGGATGACCTCAATCGCACCAGCACTACTTCAGACATGTGCCAATGAGCAAAGTCCGATTTTCTGGTGAAATCCGCAGGCTAGCACAAGTACACGTACATGTACATATAAATGCAAAGGCGTTCCACAGCACTTCCTGTTGAATGACCTTTCCTGCTGGAAGTACAAGTGCAAGTGTTTTTGTACTAGTCGAATCTCGGCATAGGATGGCCTCAAGAGAGGTGACGTAAAGTACACATACGTAAAGTATGCCTAAGGGTTCATGTACAGTGTAGTGTCTATTTGGGGATGATGTGAGCTTTACTTCAACAGACCCTCAAGAAAATAAGCACCCGTCTCCCTTCTCACGCTCTTCTAACTCAGACAGCTTTAATTCATACAAATGAGCACCGTCAAGCAACATGACTCGCCTCATGTATCATCGTTTGTCATGAAAGAATCTCGGGGTAATAAATGACAACAGCTACATGTACTGGTCTCCCAAAAAAAAGCAAGAAAAAAAAAAAATTGATCGACGGCTGTAACAACCTCCAAATCACAAACACACATGCCTTTCGACTCTAGCACCAGGCCCACACTTCCAACTGAGAAGCAAAGACCAGGCCAGCTCCAGCACAAAGCTCTCGGTCTCTCGGTTCACAGTCCCCAGTGACCTAATATTGACACAACGGGTCATTCCGACAATGCGGACATGGACTCCCACAGGACGCATCAAACTGTCAACTCGGTGGAACGTGCTAACTCCACAGGAAAGTGCCAGTCTACATCTTACACGCGGGAACTGTACATATCTCGAGGGCTGGTAACCGGGAGTGATGTAAGCACGTGTACAAGCATGCCTGTCCCATCATCAATGGAACATTTGTAGGCAGTATTTCAAATGCTTGATCAGATAGATGTCCAATATAGCTTGAAGACCAGCCTACCAGGGACAATTCTCAAATCTCTTGACTCCTAACTTGTAACTACGAGTGACAAAGCAGTTACGATACAGCTCAATGAACACATGCATTTGAATTTTGATTTTTTTTTGGCAACAGTGGATTTTTAAAACAACTTTTCAAGACTAGGGATAAAGCACCTGTCCATACAACCTTCACTTGCTCTCCGTCTACCTGCACATTGTAGAGACATTTGTTTATTGTATCGCCAACAATTGGTAATGGTGAACTGTTTGGATGAATTAGATGGACAGTGGTACTTTCCTCGCTTTCAAAGTAATTTAAACAACACGTATACACGTACATGTGTATATGTGATTACAAACTTTTTAGTAATTTTTTTTCTTGTTCTCGTAATGCATCTAAAGGTATTTCTAGTGCTTTCCTTTATAAAAAAGTGAACACAACCTAGACATCCCCCCAAAAAAGATTTTATCAAGGTCAAGTTTTGATAAGGAGGTGGTTAATTGTTGGAGGATTGTCAAAAGATGCCAACCAACCGTACAACACAGCGGGAGATGCTGCAGTCATGCTCACTGCACACATGCCGCATACATGTATGACTTGGCTCGATGTGACCTGTGACATCACAACCCGACAGCCACTACTTTATCAGACAAAACATCTCCTGATGCATCTTCATTCTCTTCTTCCCCCCCCCACCCCCACAGTGAGCTGCAGGATCCAACGGGGCGTGGGCCCATGTGAACCGTTCCGACATATGTGTTTCCTGTTATATGAAAATGAGCGTAGTGTACACGTACATGTATGTACATGTACTAACTGCATACATGTGCACAGTGCATGTGGTAACAGTGTGGGCTACACAGCTATTTCACTTGACATGTAAAACACAATGTGCATGCACTGGTGCCTCCCTGCCGGCTTGATTTCTACAAATCTAGCCATTTTAAATAACACGATGAAACCAGAGATGGACTTTACGAAAGTCTGGACTAGAATATCACGAATCATCGAGATGGAAAAATCACTAGACTGTACTCTAATCATCGTGATCAACTCTGCAAGCAAGCTCAACTACCAGTACAAAACTCACTACTATTTGAATTTAATGACCAAGAAACATGCGTCTTTTACATGAATGTGTACATGTACAATGTAGGTCAAGGACGTGTCCTGTAAATGATGAAGTGTGTAAAATTTGTCTTGACTATATCTGACATGCTCACCATCGAACTGCTTTCGAGTCGCAACTGCATGTAGACACTCTGGGTATCAACTGGCATGCTAAGCTTGCCACCTGGTATATCTGTACGTATGGACCATATTTTGCAAAATCGTTTGTAATCAGTGTCCCTGCTAGTGTGATCTGAATGGTACAGCCGAACAGAGAGTGATTGAGCAGCAGTTTTCAGATGGAAACGTAGGATATATGTGCCACATGACCTGTGAGGTATCATGTTGTAATACCAGAGGACTGGTGGGAGAACCTGTAGAGTTCATCATGAAATATGCAATGTCCCCAGACATAGTCCAATTGAGGGTTAGGATTAGAGAGTGTTGAAATCCGAGTCCGAAAGTTCATCAAGAATTATTACTGGTACATGCATATATGGACATGTATGTACATGCCAACACCCCTACGAAAGTCACTGCGAAAATTGCCTCCCAAAACGGAAATCACGACAGTTTGAAACGAAGGCACAAACTCAGCAAGGGAACACAAATGTGGAAAGGAATGTATGTTGTGTACATCTGTATGTAGCGGGATCAAAGAAATTTCTGCACCATGCATGCAAAACATTCTTTCCACCCCAGCAACCACAAGACACATTACGATGAAAAGGAGTGGGTTGGCCAGTGAATGAAAGACATACAGAATGACAACCCCCCCAACAAATGGCACTATTGACAAGACTGCACAAATCTGTTCTTGTCATTTCCGGCAAATCAACCATACGAAATTACAGTAACCAGCACAGAACAATTGTGAATGTTCATGTCCATGTCCACTGTATGTACATGTATGTAAGTCGTCTGCATGTACAATGCTTCAGTTACAGAAGTACAATCGATTCCATTCATTCTTGCACTGATGTAGGAAGCACAAATCCTCCTAATTGACAGGATCTCTTTAAACTACTGTCCTGATGTCACTCAGTGTCTGTCTGTCTGTCTGGTGTCCCATCCAAGCCCTCCGTCATGTGACCTCTTGCGAGCACACGTCTCAAAAAGAAAAGAAAAAAGAACAATAAATGCACGTTCCAGACAGGCGTTGGTACATGTACTCTGTGTTGTCTGGTTGCCTTAGAAACAGGCACAGCTTCCCGACGGTCTTTTGGGATGCCAAAAGATGAAGGGAAAAACCAGTGACATTTTTTTCCCCAAAGAAATTAATGCATGTACATGTATCCGTCGTCCCTCTTGAAACAAACTGAAGCAGCCAGACAGAACCAGATGAACAGAAACAAGGAAAACACATGTACCGGTACGCACAATACCCATCAACGGCGCTACAAAAATTTCCAATTTGCAATTTCTGAGAAGCCAGGCTAGGAAAAATGCCCTTTCTACAGTCAAAAATCATTGGATCTGATGGCGAATAAATGAAAAAGGCTGCTACTTATTGGACAACTGAAAGTAACTGTAAAAAAAAAGCGAACACGCTTGGAAAGAAAACTGTTGGAGAGGTCAGAAATTTATTTTGCTAAATGCTCGAGGCTACAAAAGATTAGAATAAAAACCAAACAAAAAACAAACACTTGGGGAATGCAAGTATGGATTAAATAACTTGAAAATGTACTCTAGCCAGAGGTGAATCTACATTTCCTGCTTCAAATACAGAGTCACGTGCACAATATACATTTGCACATGTGCCTGTCTATAGAGGTACTTAGATTTGCAACGTCATCTTCATGACGGCATACTGAAACTATGCATCGAAACTAGCTACAGATCATGAAAACTATTCCCCTCAACCACAAAAGACCACTAAGACATAAACTGTGCTTGCAGAGTGAATAGAGTACAGTACCATTGCATAGCCTGTTGTAGACCCTATATGTATGTGAGCACATTGTGTACATACAGAATACATGTACATACAAACATGTACATGTACAGTACATATACCAGAGTCCTTCCTCTCATTTGGTTAACTGATAACCAGTCTATGTAATTTTTCCATTACCAGTGCATCCATTCAAGGCAGAAAGCCAATTTATGCAGATTTATGTAAAATAGCTTCACGAAAAACACCTGCCTCTAATGTACATGGACACGTACATTGTCCATTCAATCAAGATTGAAATCTTAAAGAAAATTTCCTGATTCCTGCTGAATTCCCACTTTCAACATCTCTTTCCTTTTAGTGAAGGCAAGAACGATCCAACAATAGTTTACGTAGGCGTGCGGGATGCAGTCTTGCTTCTGCAATCAGCGAGCACATCACTCGTCTTGATTAAGGGTGCGAGGAAGGCCACAGACAGTGCCAAGGACGGGGCAGCGAATGGAAATGTCAAGGTGATATGCGTCTCCGTCTGGCTCTGCCGCTACTCTCGGCCAGATGGCAAAAGCACACGAGGCAGAAAAAACGTTGTAACATGGAAACTGCTAACGTGTACGTGTGTACACACGTGCAATAAGATTCACGACACACTCATCAAGAACGACATCATGTGGCAACATGTTATTGTACGTGTATGCAAAATTCTAAACATCATGAACATATCCTTGTGATCCCCCGCAAGGGCACCACGCACAAGATATTCAACTCAAATACGCATGATTATTAAACCAAACTGAGTAGACATGTTTACACACAATGTACTTGAAAGTGATTCAGACCTAAGAGGAAAACAATTCGGGCATTTTTGATCAGCTTCTTCAGAGATCTGACATTCTCAAAGTGGCAACATGCACCTGAACATGTGCACAACTTACACTGCATGCCATTTGCATCTGATTTAAAATTGGGGGGTAAAAAGCAATTTATGCAGATGTCACCTTCCAGTGCCCGCCACTTTTTTTTTTAAGGGCTGTGGGAAAACTGCCCCCAAATTACTCTCTTCTGATGAATTAGTAATGGCTTGTTTCATCTGTTAGGCATTTGCGACGTATGGCATTAAACCGCAAGCCTCCCTCATTCATAATTGCATTTGTCTCTAATCCCTTATTAGGAGTCCTGTGGCGTCACTGTCTGAGCACACTTCCCTGACCACCACCTAGCAACCAGTCATCAGTGCCACTATCATCTTCTTCATCATCATCACAAAAAAAAAAAAACCACAAGATGCCACCGAAACCCCACCCATGTAAAAGACTGGAAGCAACCACAGAATTCTTGAATGGGGTATGTCATCCCAGGTGCCAACATGGAAGCAGAGATTTCTGTTTCTCTGTCCCCCCTCCCTAGGGCTGAGGCTTTTGGCTCCTCGTTAAAAACACCTCCCCCACCCCTTCCAGCTGGGATTCAGGCACGTTTTGCTTAATCGCATTAATCTGCGTGATTCAATGACATTTGAGATGATGGAATCGTACCCTGACCCTTTGATGAACTGTAATTTTGGCTTTTAGTCTTTATCATTTTGTGTGTGTGAGTGTACATCATTGCAGGCAGACAAAGAAATCCGACAAAACAAGTCCACTGAACATCAGAAAACCAATTTTAATGTAAAGTTTGCATGCATGGGTTTTGGAGGGGCGTGCTGTATACAAGAATGTAAATGGACAAAAGTGTATCTGGCCCAATAGTTTCACAACTAGATTCACTAATATTGCAGGACAAAAAAGAAGAAATGCATTCAGGAAGCTAGGGTGGGAAGACAAGGGTCTAAGAATGAAATGAAAGGATAAAGGAAAGTCCACACGAAGCAGAGTGGTAGTCACTATGACAACAATTCAACACTCTTAACTTTGGAAGGTATTTAATGTGTACCATGCATAAGGTTTCTCCCTAATGGCTACTTTTATGTGAATTTTACACTGAGTTTCTTTTAACCCTAAACCCAGGCCGGATCGCAATCAGTGATCCGACGTTGGTTCACTGACACTGAAACCAGCCTAATGGATGGAACAAACCAGCCTTGGGGCCCCTTGAGATCCAGATGCGTGTATAACAAATAGGCATAAAGATGTGAGAAATGTTGTATCATCCTGAAACAAAAAAAATGACTGCAAAACTTATCTAGTGGACCACAAAAGCCACGTATGGTTAGGATGGAATGGATGCAAGCTTGCGTGTGACATGACCAGTCCGAGTCACAGGGCGGAGGGGGTTTTCAATACAACACACACGTCAGGACAACGGACCGCAGCATGAGTCATGCTGACATTCAGGCCGACTCGCTCTGCCATTTCCAAGAAACTCTTCCACTGACGGCACACGTGACGCACTACATGTACCGTACCTCGATTCCAGACCACGATTACTGCAGGGACAACCCCACCATCATTTTTTTTTTCCTGATAGAGTATGACTACGCATACATGTACACGGTTCTTGGTATTACAGAGTGGATGACAGATGTAGCATTTGGAATATGATCCGACAGTAGTCAATGCCACCAATTACGACGCGACTGTACGAATGTTGAACTGCAAATACACCCGTGCAGTCATCCGGTGATTCCCACATGCATAAAGAGGGGGGCCGCTGGACATGTCACGTACGTGTTCATAGGTAAACAAAACATATGGACTACAGTACGTGTACGTAGCAGAATTGGAGTCAAAAAGTTTGGAACATCTTTTCTGAGAAATGTAATGCTTTTTAAAAAATCAAAATATTTTTAATGTAATGTTTTTTTAAACAGACTGTACTTTGAATTTTTGAATTCATTTTCCAAAAATGAATGAAATCTTTCGTACCTAATATATTCTTTTTTGGATGAAATTTTACTGACCTAACATGTTTTTAAGATTCGAATCAAATTTTTTTGACCAAACATGTTTTAAGATTCGAATAAAAATTTGTAGACCTGTAGACCTGTTTTGAAGATACAAATACAATTTTTGGGACCTAATACATGTCTGTTTTCAAGATTCAAGTAAATTTTTCAGACCTAACATGTTTTAAAGATTCGCATGAAATTTCTCAGAACTAACATGGTTTCAAAATCCGAATGAAATTTGACAGATGTAACGTTTTCCAGATTCGAATGCATTTTCCCCCGACAATAAACAGACCAAAGGTTTTGAGTTCCGCACCCGCATTTCATCCAAATTCAGAAAGCATCTGAATTTCGAAAACATCCGATTTTAAAAAGCATCCGAATTTCGAAAGCATCCAAATTTAAAGAACATATTTGTATGGCAACCCCCTAAAATTAAAACAAACTGCAGGTGGGCACAGGGCTTCATTTTAATGCTCTGCCTACCACAGAATTTTGGGCTCAAGAATAACATTCTACATGTATGCTTACAGCGCTTGCGCAGAAGTTTTGCTTGTACTACTACAAACAATATATGCGAAGAAAGGCTCCTTTATCATCGGATTTCTGCATGCTTCTCACTTAAATTTCCTTGTTTGACTATGAAATTTGATACCTAATAGCAAAGAATATCTTCTGTTGTGGTTAGCAAAAATTATCTTGCTTACTATAATCACAGCCGTTCGGGCCTACATGTAGCTTATTTCAAATATAACATGCACAATATTAGCAGTGTTTTTCCAACAGATACATGTAATTGCCAAGACCTTGTCACCACAGTAAACAGCAGTTTGTGGGTGAATCTCGAGTACCGTAGAGGTGCATGTAGGCCGTTCACTGCTACAGGATCGTAGGGCAGATGTTGCTTTGGATCAATAGCCATTCCTGTTTGAAAATGAAAATGGCTCTAAGAAAAACCACCATTTATTTTTGGCTAGAAATGGAAAATCATTTTCTGCCTAAACATGTTAAATACAAAATGAGTTCCTGTGTACCCATAGCAGGCAAGCTGATTCATACAATTCCGCTTAAACTTACTACGCCCTTTCGCTGAATTTTGTGTCAGAATGTTCAGCTTCTTTTTTTTTAAAGCACGGTACCAGTAAAGCTGTCAAGGGTATCAAATGAAAAGCTAATATTTTTTTAAATGATTTATGAGTGGAATGTTGTCACCAAAAGAACAGAAAAAACATCAGCAGCTTGAAATAAAGACCTCAACTGGGAAAACATGCTTTGTGTGAGCACCTGGCTAGGGATATTTTAGACTGTGGCCTTTCCAAAGTATAATGTTGCCCGCTCACGCACATTGTGAGAGCAGGCATCGCCAGTGCTATGGAGTATATGGACATGCACCACGCATGCAGTCAGTGCGTGTACTCTAAATGTGTGTGTGTCTGCATCTCGTGCTGTATGCATCGGGCATCGCGTCTGCATGCTGCAGCCGTGACGTATGAGCGAATAATGACGTCATGCACAGCAGAGCGGACACCCAGGCAGTAAACAAGGACGATGAACTCTAATTGAACCCGCCCGATCTATCTGTGCAATGCGTTGCTGCAATGGACTTCTTTGTTTTTTAAAGGCAGGGGTTTTGTTTCATTGGAAAAAAAAAGAGAGAGAGCAAGCAGGGACAGTGATGGGTTCATCTTGAGGCATGCCAGAAAGGTTGAAAAAAAAGGGTGAAAAAAAGGAAAAAACCACAAAATTGCTTGAGCTGTTTATTCCAATGGTGAATCATAGGCAATTTGCATAACCACAAACTGGTAACGTCAGTACTTCCTTCCAGCTACACAGAGTGTGATTAATTCCTTTCAAATTACCTTGTGGAGGGGAAAAATACCAGGAATTTTTTTTTGGGGGGGATCCTTGTTTTTCTCCATTACAACATTCGTAAGAAGTTGTCCAAAAATCACTGCTGTGCCGAATATCCAAACATTCGATCAATTATTGAAAATTCAAATATTATTTTCCGAATTTGAATATTTAAATGCAAAATTCATAAAAAGGAAGGGAGCATTTTCTTTTGTTTTAAATGAGAAAAAAATGCACTATGCGGGCTTGTTTCAAGCAGATTCAAATGGAAAGTGACACAAATCTAACAACAATTCAAAATTTAATTACTCATTAAACTATTTAAAAAAGAATAGAAATTTTCAACAGGGCAAGAAGTATTGTTCATCTCTTAAATCTTGCAAAATCGTTTCTGTAGACACTCCTAGATGTGAAAAGCTATCATATTGATTATAATGTACAACTGTGTGTGTTATTGCCTATATGGTTTGTTCATCAACAACCTGCAAGTCAGTAAGACCTTGGATATTGGATTGAATTGAAGGGCAAATATTCAAACAGTGAATTATTCGAATTGACTTTGCCCTACCAAAGATTAAGAAAAATTTCTTGTTTTGTTCAGTGCACAATCACTTGAATTCACATCTGATATAATCGCACAGTACAGGCGATTCACAACAGTACACCTCCAAGAGTTTGCAATGCGTTGGCCAATCAGAAGGTGTGAAATTTGTCAACCCTTTCCAAACACACACTGGGTCGACCGATTTCGCTCATGGTGATTGGCCAGCGTGTTGCAAACTCTTGGAGGTGCACTATTGTGAAACGCCCGTATCACATATGTACATGTTTCTGTATTTTTGTCTTTTAATTGCACATTTCCAACCGTTTTATCAAGAAGATGCAGGAGCTTTCTTGCAAGTAGATGTACATGTACCGGGGTGCACGTACATGAATTACGTGTCCATGTGTACAAGTAACCTACGGATATACTTTGTACACGATGTAACAGTGCACCACAGTAGTGATGCATCTTTGGAAACCATCCAGAGGGGGATGGCTGAATTTAAATTATAATCATTCAAAATAAATGATACATGTATGTACGGCAGAAAGCTATTGTAATCACGTACCGGTACTAGCACATGTACATGTACATGTGCATTGTTCAATCAGAACAGAACATCATTCAAGTCTCAACAGTTTCAATTAGACTCCAAAAGACAATGTTGAATGGACAGCTGGGGATTTATTTGACCGTTCCTCAGAAGTCACAACTCCAGCAAAGGGGTAATGTACCTGAGTAACCGTCAGTTTCACTTTCATTTTTTAGATCATTATCAACAGTTGCTAATTAGCTGTTGTTTTATTTTTTTTACAGGAATTCTCCCCCATTCCACAACACCTCTTTACTTTACACAGATGAAGTCTTCCTTCAAAACAATTTCCAATGGCCAATGAGTGCCACGGAAAACCAACTTGACCAAAACACCCCAGAATTCCAGGAAACAAGCAAGCAGTATCAGTGCGCTGTCACCTTCTCTGCCCTAATCAGCACTCAAATTGTTTTCAGTAGGTCCCTGCACCCTGGCACTGTAGCAGATTTTGACCAAGATGACTCAACTCAAGTCACTGACACTCAACATCAACAATAAAATGCACTTGGAGTAAACACAAAGGTCATCTGCCTCCGTCACTTGTGAGGCTGATCCCGACTTCCAGGAAAGCCCAATGAACGCAGAATGGGGAAAATTAATATCTTATCGCACAAACATCTCTGATCATGTTTATAACCAAGACGAAGGAGAAATTATTAGGTGGCACACCATGTACATACATGTACAACAGTGGCCATGTACATCTATGTAAAACAGATGCATACATACCGTACACGTAGGCCTACATGTACATGTACGCATAAGGTCGTTAATGACGTCTGCTAATAAATACCAACAGGTCAAGACCCAAATACACACGCACTGCATCAGTAAACTGATTATAAACCTCCCACTCTTTCTGATGATTGGCACTTTTGATACATCTATTTTTTTCTTTTTATTCAATGGTACAAAAATGAGTTAATGAACAGGAACACGGTGTTTCCAAGTCACCAATTTTGTAAGATGTCCCCCCCGAAGAAAATGGGGGGGAATAAACAAGACACAACCTACGGTAAAGTACAAAAAAACCTGAAAACTAGAAATAATACCTGAACTAAAAAAAGGTATAATGTAAGAAAAATTTGGACTTTTCCTCCAAAAATGTAACAAAGGTGTCATGAAGTATGTTTCACCAAATAAGTTGGTCAGTTCCTGAACAGTCCCCAGTAACCAAAATAAATGAAAATGTACAGGGTACCTGTATGCAAATTAACATTAGGCCACCCGCCCAACCTAATTTTTTAAAAATGTAATAGAAAGCACAACTATTATTTTTTCTGTATCGTCCGCATTTGAACAAATGGAAAAATGTCTGAAATGCATTTTGTGGATTACTGCATACAATGCGTACATGTAATAATGAAGAACAATACATGCACATTGGAATCTACAAATGTACATATAGCGGAAGATCTACGTATGTACATTTATGTACACCATTACTAGTAATTTCTTTTGTACCTGTTGGCATCTGTTGCTAAAACAAAAGTGCTTACATGTAATTCATATGGGTACATGTTGACTCCCACTTGATGCAATCAATCAATTTAGAATGATGCGAAGGTTACATGCACAACAGAGACTGTACGTATGTCAAGTGCAAACTTGTAATTGTCCAAACATACATGTACCGTATGACAACTCTTGAGATTTTTTGGGGAAAATAATGTACATGTACAGGGCTTCCAAACAGATTCATTACAACACTGCAATTGAACACATTTTCTCAACCCTGGTTGAAACAAGTGATACTTTCTGATCCCTCAGTAAATAATATTTAATATCTAGATTTCATTTTCTCAGAAATTTTTCAAAAGGAATGCCCAGAGATAAACAAAGTGACTGCACGTACTCCTCTTCGAACATTCCAGCAATACGTTCCCGTATAAAATTTATTTTTTATGCCAGAAAAATGCACCTCGCTTAGGAAAACCGGCTGCATACATTTGAAACATTCTTTACAATTGCGTTGCTTTAAAATTGCGGGTGTTTTGGGGGTTGTTCCACCTGTCTTACATTTTGCACAGCAATTTGTAACAAGTAGCTCTCGTAGTTTAAGTCAGAAAAAAAGTAATACACATTATATACGCAATCCTTTCAAGGGTATAATTTTGATTTATTTTTCCAAATTTTTAATGGATGGTTTTTGTTGAAGTGATGAGTACAAATTAATTGCCAACCTGAAACAGTTTTTGTGCTTTCTTGGAAAGTGAGTTCAGGATTTTAAACACATATAAATGGAAACAGACTTCTATGAAAGTCAACTTTTTGTTGTCAATTCCGGAATTCAGAGTATATATTGTTTTAAATGTAGCACAGCCTATTGGTTACACGGAAATAAAATGTCTCCATTGGCAGATGATAATTTGGTTTCTACTGTTACAATTTCACATTTTGAGTTTGCATATCATTTGCATAAATTTATATACATATTTAGGTCACTTGCACAAAAATCCAAATTTAAGTTATTGTAAAGATGATCAAAAAAGTGAAAGTACATTTGTACATTTCATTCCTTGTTACTTTTTTTTTACACGGAGCTTATTGACAGGAGCTTACTGGCATGAGCTAAAAGACTTCATGACTACCAGTAATTGTCTTTGTACTCGATGTGGGTTATTCTGCTGACTTTTTCTGCCTTTATTAATATGTAATACAAGGGTTCACTTGCCTGTGTAAGGCAGCCCGTGTCTGAGATTTTTGTGACCATCTTTGGTCACAAAAAACTCTCTTTGGGGGTTTGCTGCCTCTCCAAAAAAGGGAAAAGATTGAAAGCAAAATTTACAGAAATGACTAATTCTTTTGAACTGTTCCCTTTTGGATTGTTCCCCTTTGGATTGTGGGGACCGTCACTGACAAATTAAGGCCACAGAAGAAAAGACTGGCATATTTCAGAGGAGACCGAACACGAATACCTATATGCATGTGTCACATGGCAAGATATATAGGATTTATTTAAGGCCCTGTCAGCACAATCAGCAACATCAGCACTTGTTATGGGCACTCTGATTTTGTTCAAATTGCCTTGGCCACCTCATGTTTACCAGCACCCCAGGGGGAACCTTGGTGTGCTATGGTTCTCCTCATATTGTACTTCAATGTGGGAGACTCACAGATGTCCACAACTGCCTATCCAAAACTGGTGCAAAAAGATTTCTGTTGGACATAAAGAGCAGATCCTCCCCATAGTGACCCAGAATATGACTCACAGACGGACCTAAAATGACCATTTAGAAACATGAGCGTGGCTTCTGTATTTTATGAGTTAGTACAATATGTTCCGGTGCTTGTGCAGTTTGCATGAAGTAAGATCACAGGAGCTGGGCGAAAACCATACCGGTGCAGCCTCTACTGGGTGTTAACCCCTGTGCAACATCCACCCGCCTTTCAGAAAGACAAAAAGATAAGAACGACACAAAGAGACAAGTCCCTTAATTAGCGATGCTCACCCGCATCTGGAAGTAAAAAAATAATTGTCTGCAGTCACTGGGAGCGTGACTTGGCAACCGCTACATATGGAGTACAGTAATTGGGCATGTACGCACTTACTTTTGATTAATCAAATTTGCATTAGACTGCATTTTTGGTTGATGCGACGAAGGTTTCTTATGACCAATGCTATGACTCGCAATGCTGTTGATGACGAGTAAAATAAGACAACTCCCCATCTGGGTTTTTTTTCAGTACAACACTCATACTCATATCGTAATGCAGCCTTTATCGACAGGTTTTCTTATCAATTAGGTACATGTATGGTGAAAAAGGCCAATGGTTTCATATGGCTTGATTTGGATCATTTAAATCACTGATTCCTAGGCTGTATGTAAAAACTGTACTGAAATTAGATGCATTTCAAGACAACTCAAGATTTCCTGTTTTCCTCTATTTTCAGAAATTAAAATCTCCCAGTGCTACGGCACATGTGGGTGTGTCACAGCCAGTGGTCCTCTTTACTCCAGTTTTCTGTTTAGGCCCAGTCCCACATGTGCACTGAGAAGAGCATGCTGTCACATTCCGAGTCTTTCAACCTCCGGACGACTTCAATCTTGGGCACGACTCATCACACGAAAAGCCCTTACGGCGGGCCCCTTCCCTTGTCACTGACACAGTCTGCTGTGTGGTACATGAGACAACGAAAACAAACAGACACGGATCACATGAATGGACCATTCAAACACACGGTGATATGGTGTACTGATACGTGCACGCTACATGTAAGTGTGAACTCGGGGCAAGCTAATAAAACATCAGCACATGTGCAGAACGTACATGCACATGTAATGTACGCACTCTGCGCGTCATAGAGTATGTCCTTGTCCAGACGGTCTGACTGAAAAGACTTCCGAGACTGATATACATCTATACAGCACACACCTGATAGCGCAGCATAAACCTGCCATGCATATAGATCTTGTACACTATACACTTTCTTATGTGTAAACATATTAGCGTATGTGTAAATCACTTGCCTAGCATTTTAACAGCGAACAAACAACACTGAATATGTGCAAGCAGGGGAACTTAACACCTCAATTTTCTTTTGGCAGACAAGATGCAAACTCAAGTTACTGGGATGTAGGTCACCCCGTATTTTGTTTCCAATTCCAATATGTAAAATCGTCCAGAGTCTGACCTTTAAATCTTCTGTATTTGGCCTACTTGAACATAAATGTCATTAAATGTACTTGAAAGGATCTGATTTTTTTTTAGGTTAATCTGGTTTCTCTGCAAAAGATGTAGGAAAAAAACCACAATTTGTCCATATTTCCAAACACCTCAGATGTGTATGGTGTATGTGCCTAGATCATCTAAAAATGTGTGACTAGACCCATAATTTGTAAAGACATATTTATAACTAAAATAAAGGGAAAACTACTTTGCACATGTATCGACTGTGCTCCGAGGAATTCAAGGTCGTTACCCTTAAATTTCCTTAGTCTGAACACTGAGACATAAGCATTCATGTACTCAACCTACACATGAACATGTACATCATTTACATAAACACATGGCAGATTTTCTCTGATTAAACTCTCTAATCTTTCCAGTAAAGTGAGTATTTCATCAAGGAATGCAAGTAATGCACAATTAATGAATGAGACAGTCGCTCACAGATCGGTTACACGGCTCATTTCCATAAAGGTGCAAATCAAAATGAATCAAGAGTGAATCATATAGACGACACCGCAAGAGGAACTCAAAAAAAGGGCATTGACCCCAATCACTGCCATTCTCATGCCACAGGGAAAATCTACTTAAGTGCCAAAACATGACTGGACAACTGGACGAACTGCATCCTGGGATAAGCACAGCTGCCAATCCAGAGGCAGTTTGGCATTCGTTCCCTTCAGTCTCTCACTGTTGCACTGCCCAGCAGGGTTACATTTGGCAAAGATTCAAGTGCCACAATTTGTAAGATCAATCTGCATGCAGTTCCTATACAGGTATGTGTATCCAGTTCAACTGATTCTAACTAAACTGATCACCCACATGTACAGTACGATACACTTGTCATACATTCTTACAGGTCTGTGATTACACGTGTACATGTACATATATGAAGTGTTACTATTCAGAGAGTCTGTCGTTACCACATCGGCACTATGGTGCAGAACCCTAAACAAAAACAAGTGTTCAAGACACAAACTGCCACACAGGAGGCATGGCAACCGCTGATTGGTTGAAGTAAGGGTAAGCAAAGAAATTCTCACCAAAGTTTCCAGAGCCTTGGGTGGATGATCAAAGCAGGGTAAAGAATTTAGAAATGATGTCACAATAAAAGAAAGACGGCAATTGCCACGTTTTATAGACTGACAGCAGATGTCTGCAAATCTTTGGTTGTAAACAGAGTATTTTCCGGTAACGAACATCTCATTTATATCAAGACGGTCTGCATCTGTTTCTCTGTTTGTTTGAAGCAGCCTTGCAAGCAGACTTTGAAAAGTAATGAATGAGAGAGAACACGAGTCAAGCATAATGAGTAGGACCACAATAATCACTGCTTAGAGCAACGGGGAAAATACTGAATGAATGGAAATTACTGAAAATGTCAAGACAGGTTAAGCTGTCCAGTTCAACTCCCGAAGAACAGCCACCATAGCTGTGTGGACGCCAACAGGATAAGAAATTGAGAGTGACTCAAAACGAAAAAAAGGAGAGAGGGAGAAAAGGAGTAGACGGGTAGTCAGTGACCCTGTGACCTTTTGCCAGATGAGTCCAATCCGTTGGGATGCAATTATGCGAACGTTGACCGAAGGCACTGTCGTTGATTAGGCTCATCAGTATTAAAATGAGGGCTCGAGTAGATGTAACGCTGGGGCAGTGACCACTATGGCAGGGGAACCAAAAGCAAAAAAATGAGTAAAAAATAATGTTGATTAGGACAGTCTCTTATTAGAACCGAAAGGATGGTTGTGTAATTACCTGCAAGATGGCTTGATGAGAAAGTTCCATTGAGCATAAAGGGAAAAAAGGCATTTCGGATCAATCGTCTAATTAGTGTCATTAACCCTTGACCCTACTGAATCCTTGAAAATCCACCAGGAGAGTATGAACGATTTTGAAAGACTGAGAAAGGCGCGGGCAAGACGTTGTTATAATGGTGCTTGAATCTTGATGCCCCTGGGTACATGTACATGTACGGACCGTCCTTCCAGTACCAAGCATAACACATCACTACCTGTAGCTTCCACATGGGAGATTTTCCAAGGATCCAGATGTACCGGGTACCGGTACACAGATTGCTATTACTAAGAATGCTAAAGGAGTTACATGTACATGTACAGATATATGGTACGTGCAGGTTTATTGCAAATGAACATGGAATTGTTATGGCTTTGCATTCAAGAAAAGAGGTAACTGTGTTTTGTCTTGATGGCCTTGAAGTTTAGTTAATGGGAATTATGTACACACATGTACATGTACATACATGACATACATGTGCATGCACACACACACAAATCAGCATCACCTGCCTGTACATGTACATCTTCGTACATGTGTATCAAATGTAAAATGTACACTAACCATAGGAACATCCACATGTCTCAGGATCACTGAATATTGAGTATGTGGCACAAGTGTGCTACCGTGCTATGCATGTTCTCCCAGAAAGACAACATCTAGGGGTATCAGAAATCAGCGGGGGTACTGATAATTCCATTAAGAGGCCAATATGTCTGAATATTATGTACATGTACATTGTACCTGTACACATGAATGATGAAGGAGTTATTTGATGGGCCTTTCCAAAACTGTTGTGAGTTTTCAAATGGCTTTTGTTTGACTTTTCACACTTTGGTTCTTGTTTTGCAAACACACACTGAGAATTCAAACTTAGCTGAAAATTAAATTCAGCTGGAATATGAATCATGCAAAAGTGTGGAACGAGCAGATACAGCAACAAACGAGTGGGTCCTTCAACAAAGTTTAAACAGCTATCGCTGGTCAAAACACATGTACAGGCCAGTAAAGGTCCTTTTTTCTAAAGGCCAAGTTGGTTTGGTTAGCGAACAATGAAATTCTGAGAAAAAAAAGTTAATTACGTGTAGAATATTGACAGGTGCATAAAACAGCTCTTTCTCTCAGTGCGTTTGTGTACACAATGCAATAAATTTGAACTACAATGTACGTGTATATTTTTAAGCAAGCTTTTTTCCTGTAACAATACCCATAAATCATTCTGATACTTTGTTCTTTCCATTTCTCTTTCCTCGGTCACACTGCAGCCTCTGTGCCACCTGTGCCTCTGAACACTTACACACAGACCATTTCCAAGAAATGCATATATTGCAGCACTACTGACGTGCACGTCTAACCTCGATTCTTTATTCACAAACTAATTACATACAATGTGAGTTCACATCGTTGCAGTCAATTATTAACTTGATGGTTGCCATTTCCAGTGTGATAGGCCCTCTTTATTATTGAAATACATGTACATACATGTAGAAAGTCATAACATGTACCACAGTTTCACACATCGGAATAGACAATGAATTGGAGAAATTAGGAACCATGAGGGGTTGGTGAAAAAAACTTGAAATGTGATTTTTGTTTTCGCTCTCTTCAGGACTACTCATGAAAAAAAAAAGTGTTACTTACACGTGCATGTCGTTAAATATGTAAATAGTCCTGCTCATGTGGTATTGTATGTACAGTACAGTACACGCAGCACATCAGTTACTGGAATGTTACACAGAGACGTTTAGAAATCAGACTGAATGTGTCAAAGCTCGGCAGGGACAGTGTGGCTACAGACTTCCTCGGTAACAATTAGTCAGCCTTTACCCTTAACAGCAAAGACAGAAATTGGTACACTGCACAAAAATATGCATTTTACTTCAGAAACTCAGATGAATGAAGAAATCTCAGGCCAAGGAACAGAATGGTCCTAAGCTACATGTACATGTACACACACATGTATGTATCAATGTATATCATTTTGTTCATTTTCATGTTGCTGACATATACATGTACACGGATGTACAGTGCAAGAATTGACAACAAAATGATTAAAGGAACAAACTTGGAATGTAGTACAATTTAAACTGAACGAAAGGTATAATATGAAAGTGTAAATACTCCCAAATGTCTGAGTTCAGAAAGAATGACAGAGAGAAGCGCTAAAGTGGTAAAAGTAGGAGCAGAAGGCTTACATTGCATTGCCAAGGTCAAATATACAGAGGAAGGCAAAAGAAAAGACGAACAAAACGTAGAGGCATGGCCAACAATAAGCCTCCACAAAGTGTAATGAAGCGTGCGTGTCTACAGAAAAGCATGGGGGAAAAAAGATGAAAAACAGTTATCCAAAGATGGGGAATAAAAAGGCCTTTGCTTAACAGAGAGAGAGAAAAAGTTATGCTTAAATGCACCGGTATATGGTGGGAAAGCAAGGTGGCTATAAAGACTTCTAAAACTGGTCTACAATCAACTGTGTTTTCAATCCAAAGACACAGTCTGTGATGTCAAGTGGTGTTCATGGATGAATGAGCAAAAGGTACAAAACGATTGTTGGATTATTTTATGCTGTGGCCGTGAATGTCGTAGATGGCTGGAAAGTAGGATGAAATGAATCTACACCTGTACGTGTACCTGGGGGAGAATTTGTTAAACTTTTACACAAAGATTCCTGCTTGAAGTTTGTGAGATTGGTTTAACTAGTTAAGAAATTTGCATTACGCATACATACATGTACATGTTGATAGTGTACACGTAGGTTCCCAAGGTTGAGAAAAAACTTCAAATTCTGTGGCTAGGTGTGGCACAGTAATGTGAGACTGCAGTTGACTGGTATGTCAGCATGCCCACGTTTGAGAAAAGGAAGCACGGCTGATAAGAACAAGATGGAGGGGGTGGGAAGAAATGTTCAAAGTTTGTACAGAGCATCCATATTCCTGAGGCAAATGTGTAAATGGAAAATATACAGTGGATGTAGTCATTCCATGACAATTTGTCAATGACTACAGAAATTTGGTTGAGTGCACCTGCAAATTAGACACACCCTAAATGCAAACAGATAGGAAGAGACTTGAATTTGCCAAAGAGCATGAATTTAGTATTACCTAGGTTTACTGTAGGTAAAATTTGCCCAATCTGAAGCAGAAAGAAACTTGGACATTTTTGCTGTTTAAAAAGTTAAAGGAAGAGGCAAGATTAGGGCTTGAAAAAGTGACAATTGTGTCATTGGCAAATATTGGGAAAGACACAAAAGTGACAATTGTGTCATTGGCAAATATTGGGAAAGACACAAAAGTGACAATTGTGTCATTGGCAAATATTGGGAAAGACACAAGAGTGGAAGAATGAGGACCATGCATGACCAGAAGTACATGTAGCTGTGATGAGCCAACAGGCATTTGTTGAAGGCAGTGAACTGGATCTAGATCTAGAATCTAACTAAACCTCAACCCATTCAAGGGCACTATCTTTGACATCACAATTTGGCGCATGGAGAGGAAGTAATCAATAGTGTCTGAGGTTTTCGAAAGATCTGTGAGCTTAAAAGCAGTGCACAATTTATTAGAGAGAAAACAATCTTTCATCAGTGAAATAAGTCAGTGGCATGACCGAATAGATACCCTAGGAGAGGTGATTTTTTTTAAAGTCTTTCAGTTACAGATGACTCTCTAGAAATAAACGTTGGAGAAGCACAGAATACCGGAAATGGATCATTAATTGTGGATACAGGCATTATCAAGTGAGTCGTGACTCCTGAAAAGAAGTGTCATCCTGGAAACTGAAGGTTTTATGGGGAAGGAACACTAGAAAAGGATTCCGAGGAGGGGAGTGGGAAGGTTACTACATGTCATTCAGTCAGAGTGAACATATCAAATTCTTACAGTTGCTATTTCCGTTCTGCCTTAATTTTTGCTCTGTATCAAGATTTGCATCAAAGGCGCACTACGCGTGAATTTTACTGCTCAAAGAACGACAGTTGCAACAGAGGCATTCCTAACCCTCACCCCAAAAAGACTCCAATCCTGATTATACTCGTACACAGCGAGACGTTTACATACCTTTAATGAACAAACTCAATGCTGAGTGGCAATTGCACATACTTCTGAATTATGTAATTATTTCTGCTCCAGTGAAAAAGATGTATACATGTGGTATTTGTGCATTCCTGTTACATATCGGCAGTTCGTTGTGGATTCAAATTCAAATCAATTTGGCGGTGGCCAAGCGCCGCAAGTCTGCAAAGTTGGGGCTGGGCACCAAGTGTGAGACATAAAACTTGGCCTTCTGCCAGCAAGTACTGGTAGACAACAACTGGCTCATTAGCGAATCATGTCTGCTAATTTGTGTGCATCACTCGGCTTGTCACTGGACGTGTGTGAACATATGCATTGAAGTCATGGTGCTACAGGCTGTGCTATGTTATCCGCTAGACCCTTCATGTGTGGACTTGTCACATATGTATGTTCACACACGCAGGGGTACACCCAGAATGACGTATTACCGCATCTGTGTACACACAAGGTAAGGGCCGTAAGAAGATCAACTGTCAAAAATATAACTAATTCACACGATAGTGTTGTTTTAGTGCTACCTCACTGAGTATGCAGGGTGCAATGGTTGTGTTGTGTAACTGACAGTTGGGGGTTTGGATGAGAAAGATGGTGCATGTATGTTGGCTCCAAAGTCTTTAAAATGTCAAAGAAAAGTACATGTACACCCTCTGGACTCTACTTTTTTTCAGGCTGATGCCACTGTACAACACTCGCACTCTGCTGGTTAATGCACTGGTTCCCCATCTACATGTGTTTCACAGATGTACGGTAAATACGAGTACATGTATACCGGGCAGACTGGTAGACTGTTCAACATCCCTCTACAGTTCAAATTCTGATGAACGGTGGAAGAGGGAACCAGGCAGCCAACCTAACCTTTCTATCGCTCACTGGTGAGGGTTGGCTTGTGCATGGCACCCTCAATTTACTGCATGTACCCGTATGCTCTATATACCAGTACTAGTGCATACATGTACCGAGAATTTCCTGCATTCACGTACACTGACAGGTGTCCAACAGTACTGCTGAGGACAAGGTACCCTGAAGGAGGTTCCCAGTTTGAATAATTTCAAGTTTGAATAATTTCAATGTACATGTACATTAACATTACATGGACACTAGTGTGTTCATGTACACCGACACAACCTGTGCCAGGCTGCACATGATAATGTAATATTTAAAAAGAAATCGATTAACATGATGTTCAGATAATAGGCTTTACCCAGTCTGAGTCAAGCAACACGTCCATACTCATAGGGTCAATGCTGTATCATGAATATGTATGATGTACATGTGCAGTGCAGCTATTACCTGAATATGCATGAGCAGTTAGTGGTGTTAGTGAAATGTACATACATGTAGCAATGGATCAGAGGGTACTGGTGAATGATGTGGATTAACTGCTTTTGATGAACTCTGAAACAGGTCGGGGTAAATGACAAGGTTGGTCTCTGTGTCCAATAATTGGAGCAGCCCAATTAAATCACAGAGGGAAGAACCATCGGTAACTGATGACACTATCAGGATGTCACACAGTGTGTTCCACAGCTGACTGGATCCAATCTTTGCATTGGCAACACCCACAGAACAGATTTTGAGAAGTGCGCTTCACTTTCAGAAAACTATGGATGTACACAGTATCGTGTATAAATGAACCAAAAAACGTGAGCTCAAAGGTTGAGTATTACTTTTAAAATTTCTCAGTTGATGCCTTTTCAAGAAACCTTGAAAACCTGTGTACCCAGTACATACTGGCTAGGATTTGCCAGAAAACTAATTCTTGAACCAGGACTGAGATGATTACAGTGACTTTGATCTCCATTATTTGGCACTGGCTCTCCGGATGACAAAGTGCAATCTGTTCAGCCTTAAGCATCAAAGCCTGCCGTAGCCTTGCCGGCAGTGCAACAAACTTACTGGTGCACTATGCACAGCAAAACCAAATGGTGACTCGCTAGCTGGCCGTTTCCTCACCCCAAGGCATGAGGATATGGCACTCTCCCTGCAGATCTTCTCTGAGACCACTTCCAAAAAAACACAGCCTTGCGTGGTGCACGTACATGAATGCTTGTATCCACTCAAGAACCAAGGAGCCAGCTGGAAGTGAACATACATGTAGATGTGACTAGACCCTACATAAAGTGTCTCAAGGCAAGTTTTCTGAGTAATTTTGCTCTAGTGTGGATTAGAGAGACCCATCTTTCCTTTGACGTTTCGCTCAGTCTGTCATCCTGACAAAAATGGACATTATGTGCGTGAAAAATGTTCACGGTTCCTATCAATCTCCACTGTGCAAAGCTTCCTTTTAAGGCCTTTAACCCCAAAGTGGTTCTGACGACTTCAGACTCATTTTGATAGGCTGGGCTACATACATGTACATCCAAGTATGCATGAAGAGAACAGTTTTCAGACTTCCCAGAATGCACGGCTTCTCTTAGAAGACACCCGAATATCACTGAATACATGTATGTACCACATGCTCACTATTACCACCATAACTGATCGAGTGTATATTTTTAGGACATGAATAGAGGTGTGGAGCGCTCAGTGAAATGTCAAATACATGTATGTATTCAAGAACGTACAATTTGTGCAAGAAAAATACACGAGGAACATGTCGGACGCTGTGCCTTTCATATCTTTAAAAATCATGCACATGTCTCTTCTGCAATTATGTACACATGTGGTGCAGGTACATGTATGTGGATAGAACCTTAGTAAGTGTTGGCTTATGTATGTTTTGGCACTTGTGACCAACATCTGTTCTGGCTGTTTGTCACTGATGGAAATGCTTGGTTATTCAGATTTTTTCGTTCACAATGTACATGCTTGAGATGTGATGTCACATCAACAATGTTAAAAAGGTGTGACTGACTGACGACTATGATCAATTAAGCCTTTGTGAAAATGTACGCAAAGGTTTTGATTTGGGGTTTCCTAATATGGTGACATTTTGGCCTTGCAGAGTCTCCGGCTAAAGGGAAGAAAAATTGCTGGAAAGTGGAAAGAAGATTCACCACTGCCTCAAAAGGCTTCCTCTGAGAAATGTACACAATGCAATATACATTACCTTTGTAAGTATGGTAACTGGCATACATGTACACGCATTACATGTACAGTGTAGGAATACGTGCATGTGCAAGTACCCGCCGGTACCCTGCAGTGCATCATGTACATGGCCTTGGTGGTTGACATCACAGTGAAGTGCATTCTTAATAACGACAACAAAATGACTGCAGTTGAAAAGTCACTTTATCAACGGTCATCAATGTCACAACACAGCAGCCGACTCAGTGGGCACCGTCTGCGGGAAACCAGCCAATAAACCCGGGCAAGACAAAATGAAACAAAAGGAGCATCTTCACTTCTGTTTAAAATCACCCCAAATGTAATTAGTGAGCTTTGGAACCGGAGAGGAGACAGAAAGGAACATACAACAGAATGGGAGGGGGGGTAGGCATGGATATGAGAGAGATGCCAAAGACTGAGCTTGCCAGCACAGTGAACATGGCCGACAGTGTGTATGTGCACAGACTTGAACATGCCGGCCTGTGCTGGCATCGACAGAAACACAGCTGGCACAACGTGCCAAAAGTAATCACCGCTTGGGTTGCGTGACAACTTTCAAGAGCGCCAAAACTTGGAAGGCCTTGTACGGAGAGAGAAGTTATGCTGTAGGTACATGTCAGGCAGGCTTTGTCAAAGCAAATGTCAGGGATGATCATTACAACGGGTAGGTACAAATTGAAAGGCCAACGACTGACCTTATCGCTAAACCCATTTGCACTGCAATGATGCAAAGAAAGTAAGAAGACTTTCAAGCTTTAAGCACAGTAAGTGTAATGAATAATCTGAGTGCAGACCTTCGGTAGCTGACTAGACTCTTAATAAAAGCATTTCCAGCACTGAGCAGGTATCCCAACCAACAGTCAGACATGTAAGTAGCGATCATTTAGAAGAGCCCAATTCTCCTCAAGGTGTCATGTCTCTGAGAATGCTAATTTCCCTCCCCCTCCCCTAATGCCAACGGGTCAAAGCCCACATTGTAACCAGTGACACAGTGCTGAAAGAAGAAACCCCAAGGCTGCTGATTGGTTGATACATGCAGGTCTGAGCCACCGCAGCAGATTTCCAATGCAATTCTCAAAAGAAGTTTTAACCATGGCAGGTGTTTTGGGTGGGTTTTTTCCCTCAGTATTGAACCCCTATCCTCTCCCCCCCAACAACATCAGCACCGAGTGATAGCGAAATGTTCTGTTGGGTTTTAAGTGTGATGAATCTGTTTAACCTCACTTGGCAACGGGAAGAGTTTGTCACCAGGAGACTGCTCTGACAATTTCAAGATGCATGATGTTTTCTCCACCTCATGATCAGCCTACCAAAGGTACTGAACAAGCAGCATACACCTGTGACTGGCCAAAACATGACGTCAATGAGATAGTTATCAAGTACACATAGAGTCCATATCAAACCTCCAAATGCATGGAGACCTACATTTACGTATACAGTGTATACTAATGTACAAAGACCACTCTCATTTTGCCTACTTGTCTGGGCAGCCAAAATTTGCGACGATATCACCTTTTGGTTGGTATTGGATTTTACCTCCCATTATTTCAAAATGGACAATTGTCCCATTGATTTCAAAACAGGGTCGTATTTTCATTTAGTTTGAGTGTATTATGATGTGGAATTCTAATAGCTGCGTGGGATTGTTGACACTTTGGGATTTTTTTTTTCCTTCTGCACCAACTACTAACCATAGTTTTAGCAGCCACTTGTGGGAAAAACATGAAAGAGCAGACCCTATATATCTGACATAGCCCACTGAACCCTGAAGGATATGAAGATGAGAATGAAAATCGTTTGAAGAGTTTACAACGAAATCCTACAGCAATCTAAACAGTGTACCCTGAGAGCAAAGTCATCAATTAACTTCTTCAATCCAACCTGTCCCAACACACATTGCAAATGGCCAGATCAGACAACACTAAAAATAACATGTACTGGTATGGTTAGGGCAGTTTTCAATACTTGGTTTCGATTCTTTATCTCAAGTTTTGTCTCTGAAATCCACCCTTAAAGTCATGTTAACAGTGTTCAATTTAACAGAAATACTTCCACCTGTGGCTCTTGTGGCATTACCGGTATCTACCTCACAAGCACACTGAACATATTCATGAGCTAATAACTTCAAAGTCAGGGGGTAAAAACAGAAGATGCTGGAAATTTGAAATTCATTTCGATCAGGTGTTCTTCTGATGTGGCCTTTTTTAAACTTTTAACACGTGGTGTACGAACCAGTCTTCAAAAGGCGATGAACTGTATGTTGATAATTTCTGTAAATTTGTATCCATATAAGCCAACACTGTCTATTCAAAGTTGTTTTCACATGCACATTTATTCACATACAAGTACATCCATATACATGTACATGCCAATTGATGTTACCTCTGCCCTCATGACGGCCTACCGGTACCTAGCCTACATGTACATGTGAGCCCACACTTGACTTGTGAAAGTGAAAGATACTACCATTCATACATGTAGAGGCCACAAAAGCACCTGTTGTGTGTCCACGGTTACGTGGTGGATGGCAGCACAAATGTACAAATATACAATACATGTACATGTACAAATATCTTCCACAACTAAACATTCCTATAAATTTATGATTAAATCATCACCTGTGCAATTTTCTCAAATTTGATGCCACAAACTCACAAAAACCCCAAAAAACAACTGCTAGTGTAAAGGATACAATACCAAATCGTATTCATGTACATGCAGGGTGTACATTTCAGGAAATGTCGGAAACTTTAGAGCCTAGTTGTTTTTTCTTTCCTGGTACAAGTAAATTACCACCCAAAATGCTGTTACAAGAATCTCTCAGATTTCACGTGATAAAGGAACAAAGTCTCCTTAAATTTGTCAAATATCTGGCATTCAAAATATGTTCAATTTTCAGTTTACAATGGCACAACACACACGTATATAAAATCTGTGTTTTCTTAATTGCAAACTCGAAAACTGTATCAAAATTTGATTACTGTGTCAGCACAGCATGCCACTATCAAGAAGGGTCAACCCTGTAGTTCTTTCAAAATTCACGATATACCCCCTCCACTTCAACAACACGATTGATTGTGACAATGTATACTTAACTTGGGTGTGTAATCTTCGGGACCAAACCCGGTTTATAGAACTGTACAATGTAAACATACCATGCAACAATGGGCAAAGGTAAGGCCTGTTCAAGTGTAGTGTGCCCCAAGTATTAAGCAGGCTGTGCACACAGAGCAAGCCCATTTGAGGGAAACACCCTCCATTGTCTGGCTCAGCAGAGTCAGTTTTGAACTGCTTAACCAACGGCCATTTTCAATGTCTCAGGAATTCTTCCAGATCTTGGACGTTAAATCTGGACGCATCTCTTAAAACATTTTAAAACATGGCCATTTTTATACCAAGAAAGCTCAATTTGTTTTAGATGTGGATCGAGTTTGTTACTCTGTACAAGCTTTTGGTCGCATGTTTGATGCTGGTTTACTGTGGAATGTTGATTCCCAAGTTGGTTGAGAAATTCTCATGTACAATTCCATCCATGTTGAGAACAAGGGATAAAGGGATGAAATATCAGTTTCTATTAAAAAAAAATCGGTGAAATTTTAGTCAGGATTTGACTATTCCGAATATTGAATGAAAATCATACTGCTCAGGAAAACAAAGGCTGCTTCAACTTCATTCTTAAATCTTAAGAACCTCCTTTGTAGACGTATCAGATAATTTCAGGGGGGTAATTACATTCAATTACTTCCCCTGATGCGTATTTATAAGCAAGTAGTGCTTATTTCATTAATCATTTATTTTGCGACTATCGGGGAAAGTACTGCAGGCTGCTCACTCGCTGAGAGTTTTCACAAGCCACTCATGGTTCCTACAAACTGCAATTAGCATTTTAGGTGACAATCTAAATTCAATGAAGGTGTAAACTGACACTGAAGTTTCAAACAAATATACAAAGTCTTTTGTATTTTGACAGTCGCCAAGAAAACAATTTATTACTTCTGCCTTCTAAGTATTTAGGCTTCCCTTATTCCTCTTTGGAGTAGTGTCAAACAGCCTTCATCTCAAGACCAGCAATTCTGAATTTCTGGCGGGGGAATTACTTCCCTTCAGAGCAAATTGTCAGTTTCAGTTTGGTTTTACACAAACCCTGGAGTCCATCCTGTTGATATCCGGTTAAGATTTGCTTCATAACAAACATTTCAAAACAAGCAAGGCCTCTAGGTAAATACAAAGCAATACATGTACTTCAATATTGATGTTCACACCACCAATTAATTTCATGTGTTCAACACTGAACGGAAACGGTCGAGGCCTTCGCAACACTTCATGCAACTGCGACGAGTAAACGGAGGCAAAGCAAATTGGCTGTTATGTCCATTAAGTCTCATTTTACTTATTAATCAGACCCCAAAACGACTTCATCATGTTGTACTGTACATGCTACAGGAAACCCATGAGACCCATGACAAAGCTGCACTTGAAAATGCCTGCTCAGACACACCCCAGTGAGCTTTCACATGCACTAGTACCCGTACAGGCACTGCTGCTGGCTTCATCGAGATAAAGGTCAGTTCACACTGTTTACAACTGCCCAACATCCATGACCTTTCAACTTGAACTTGCTGAAAAGCACAGCACGACTGTCGGCCGCATCGTGTGTCTAACCTGATTATTAACGCGAAAATACATCATTAGCAATTTATATTGGAAAGGGTTGCTTGAGAACTGATTAATTAACAGATCTCCATCCCTGACGCTGTGTAAACTCGAATGATTAACCAAAGGTTATTCGCTGCAATGTAGGCTAAGACTTGCATGTACAAGCAGTATGGCAGTCAAGGAGAGGACGAAAGGTGTGTTTTGCTGGTACACTGGTTTAAACGGGTATACCTCCAAAACTGAACACCTCCACACCTCATATTTTGGCATGACAGAGGCCATGCAGATCAGCTACCAACCTGACCGGTAATACCGGTGATCAGAGCCACACGTTGCCTAGACTCCGCTCCGTTAACGCATTGGGCTTGAGGGTCGACCGAGCTGCTTTGCGCCATGTTTTCAGAGAGAGCTGCAGTGTGTTGTGAATGTCATGTAGGCCTACGCTGTCCTCATGTGCACATTGCATGCGGCATACGCTGAGCAAGCGTATCACTGTGTACGTGGCTGGTGCTTTCATTCACAAGCCCACTGAAGACGGGTCAAACGGTCATCACGTGCTCGGGCTGCAGGTCGTGATTGGTCTTCAGTGTGCATATATAAATAGTTTATCATTTGTTTACCATAATATCAAACATGGACGTGTCGGGGCAAGCCGCGTTCACATGCAGACCTGGGCATTACGTCATGGGGACGGTTGCCGGTTAAAAGGACCTGATATAGTCCCCCGGCCAATGGGGTCGCAAAGAAGACATACCAAGGGGTGGAGCGACAATACCACCTCCATTCAATCTGCCAAAAAATTGTAGTAAACATCAGCTGACGTCCAAAGATTCACTCCAGAGTCGGCATCAATCGCGGGAAAAAACAACAAGCCATCATTTCATTTTCAGCCGGCACTGTGCGGTAACCATGAACGACATCGGTATTAACAAATTTCTGGGACCCCTCGGGTTACACCAATATGCTGATATATTCCAAATTAAAGGATACGATGTGGAGAGTGATTTCTGTACGCTGGATAAAGACGATCTGGACGCCATGAACATCACAGACACCGAGCATCGCGAGACAATACTCCAGGCAGGTTAGTCAGAGAATGTCCACCCATCTCACGCGCATGTTCGTTTTTTTTCTCCGGGTTAGCCATGGCGCTCGCTTCGCCAGCACATGTCTGTATCCTCACAAATTTACGCGCGCCTTTCACCCGAATTTTTTTGGGAAAAATTGTCTCAAACTGACGTCATACTAAACACAGATCTGATTCAGTGACTAGCTTTGAAACTAGGATTTTATTCAAAATAAAATTCTATCTGGCAGACAGTTTATCTCTCCCTACCGTGTACGGTTTTTCCCTGCTCGTCATCATGAAATTTAATGGCAGCCATATTGAAAATATGAAAAGAGGAGATGCATGTTGCATGTTGATGGATAAAAATCCACACATTTCTCCCCTGTACTGTTGTTAGGGAATCTAAAACACAGGCACATCCATCGAGCATTGTCGTGTACTGAGTAGACGTGAATTTTCCGGGTGCGGCGTTAGGAAATACATCGAATTTCGTCTTATGCAAGCGCCCCACAGACGTATAAACTAATGTGTAATGTTGAACCGCTGACCCCAAGCTGACTCGGTTACTATCGACCGAACAGTGTGTTCTTTATGGGCTGGCGTTGCCATCCAACGTTCGCTCCGAAAACCACAACCCCGGACAAGGGTTTTTTTCTGACAAACAGGGTGTAAAAGTTTTGTCGAACGTACCACAGTGGCATATTTTGGGCTAGGGAGCCGTGTGCCAAGTGTTCTCTGAGATGCCTGAAAGTATCTCGAAGTTTGGACGCTGCGCGCCGAGTTTCGGCCACTTCGCGCCGACGCCTCCCACCTCAGAAGTTGATGGCCAAGAGTTTGGAGAGCAGTCCAAACCCTGAATGTTTATCCAACGAATTTTTAAAAATGAGAACGAATTTAATTGGCAATATAGCTTGAATGGAGACGACCATACATATCAATTTTGCTAGCAGGACTTGACGGTCTGGGTCGGTCCCTTTCTGCTGCAAGAGGGGCAACTTGTTTGGGGTGTAGCATGCTTCTCACTGTCTGTGCTACGCACAGTTTTCTCCACTAGCTTTTTCAGGTCGATTCGGATTTTCTTCTGCCAAATAACCCATCTTTTCGGGGTGGAAAAGTCGACCAACAGGTACCCACAGTGCGGTAACGTACAAATAAAGATCCCTGTGAAATTCTCGTTTAAGATTCATTTCAAGTGATGGAAGTTTTGTTAGTCTATCGATGTCTTTTTATTTCACGAAAAACGAGACACTGTGCGCATTTTTCCTTCAAAACGATCAGGCATTGGGCGGCCACGCGCACGGCTTGAAAATACGCGGCAGCGCGCCACTGCATTCAGCTGGCAGTGAGCGGCGAGTGTTGTATGGCTTACCGCCTTCCCCCTTTCCTTCGTTTAGAATCACTTTAAATTATAAGGACAGCTGTTTTGTGGGAATAAAATATGTTCTCTTTAAGTTTCTCTACACTGAAAAGTAGGAGCACAAGGTGTTGATTTTTTCAAATAATAATTAAATGAAAAACAACGAGCAATGCGCTTCGTCTTACTGTCGAACCCGATGTATACTTTTCACGAGTCGTGACCGGTCAATGACCACATACTGCACGTAGGACATGTGCAGGATTAATTTATTCTGGCACACGAGGGTGGGAAATGATGGGTCTGGAATTCTTGGAAATCTACTTTGTCGAGTATTATCTTTCCCTCCTCCTGTATGCATTTTTGTTTCTTTCCGCCTCTGGATTCTCGGAGGCAATTTGCACCGAGAAATTGGACTCAGAACCAAGTTTACTTCCAAAGTTAAATTCAGCCTAGTCTCCTCCGTCAGTTGCTGTTTACTCTCATTCTGATTGCAGGCATTTTCGGGCTGCAAATGCGGCGGTGGTACCCCGAGGTTTATTCTCGGGATGATTTATGTTCATGTAGCTGAGGAGTCCCTCGTTCTGTAAACTTGGAAAGCAAAAACAGGTTCAATTCTCGTTTAACTTCCAAAGATAAGACGCTTGAAGTGGTTGCGATATTATGCAGTTGTGCGAATTAATAAGCGTGTATCTGACGCGTATGACTAGACCGGGAGGACGGGGTTGTCATGTGCTTTCGCCGGTTGTGAACTGACCTTAGTCATGGCCAATGAGAAGCGACTCATGGCGTCATCATCCCCTCCCCAGGACGAGTTGAAAAGTTCACCGTTTACCGCTTTGTAATTCCCTGTCTGGCTGATGCGATCGGAGGGAAGATTGCTGTGGAGGGAGAGACGGGATAAAATTATCGGCGATCGCGCACGGGGACGGTGGCGGCGAAACGGGAAGAGCGAGAGGGGGAAAATGGGGCGGGGTCTTAACGATGACGGTCGGCGAATTTAACCATCACGGCCAGTCGTGGCAAACGTGGGTGAAATGTTCACCGGTCTGAAGGTTTCATGTGGTGCTATGTTGGTGACAAGCTGGACCAATCTCTCGATGTAGTAGTCAGGAGAGTTGCTGGGCAGCCGGCTTATTTGAGGGCAATACAGCAGGCCTATGAGTCATCCGCTGTGCCTTCTTTCTGTTGGCCGCGGCATCGCATCGCAGCATGGCAGGCTTGGAGTCACGGCTCACGACCGGCGCGTGCCGTACAGCTGCGGGCGATCTTTTCTCATCCTCGTCCAGCCAAAAACAAAAAAAACTCCCAAATGAGAAGACAAATAATAATAAAATTAATCTTACTTCACCCGATGGTTTTGAGGCGCAAAAACGTCGTCGTGACCATTCGGCCTGTCGCCGCTAACTTTATTTGGTGTTATTTGCGCATATGCGAAAGGGAAAGATTGAAGGGTTGAGTTGTAAATAAAGGTCTCGCTGCGGTTTGCATTAATATTGCAGGATAGAGAAAAAATGCGCTTTGTTTTTCAGCAGTGGTCCTGCCCAAAGCCTGGGACATCAGGCGTGTGGTTTCAAGCTTACCAACCGCAGACCTTTAAGGAGGGTGGCTGTTGGTTGGTCATTCATTAGATTGCACAGTGTAAGCAAAGACTGAATATTTTAATGGAAAGGCTGAGTTGCGCATCGTTCGGTTCGCGCGTGTAATTCATCGGCAAAGATTTAGTTTGAACTGAGGGCGAGATTGCCCTCCGCAAGGTACTCCCTAAATCAAAACATGCAAGGAATTGATTATTCGCACCACTTTTCTTCAGAGATATTAACAAGTTTGTCCTTACATAATTATTTTTTGCGAGATTACTCAAAGCAGAAGAAATATTTTCGTGTTGCTCTGACATGTGTGTTAAGTATTTGGTTACTTAACCCGTTCCTTCCCTTTTATACCACATTTCCTTGTTCCTTCCTACCAGAAGAATTGTTTGACCTAATGCTTGCATACAGTCATCAATGCTAGGAAGGGTAGGCTGGCTCGCGGATAATGTCATGCTTGGGTCAATGCATGCTATAACGTTCAGGTCGTGGGTCACATGCAAATGCAAACCGGCCGTGGTGATGCGGATGTGCGTTGTGAATCGATTGGAATTGATACAGCCTTCCATTTTTCACCATTTCACTTGGCGAGACGAAATTACCCTTCCAGGTTTCCCCAAGGCAGTTGTTAATTTGTTTTGTTTTGGATTTTACTTTTATGTAAGTCACATTTTGGGAGAATGGATTGAAACTGAGTAAAAATCTCATTTCCGCATGATATTAATTCTCAAAATTGGGTCCAACTTTGAGCTCCCACCTTCAAAATTCGATCTGTATTCCTGTCTCAACAAAACCTGTAACTTGCTTATCACCCTTGATCATAAAAGTTAATGTACACGTGGTGTGTCATTCGCCAAACATAAGCAAAACAATATTAAAATTTTGTGGACTAGCTGAAAATAACCATCATGACATTGATAAAGAAAACCCGAAACAAAAGAATTAAGAATGAAACCAGAGCAAAGGTTCCGGAGTTGAAGCGTGAGACTCTCCAATAGACAGTGTTTTCAAAACGGCATCTAGTGATGAAGTAAGATTCTCTGTGCTTTTCTAACTAAGGTAGTTCCTCACACATTGTGACACCCACGTAGATGCATTGCAACCTTGGTCTGTTGGTTAGAACGGACGATCTGGCGCGTTCCTTGAATGGTCGCTTGTGGATAAGCCGTGAGAGCGAACTGCGTATTATTTCAATGCAGGGAGGGTGAAAAAAATTAACCGGAAAAAACTCAAAGTGTCTCCCTTTTTGGGACTTCTTAGGTGGTGAGTTTGGAAGAGAAGTCCCACAACAGCCGAAAGCGGTGATGCATGGGTTACGGAGGGGAGCAGGTTAATATACCACAAGGGACCAGTTTGGACACTTTTTACAGGAAATGTTTTTGGTTTGTTAGTGGAAAGTACATGTACTCTCGTAATCCACTCTAGTTACTGTACACTCTTCAATGGGTATGCCTGACTTGTTTTAATTGCACGGTCCATATCAACTTAAAAACACTGATGGATTTTTATTCCATAGTTTAGAATTCTTCATCTTAGTTATTCCATTGGTGTTAATCGTGTTGAAGCCTTTTCATTACTACTCATCCCAGGTTTTTCACAATGCAAGGATCGCCTTGAATAAGACGAAATTTTTTTGGACTGCAGCTTGGTGGCGCTATTATTATACATAACATTTATTTGGTTCTGTGGTCTGTAGTCTGGTTCCCAGACCATAAGATTCTGACTACATTCTGACTTAATCCTTGATCGGGTGGCCACAACTGTAATAATGTGACTAGCCTGGGCAGAATTCTGTCCTATTCGGAAATGTGCGACAGAAGTTTTCGAATCAACATTCGTTGATTTTTAGTTATTCCTTTTCATGTCTGTGGATGACTGGTTTGTATATACTGCCTTCGAACACGAACTTCGCCTTCAATCTGGCTGGCGTATATACACGTATCACCTTCAATCTTCTTCAATGACGCCTAAAGATCAGGGCAGAGAACCAGTATATTTGCTCTGTGTCTGCCAACGTTTGACCTGACCGACAGGGGAAGGAATAGGGAAGTGCGCAGGGAAAGTGCGTACATATGTGTAGCTTACTCTCGAGAAAGGGTCCATTGTAGCACGGTTCATTCTCTATCAGGAAGAAAATCACTGACAATCAGTACGTCGATCATGGCTTTTGTCCTTAGCTTGACGCTCTTCTGCAAGAGCCGGTCCCTTCGCTGAGGACGGTTTGGCATCATTCCGTCCCCGTTATACATGGGCATAATATCACCCTCCAGCATGTATACCGTTTGCCTGTTTTATCATTCATGGTTGACATCATGTGGGAACCCACTGCAGCAAGGAAAGCTGGATTACGTTGAGCTTTAAAGTCAATGCACCTGAATTATTCTTTTTAGTATACATGACTGTAATTTATGGTAGTTTTGCAACGACTGCACATGAAAATGTAACGCCATTAAAGAAATCTCAAGAGGGCAGAACTTATCACAACAGAGCTTGACATTTGGGAAGGGGTTGGGGAACAGTGAGTTGAAGCAAGAGAGAGGGAACACAAATAGCAGAGAAAGATAGAAACTGGAACAAGGATTGAAGGAAAGTGGAACAGATGTAATTCGAACAAAATATTCAAAGCACTTTGATATTTCGTTCCCCCTTTCACGGATCATGTGTCTTTTTTTTTCTCCCATCCCACATGCATGTCGTCATGATAGCCACTCACTACAAGCCCTCGGAGGAGTTTGAGGTGTTCCAGTGGCTTCGCGATAACGGCATCGACCACTACTTCGGCAACTTCATCCGCAGCAACTACACGAACCTCCGGCAGGTCTCAGTCATGGAGCTGACGGCCGACGTTCTTCACGAGCTGGAGGTGTTGCTGCCCGGCCATCGCAAGAGGCTCAGGAACGCACGTGAGTTACGGCTCCTGTTCTTTCCGTGGACGTTAGCCCCATCCACCGGTGTATAGTCACGGGTGCTGGCAAAACTGTCTTAGCAAATCCCTCAAAGTAATCTGGTCAAATGAGTATGCATTTTACCCATTGCCACCAGAAGCCCATTTAATGTTTTTTTTTTACCCGAATCTGCCCCTTTTTCTCAGTTTTGATATCACACTTCTTATTTGATACGCTTAACAGGTACAGGCGGTCTAACTGAAGTTTATGGAGTATGTATTTCGTGACTATAATGTAATAAAGTTTCTATAAACTGTGGCAGAATACAACAGTTATTTTTCACAAATATACACGATATACGCGCATGCGTGCAGATTCGTTATGTATCATGCAAGACAACTTGCAGCAGGAGACCCCCCACAAAATGGACCTTTACAATACGGATGTCTTCTAGTGTAGTTGTCGAACAATCAATCTTCCTTTCGCTTTCCTCACCTAGGCCTACAACCTCGATCTACTAACACGGAGATATTAACATTCGGTGCACTCAGTAGACATCATACGGGTACGCTCGCTCACAGCTCTGCGCTTCTTCTTCGTCGAACGGATTTTTCTGAAGTAGTTTGACTCGCGTTTACCCCACGGAGTTTGTCGTATTATGAGTTACAACATTACCCCGGGCAGCGCTTGACGTGGAAGAAGTGTAAGAAAATGGCTCCTGGCAACATGCCACCTCGCCTGCCTGTCCTTGCCAGCGTCCCCCTATGGTTTCCGCCAGTACCGGCCAAGGCCGATGGCCTTGCCTTCCATTCAACACGCGTGCATGCCTATCGTAATCATTTTTTAGTCTCGATTCTTTCTACACATTTGACAGAAAAGGGAAACTCATACTGTTCTTACATGTGTTACCCTGACTTCTCCATGAGGCCATGTTGCCAGGCTTTCGGCAGCGGTTTCAATCTGTTGACCTCCCCGCAATAACCCTTCTTGAAGGGATACATTTTAGCAGACGTTGCGGTACCGTCACGGTCGCTCTTCGGCGTGGAATGGAGAAGTGCCTCGTTATGATTGATGCGTGCAGACAGGATGGTCTCAAAACTGGTCCTTTTGTGTGGCATTTATGTTTTACGGCATTCAGGCCAAACGTGACATTTAATATAAAACAAATGCCCAGTGGTGATAGCTGTATTTTTGTAGCACACCCTAAATATACATGACTTTGTGCACGCACTGGAAGACAAAGCAGGAAAAAAGGAAAATTAATCTTGAAGGGATAAGAGCTCGAGGATATTAAATGAAACTAGACAGGGACATTATGTGCCGCTGTGTCGGGCATTCACGATTCGTGTGGAATTCGAGCTATGCTTCCTTTCTTTTTCTTGCATTTGTGATCTTGTCATACGATCTTGTCTTTGTTCTTTGTTTCGACCCAACGAAACTACGAGTGCGGAGCAAACAGACCCATAAGAAAAAATCTTGCCCATGGTCCTCGGCAACCTGGATGGAATATTCAAAATCGCCCGACCCCTTCAACAAAATTGTATTACAAAATACGTGGAAATGTTGCTTGTGGTTTTGACCGGCTGTGCATTTTTATTAGTACACAACATTCTGGGGATGCACCATGTACTTTCCTATGGGAAAATTGTCTCATTGCCAGTCTTGAAAGAAGATATTTCTCACGGCCCTTGGAAGATTCTCCTGTTGAAATGTCGGACGTAAAAAAAATTATCCAAGCCACCATTATAACCTTCATTAAAGTTGAGTTTCCCAAGCGTGTTGTGTAAAAACAAAAACTCTCAGCCCGGCTGTCCCACACGACGCGACGGTACCTGCCGAATTTCACACGTCACGACCTCTGAACCCTTCCTAGCATCACTTAGAACATAACAAGGTGGTGCCTGTTCTGTTTGCATGCGGGTAAGTTTTAACTAACCCGGCCAGACAAATTGAAGCTTGTGTGGACACGGTGCCCGGTGTATTTAGTTCGCAGACAGGAAGCATTCCGAAATTCTGCAGTCGAGAGTACATGTTAGGGAGTGTGTGCCATGCATGCTTTGATGTTGCTATAGGGTCTTTACTGTTCTTTCTAACCCGAGTGTGTAAGGGTTACCACGAAACAAAAAGTACAAAAGTCGCTAAGGTAAACACAAATAGATTGTCATTCCTGAGACTAAGCGATTATTATTTTAAATAGCGTTTTGGCTGCTGCCATCCAATTTGTTTCCCAAACATGTGGAGCTGAAAATGTCGATGTTCCACTTTCCACTCATTGAGGATCCATACTTTTGATCTCCCCTTTAATCGTTTTCTTCAAAAATGAAAAAAAATTACCATTTACAAAACATCTCACCTGGACGTTAGGTTAAGTGTGAAAAAACATATCGTGCCTTATAACGGAGGCTAATATCAGTTTCTTAATCTGAAAATAATTTTAGAAATCTTAAAACGAAAGTCAAACTCTCCAACTGAGCCGAACCCATTTTGACTATCACGGACCCGTGATATGAATAGTGCTGTTATATTTCGCTGTTGAAAGTTAGTGCTCTTCCCAGAAAAGGACGATTTAAAAATGGCCGATAATTTTATTCTACAACACGTATGACTCAAAGTACTGTATGAGCTAGTTATCTGTTTTGATGAGTGTCGTTAGTAATTACCAGACTTTCCGCCCCCAAAAATGACACAAAAAAGATTGCACTACTCAAAACAAATAAAGCTTCACAACCTAAGCTCTGGTCAGATTCAAATAAGAATTCCAGAGATATGTAATACAAAACTGCTGCCAACTGCTTGCTGACTACAGTGACCTAAAATACAAATCACAAAAATGGAGGGCTTGACGTTTCCATCCTAGCAGAATCTTTCTCAAAGGCAAAACCCTTGAGAAAGATTATGCTAGGATCGAAACGTCAGGCTTCCATAGTTTGTGATTCAGATTCAAAGAAGGTAAAAATGTTCACAACATGCTATATTGGACGCTTTTCCAGTATTCGACACCAAATATGGAATAGAAACTTCGATATTAAAATTGAATCGTCCCTCCGCCTGCGCCGCTGGGCCAGCATGCGTCAGCAGCGTTGTTAACTGACGCTTATGTTGTATCATGCATGTACTTTCACTGTTGCTTTACTGTAAGCGGGAAACAAGGATGGATTTTGAATTTCCAATTTCTCAGAATTTATATTTACACATAGTGAAAGTAAACACACTTGTTGGGAAAATTGTCCCAAAGAATTTTTGTCACAATTTTGTTTAAATTTTACTTTGCAATTCAGTTTGATTTTTTTTTGAGAATCAGGGATTAGCTCTCTCGCTATACTGTATGAGACGGTCAGTTACTTTGACTTGTCCCCAAAGCCCCGGTTTGGGCCTGTCAGTCTTCAACCAGTAACATTGAAATTGAGCTCCGAAAGCCGTCAAGTTGAAGATTATGCTGGTTCATCAGATATGCATCTGAGTACTTTCAATGTACACTTGTTCAAGCCCTGTTAGTTTACACTATGTAATGAACTTATTCTTTCTCAACCGTCAACACTATACAGAAGGTATTCAGTTACCACATTTAACTCGCTGATCCTTGTCAATGTCTGTTTCGACGGTCCGTATGCAGATCACGACGGTGTTGTTTTACCCATTCATTTGTCTGTATGCCATGTTAATTGTAGGGTGGTTACCAATAAGACTGACGTCAAGTATGAGGTCATGTCCAGTATTCCCTTCATTTTTAGATGTAGTGCGCACACGTCCATTAGTTTCATCAAAAAAAAAATTATAAAAAGCCGGCATGAGGAATATTTTTGAATTGTGATTCATATTGAAAAATGTGAAAATAATTTCCTCGGAGCCCCATACTATGTTCATAGTACGTTGGTGTCTATCTTTATGTAGTTGTTTGTTTTTGCTTTAAAAATTGTAATTTACATTGAGCAGTTACTTTTTATGCCATGACAAAGCCCCGGTATAATTAACTTCTTTTGATCCTGATTCCATCTACATGTAATGTTGTCTTGTTCGACATGGTATGTAAATTTGGGTGCTCTGATAAGGGACAAAAATATCACTTGAACAGAATTGAATGTCTTTGCTCCATTGCATCGCAACAATGCTCGATGCTTACAACGCAGTATGCAGTTGGGGCAAAATGAAGTTTACATACATCACCTGGTAGGACAAAAACAGTTTCCTTGAATGTCCCGACTTAACTCATTCCTAACAACTTTTCTTTTCATAAGGATAGGTAAGATGGGTCTCTACTTAATGTACATTGTGTGTGCATAAAAAAAACACCCACAGATATATGTGATTCACATATATATATATACAAAAAAAATAAAATTTAACATACTCCAGCTCTAATTTTTAATGCCACTTTCTGCATTTTTTGTCATATCTCATAGTTGCATTGGACCATTTGTTGAAGCGTTTTTGAACAACAAAGGGGTAGATGTAAATTTTCACAAAGCGATATTTCAGAAATATTAATATTTTGAACCCTAATAAATGTCTCTGAGTATTTTCAATTGAAGTGCACACTGTGATCATTAAGTTGAGATACAATTTGTCTGACCTTGTAAAGAAAAAGTTGGTAAACCTATTTCAAATAGCGAAAAAAATTGAGGAAACCTGTTTTCTACCAACTTGTAAACTGTTTGCCCCAACTGTACATATAAGCGTTTTATGCATTTCCTATGATAGACGTTTGTAGTTATTTTTGCGTCACTAAGGAGAATGTATTTCTTTTCCCACTCGTCTGTGCTGAAACCAGTCTTAACACTCAACACCTTTTGCATAAAAGGACCACAGTCGGTTGTTATTCAAGAAGAAAAGCTCAGCCAAAATAAACTTTGTTGTATGACGCAATACGCTGATGGAGACTTCTAAACCACTTCAGATTTGAAATAACGTAAAAACACGTATTATTACCCATGTATTGTTTGACAAATCTGTCTCAGTGTGCACTTCGCCTCGTTCAAGTTCACCCATAGGCCTAGTATTGCGCACCGTTATTATGCATAGAACACGCCGTGTGCACACAACGGCGTACATGTTAAGTCTCCGTTGAAGGTAATCACGTTCACATACAGTACTTTATGTCCAGATCTAACGGAGAATTCACTACGTTACTTGCTGTTTCGTTGGTCTGCTGCTTTCGGGGTTAGGGACGTCGAACACCCTATTCCATGTATTGTCAGACTGTTGGTGATGTCTGCCACCATGTAAATATACGTGATGCAGGGCCCGTGTTATAACACCGTCTGTCGCCATAATGTACGCATGACCTAACTGGGGCCCCGTACATCAGTGATCAAAGACTAAATTAAATAAGTAATGGCTTTTTCATAACACACTGGAGGGTCATTTAAAGGCGATTACGATACAAAATGCATGCCATGTGCGCGGAGAAGACTATGAATTAAAACTCAGGTATATATCTTGCTATTGTTGATTTTCTCTCTGTGCAAACAAAACGTTATCAACAAAGGAAGAAAGAAACCGATATTCTATTTAGAATAAAATAATCTTTAGGTGGATGTTTTGTTGAAATCACTTCTGTTCTGCTGTGAATTATTCGCGAGAGTGAGAGACACAGTTGACGCAACAACGTTGGCCTCTCTTTTGACGATGAAAAGTTAAAACGTTAGAAGAAACAATTTGGTGATGGAAATAAAAAGTCATGGGTACACTGTGGGCTCTTTTGATTTGAATTCAATTTGTACGTGTGGCTGCTATCTTTCAACGAAGCAACAAAATTTCAGGCCTTGAAAACAAACCAGCTCAATTTGTACAAGCAAAAATAATTCATTTCTGCCAACGCAATGTTATGTTAGGTTGATAAAAAGACGAGGCACACATTTCGGCAAAGGTTGAAGTTGAATTGTTATAGTAAGAGATGATCTCGTTTAGTTTAGGGGCCTTGCGTGTCTGATTGACAGCAAACGCCGTCACATTGGGAGGCAAACTTCATGCGCACATGGTATGGTTTAGAAAAAGAAAACTTGTAACCTTTGCTAATGAACCGTTCATGTGGCATATGCTTAACTTCATGTTTGCTAGCCACGTGACGGAGATGAAGGCCATCGTGAGCATGTTATTACTGAGTTTTTTCGTGAACTTACTCCTTGATCACTGTAACACCTGGTGTGAAAAAAATCTGTCAATGCAAAGGAGTATAATACTTCCAAAGGGAATCGTAATTTCACGCATAAAAGGGTTTAACTGTTGCCAAGAATTTATTGACACTGTCAAGGAAACGAATGCTAGAGTAATAGTTAGATCGCCCGTCATTTACACTGCAAAAAGACAGAACATATTCAAATAATAATGCACCTTATTCACAAAAACACGATTGTTCGTCTCGCAGAGCTATACACGTACATTGTCAAGTGTATGCACCTGACCAACACCGAGATCGGTGAAGGACCCAATACACAAGATATATACTCGGCCTCACCTATACCCCCAACCCCGCACATACAATGAGCATTGTGGAAACAAATTTATGGGCCTCTGTAAATCGCACCAATGCGCGCAGCCTGACACAACATGCATGTACATGGATCAGAACCATCACACTCAAGCATCGATCACACCTTGCCTCAAGCCACTAGTCAAGCTTAAGTACCCCGCTGGTGTGCACTGTGTATAAAACTAGCCTGTCATCTTGCGGCCGCTTGAAAGGGGGAAAAACCGTTATAAATAAGCACAGCTGACCCGCCCTCTCGTGTCTGCCGAACAAAGACTGGTAACCGATCTCCATTCCGAGAAACTGGTGAATTTGCCCGCTTGACAAAAGGCTGAAGTAGCCATGTGCCGCTTTGAAATAGAGAGACACATCTTAACCCCTCCCCCCGATCATGCGCACAACCATCTTTGTTTAACACCTGAATCATGATCTCCTTTTGTTCCTCTTTTGTCAACGTCACGATTTGTCCATCCTCACCCGCCACACTGCGCTGGGTGCCAAGTCGCCATGCACGCTTTAATGTCTGAAATGCCTCTTCCGATGGGGCCGAGACCACAGTCCTGCACAAGTTGGGTTTGTCTGTAAGTTCGTGTGACTTTTTATCACAATCAGTCATTGCATGGTCCGGATCGGAAGGGAAAGGTAGAATTCTTCCCCTCCACTCTGGCTGTGACAGGGTAAACAACAAGCTGTGTTCAGATTGAACAATAAACGTTATTGTGACGGCTTACCGGTTAACGGTTATTATTACATTAAATGAGCAAATGGGGAAAAATATTAAAATACTCAGAGGAAAACCACAGATTTTGTGCTTTGTGGTTTTCAAGCACACACTGATACCACGATGGGGTACATTACCGGTTTCTTTGTTTCAAGGCTGCATTAGACACAGATTTTTATATTTCAAAGTCAAAAGAAATTTATGAAACGGATAGATAAATAAAAAAATCAGGGACATGTCTGCACTCGTGCATAAATTATTGGAGACAAAAAATACATGTATCATGTTCAGATTGTGTATTGACTGAGCATGACAAATCTCATACGATAGAATTATCGTCCTGTTATAGGCCTATTACATTCCGTCTGCATTCGCTTCTGCGCCGGGTCTGAAACCCATGAAGTATAATTGTCTCGTCTGCAAAGTCTCCAAAATGACGCACGAAAACACTGACAACTCATGCAGCAACCTTTGGCCGGCACCGCAAATCGCGTGAGTCGGAGGCCCAACCAGACCGTCACATCGCCAAACAGACGTGAACCGACGTAAAGGGTCCAGTTTCGTTTGGGTAACGCCCACCCCCACTCTAGTTTCTAACAAAGCCCGGGGGACAGCAAAAGCCGGCAGCTTAAAACTCATCAAGTCAAGAGTGTCTCACAAAACACCGTACGCCGAGTCGAACAGGGCCAAGTGATATCAATTTGAGATATTTCTAAATCGAAAGTGTTGCAGCTGGTGGTGTATATGCACGTTATAACTCCATATTTCCAGTCATTCTATGTGACAATCGAAGTGTAGTTTTTTCTATGGCGTGCAAAGTTAACATTTAATCCGCATATACAGATATCTCCATGCCATGCCTATTCCGGGAAATAATGTTAACTTTGCACGCCATATTCGTCTCTGCATCAACGCGTTTCGAACAGTGACCAGTAAGTCGGCACGCAACCAGACGTAGCAACCCTGACAACTTTGCAAAGACATGCGTTTTCATTATGCGATACGGTAGTACCATTGTGTCTTTCCTTTGGAGACAGACATGTTACGGCGTCACGGCAAAGTTCCAGCAATGTTTTCCACTCGAGAACAACAGTCTGTGTTATCGAGTAGTCTTATATCAACCGTTAAATTGCAACAAAGTCTATGATGGTGTACACACAGAGAGAAAACGAAAGTCATAAAAGACTGGTTAGGTTTTCCTGAATTATTGAGGGTCCTGGAATGAAGTATGTATAAAGTTGAGAAGAAAGAGAATATTTTGCGGGGAAACAAAACAAAAGGAAATCAACACTTATAGGCTCCAAAAAGTGGTGGGGAAAGTGTCAGAAAGGCGCCGAAGAAAACTGACAGATACTTCAGTAACCTCGTGGCCTGGTACAGCTGCTTTTAAAGGGTCTGTGCAATACAGTTATTTACTACAGCCCTTAAAATTGCATCTTTGTGTTTCAATTAACCTTAATTTGTCTTGCTATATTAATCTGTGTTTTTAAACCTTTTGGGCTTTGATGTTATGTCAAATTTCAATATTTATGAGCAAAATTGTAATGTCCTCACAGGCGAATCTTAATTTTACATGGATTTGGAACTTTTAATATTTTGCTCTCGTGAAGTTCTTTTGTTTGGCAATTTATTGCTGTGTATCAAAGTTTATTGCAATAAGCCCTGCGGCGATCATTTTTTTCTCAGAAATGTTTTCAAAGAACCAAATAAGGGGCTTAAAAATTGAACATGAAACCATGTAAACTGAACGATGTCTTCCCTGATTTACGTCACAGCAACAGCGCCCTCACTAGTCCGGAAAAGCTTTAACAATTTTTTTTTAGGTTTTAAAACATGCACTTTTCAATACACCTTTAATACCCGAGGAGGATTGCAAACCGTTTCAATTCAAGAAGAGTGCAGAGATGCACAAAAAGTGTGTCTAAGACAAAAGTTATTTCATGGGTACTTTAAAGTCTGTAATTATCACAATCATGAGAGAGGACTAAAAGCTTTAATTGACTTACTTTGGTTTTACGCGTGGGTTCCAAATCTCGTGGACTTAGAGACTGCAAAGTCAACCGCAACAGCCGCGACATACCGACCACACCAACGGGGAAAGCGTGAGCCACAGCCCCGTCTCGACACGCAGGTGGTCCCGCTCGAAAGAAAGACTCAGCGCCGTTACATTTTAATACCGCATTTGACAGGAGCAGCCATAAAACTGACTGTTAAACTTTTAAAACCCCGACCACACGAGAAAGGCAGTTAGCGTTGCGGTTTCCCGGTCTTTTTTGTCTTTTTTTGTGTGCGTAGTCTTTTGTCTGTGTGTGCTTGCTGATTAATTCTAGTGAGTTTGCTGGCAATCAAACGAGACAACGGACCCATCTGGAAATCCCACAGTCGTTCATCAGGGGACGCCGTTACTGGCAAGAAGTCACCGATTTGCCAAGAGTTCAGGGCCACCGAAGCCATAACGGAATTACATTGATCCATGTTCTGGTCTTCGCGTCCTGTAAATGTCCCATCAGTGCTCGTCATACCTTTCAACATTTACTTATGTTACGAGCTTCTCAATCCACCACATGTTCCTGTACTTCTGTGTTGTAAGTTATGCACAATTTTTCAAGGGTAGACAACAAAAATCGTACCACTCTCGCTATCGTGTAGATTGAAAAAGCTGTTCCATGTGAATGAATGTCTAGAAGTGTCTTTCACTCAAAATGGTGTCAGTCACTCATTTCGTGTTACGGGCGTGCAGGCAGTTACGGTCAAACACGTTTCACCTCTACACCTGCTTAACGACACAAATGCAGTTTAAAATGGCAGCCCAGAAGGCCTCTGTACGAACAAGCCCTTGGAAATGAGCTGTCTAATTTGAAGAAACCCGACATCTTTTCCAAAGAAAAAAGTAGTCCTCCGCCAGCGCCTTTCGAAATTGTAATCCCATGTGTGAATACAGCAGGAATGCTAGATGCACGAGGTAAATGGGGCCTACTTTTCTGAAACTGAGCTTTCTATTGTGTTCATGTCTTTAAATCATGCTCACAGAAGCCCATCAGCGTCAATGGTTATAATTTAAAACACGGAAAAACAACCCAAGCCCTCAAGTAAGCACCGAAATGGGAAAGCCAATGATTAATTCAGATTTTCTCCAACGAAAACAATAAACATTCACGGTCGGGTTTGCTTATATTATCAAGTACAGGCTGTCCGCACGTTAACTTCCGCACACTCGCACGTACATGTCGCGAACCTCGAATAGTTTGGACGTATCAATTTACGAACGGGCTCATGGGACGCCTTCTTCGTGCTTTTCGAGCTGAGCACGGTCGTGATTTAAGACTCGCTGAGTTGAAACCTGGGCCCCGTGAAGAATATGTGTCAATGCTCCTGTTTCAACAAATCAGTAAACATGTGCAGCCGAACACAGATAAGAAGAGCACTGTTAACACAAGTTCATATTTATAACAAGGACAATTTTAAGCCCTGAGTCTTTTTTCTTCGTTTTCCCATGACTGATAATACAAAGAAACTATTGTAACGGGGTAATTTGTAAAGTCCTAATGACCTTGCTATAACAGTGTTCCACTGTACGGCCACTGAACAAAAACTGTGCAGATGAAAATATCTGTGCTTGCCTGTTAGGCTTTTCAAAAGTTTAGATCAGGCACGGTTGGGGGGGGGGCTAGGGGACTAACCCCCCAAATGTGTAGCCCCCCCCATGCAGAAATTAAAAAAATAGAAACAAGGGTGGAAAATAGTGGATTTGCAGTGGCTAAAGTTAAAACCTGACGTCACGTGAGAAGGGTCTAGGTCCTCCAAAAATTGGCTCTAAAACCGTGCCAGGTGTGGATGTCCTTGCGACAGGCTTGCAAAATTTTAATGCTCGCCTCATGAGTCGGGATGAATATTAAACAGTTGACGATGCGGTCGGAGCCGCTTATGAGTGACGTCACGATCTCAGCCAAGAAGAGACATGCGCGAGCCACCCACGCCACGCCAAAGGCTTGCCAGATGTCGTCGACCGTGTTGGATGCCAGTCATGTTTGGGCCTTTTTTTCTCAAAGCCAACTCGTGAGGGGGAGGTGTGACTGCTCATCTCTCAGTGCCTGGCATTGAACTCTCACCCGCCATTTATCATCCGCTCCGACATTTCAGGAATGGATTTCAATCTTAGAGGTTCAATCATAATTCTGAGACGGTTGGCATGTCACGGGTGTCCCTTGGTCGCGTTGCGCAAAGTGCCAGTAAAAGCAGTGCTCGGGCAACCTTGAGTCGTCACACCGCAATCCTGAGCCATTCTCGCCGTTTAACTCGCTCCCCGTTCAATTTCGAGGAAATCCTCGAAATCGTTCGACGAAACTAAACAAAATCTGAAGTCCCAGGTTTATTTCCAGCGCGTCGCTGAGGAAGAGAGCCCGGAGGGCATTGTGGAGGGGGGGGGGCATCTGCGAGTCAGGCCGACCTGGCGAGCGAAAGCTCAGGCCAACGCACGCTTCTTCGGTTTTCGTACTTGATTTACTGCGCATTTCTGTGCAGTGTGCGACAAAACGAACCCAGTGTGTGTACAGTGTACGCGGTGTCGGCTTGGGCGCGTGGCTGGCACGCGTGCCGTGCCAGCCCCACGGCCGCCGGGGGCAACTGCACTAAAGTGAACTCGCTGGGGAATCGGTGACGTCAGGATGCGGTGACCTTATTCATTGCTTCAGGGTTATTTGCTTTCATTCACTGCATGTGCATGTACATATGTACATGTACATATAAAGTGCACTGTATATAGATGTACATGTATTGTACTGAAATAACTGCACATTTTACATAAGTGCTTCAGATGCGGTTTTCTTGTACTTACACGATTGTGAATTCAGTGTGCCCCCGTCGACAGACTCTAAGACGACCTATAATTAAGTATGTTTTATGCATACCCATTCCGAGGCAATTTCTGTGATGTTTATGCGTACCTAGCGTCGCGATTGGGCGAACCATCAATAATGCAGTAATTCAAAATGTCATTGTTTCCGAGGAGAGTAAGTAATTTGTGCAGCAGGTACATATACATTCAAGTGACTTTTATCATTTTTTGCTAGTTCGGTGTCGCTGCTTGGTGGTCATGTATTTGAGATCGTAATAGACCTTATTCGTGGTGCATCCATTTTGATCATGTTCCCTGAATCTATCATATTTAATATTATCTGGTAAATGAGGTGGTGCCGGACTAGTTAGGGTGTCAGACCTCACTTTCAGATTTTCTTTTCTGTTTTAATAGTTTTAAAAGATTTAGATGCAACTTGTCACCATTCTTAAATAATTCAAAATGTATCAAAATGTAAAGCTGATATTAACTTGCAAAGAATTTTTATTTCGTTGCCGTTATTTTTACTCACAGGCTCCAAATATGAAAAGTCAACCCCACTTTCAATTCAAGATGGCCGCCACATAACATAAATAGGCCTATTGTCTATAATGGACATTGATCTGGGAGATTTAATGCAAAATTTTCTTTAAGAAATTTACATGTATCGCAAGGCAAAACTTTCAAAAGTACAAAAAAGTCCTGCACAAAGTTTGTAACCTTCGGATGAAGCGTGACATGAAGTACTGACATGGACTTACGAACAATTAAGCAGGTTTTGGAACAAAATTTTGAGTGTGTAATCTTGGCATTTAAGTTGCACTACCATACAGCTTGAGGTATTCATAAATTGATCATTTTGAATCTCGTTTCCAAAGTGAGAAATACGTTTTAAAGTCATGTTAATTCTATGAGCTCTAATCCCACTTTTAAAAATTCTTCTATTCAGTTAAGTTTTGGCTCCTTGTATTATCTGCTGTAGGTCGGCCAATTTGAAATTTGAAAAGCGGGGTGGCTGCCTCATCATAGCAGTTTTTACTTTTGGCTTCATGGCTAAACTAGCTATTCACCCCGTAGCAGCATTGGCAAAATTTTCCTCGCTCACATGCACATAAACAAAGCGTGCATGGGTAATTCAAGAATAGGAAGGGCGATGTTGGCAAAATGACCCGATAAAGGGAAACCAAACCAAAAGGCTGACAGAGCGTGGGCGCTGACACGTGCCGGTGTGGGAGGGGAGACTTTCAAAACTACACGTGTTCCAATTTTAGGGCCTTGCGTAACTTGGGTCATAGTTATAGGGGCCGCTTTCTAGAACAGAATCAATGCGGTCCTTCAACGAGGTGAGATTTTAAGGAGAAAAATTGTCTGTAGGCCTACAGCTGACTATCAACATAAAGCGCACTGTTGTATACTGTTATAAACTGCAAATTCTGAAACCCAATCGTCTAGGTTCCAGAGCTGCTAAGCAGACGATCTTGCTTAGTATAGGCCTATTTGTGTGCTGAGCAAAATTCATCAGGAAGGCAGTCAGAAGTAATACAAAACCGTTGCTGCTTGATTTGGTACCAGTATTTGCTCAGCAAACATTTTCCCGAACTCTACAAAAATTTGAAAATGGGTTTTAACCAGAATTATTTGCTGGCCCCTTCGACCATATCATGACGAGGGTTGACTGTATAATACTGAGAAGGCGGTCTTTGGAAATCAATGAGAAGGCAATGTGATGCACGTCAACTTGGCATAATATACGGGTCATGATATTGACTTAAATTTTTCACAGCGGTGCATAAAAGCACGGAAGAAGGAATGATGTCACCGTATTCTGAGAATCTGTGAAGGACTCTCCGATTTCAAAAGAGTGAAATTTTATCGAATCTGACTGCAGGACAAATGATTGCATGCAAATGAATTCATTCCACTGAACAGATCCAATTCCCTGTCTAAGTGATTTTTTCGGTTCACAGGTCTTTAATGTAATAATTTTGGCCCCAGTAGAGTGTCATGGAATGGCATTTTGGGGAAACCCGGTTGAAACACTCAGAATTTGTATCGATGTATTTCACGCGTGACTATGGAAGTGCAACAAAAAATACAATATTATGCGGTCTTAATATGGCATCTTGTCATAACAACAACCAGAAACCGAAACGATGTTGAAATGCTCGGCCGAATGATCTTTCACTCCATGGAAGAAAAGGGACGAAGCTTTAATCAACCCATACCGGCCTACCGAAGTGAAACTCTTGCCAGCTTTTAGTGCAAAAAGTTGTTGCAAATGCAACTCCGTCTAACTCGCCGAATCGGTTTCGACCACCGGGAAAAAATACGAAAGAAGAATAGAAAGTGCTACCCGCGGCTGCTTATTTGATTACGTATGGGTGTTGTCCACTTAGCTGGACGATCTGACGTACGTATACTTAGATAGCACCTTGGCCCAAATCGGGAGGGGGCGAATGGGATAGAGCAGCGTTTCCACGGTTTCCTGATATTCCGCTTCTTTCTAGCTTTCGTTAATGTCGTGCATATAGAGGAACTGTTTTTGGCACTTCGGAGCCCAAGGGTTAGTGTGTGCCGCCGACCCGTTGGATGCTACAAAAGTACCAGAAAAAAATCGAGGGAAAAGAAACTTATGCTGACGCCGGGGGGGGGGCAAACTGAGATTTTGATCATTAAAAAAAGATTCTGAGTGGTCAATCGCCATTTCTATGCGTCAATGTGGGTTCAACTCGGTGCTTCTTTGAGGCTATCGCAGCAAACAGCGGCCCACCTGATTTTCCTCTTCCCCATGGGGCTCTCTTCTGTGATCCTCCGCCCCGTCGGGTCCCGAAGCCCTCTGTTCCTTATCTTGAAAGGGATGCAAGTTGCAAGGTTTAGAAGCATCGGGGAGTTTAGGAAAACGCGTGTTCTGTGGAGAATTGCACTTACTTTCAGAGAATCATCGTGCAACATGCGTGCAACACGAAGAAGCCTTTTGCGAGTTAAATTTGAATAAAATCTGGTACATTGAGTTATCTATTTGCACATAAACATAACGATTTGAATTCCCCAGACTAAGGACCCTGTTGCCATACCTCGTGATTCAGGGCAAGCTTTTGCATAGCGACCACCATCTCTGGAATGGACTGGTTCCTTTGTGCCCTTCTTATCCATTGAGAATAGTGTATCGTTGCAAGGCGCCTCTTATGCAACTAAGCACAAGAACTCAGTGTACCAGATTTGGGTCAAAGTTAACACGCAAAAGGCTTATTAAAGGAGTTTAATTTAAAAGGATCAAGAACAGTATATGGCACATTATATCGCAGAAGGTTAGACAGAGATAGGCCTGTGGAGGGCGTGGTCATTCGGCCTTACTCCTGGAAACCGAGCCTGCTAAATATCATGCCTTCTATAGATGAGGGTCTCACAACATGCTATCTAAAAAAAAATCCAATTTTGGTGCAGTTTTACGGGGGGCAGTTCTCTCAAACCTGCTTGTATTACCGGTACCGTAATGAGCATTGGAACCAGACCGCCTGGAGGGCATAGTAAGAAAAAAAATATACGTCGAAAGCGTACATTTCGATCTCTTCGAATTCAACCGCGAATCCACGACACATAAAAACTTGGAAGTTTAGCATGTATATATAGGACAATAATTAGCTAGGCTTGCAAATCGCTCCCAACTCTTCATACTAGCCTATGAGCCACGAGCTGTACCAAAACAGGACGCAGTTTTCTTAGCAACGGGTGCTCGTTTGGTCAGAACTGAACTTCGCTCGTTCACGAAATGCATGCGTTGCTGTCGCATCGCTACTGACAAAATGAACACTCCCGACCAACATGGCTCTTTTTTACCGATGAGGGGGGTGCTTTTCCTCTAGGCGGATTGTGTAGGCCCTACTAAAATATGCACCAAAACAATCCAAGAAAAAAGCGGGAGAAAATATGTCACCCACTTGAAATAGTAATGAATTTGATGCACTTTGATTTTTTGTTGTTGTGGAAATACAAGTAGTCCACACAATTTCCTTTTTCTTCTATCCAAAGTGCACGGGTCTTCAGTTAAGGTCCGTAATTGTCAGTATATTTGCACCGAATACCAGTACTTTTCTTGGGAGTATAGACCTAATGACAAGTATACAAGGCGCTAAATATCAAGTACGTGTACTACGGAAATCGCCACGACTGGAAACGTATTTTCGGTCGGGCTTTGAGAGTTTGGGACTACTCAAATGGTCTTCAGCCTCGTTTTCACTACATATACTGTACACTAGTCTTATTTTGCTCCTACCCGAGGTAATCCCTGACGTTTCTTTGGGTGTGTGTTCAAGACACTGCATTTCACGGGACCGTGATGTTATGCCAGTGTCGGTCCGCTTACGGCGGTCGTATAAAACGCTGCGGTTGTTTTCAGTTTCTGGTATGTACTGCGTCTTCGTGGAGCTCGATTTATGGCAGTTAATGGTACGGTACGCTAGAAGGATGCCGAGGCGAAAACAACAAAAGGCCCATCTACTGGCAATAATCAGTGAATTTGATGTGCGCGCGATTCGATGCTCTCTTTTAGGACACCTATAAAGATGGCGGCCACGTGCTTGTTGACTAATTGTCTTAGCATTAGCATAACTGACCACCCAAAGTCTTCACATTTTCAATCCTTATCACGCAGAGCCATCCATGCTAAAAAGCATAAGCCACACTGTGCCCGCTCATGAGGAGATGACCACAAAAGTACAGTGGAAATGTGTATTTCAAAAAGCCGTCTAAATTCATGTTTACCTTGAATCTTGTCCGTAGAGAGGTCATACTGTGTGTCGACTCCATGCAGAAGGGCAGGCATTATGCGTGGCCATATCGTGACGTCACGGTCTCCCCGCCCAATGCCCCCAGCCGTCAAGAATGACCACCGGTTAGAAGAGCTGTCAGCCACGCTCTGTTGGCCTCAAAACACGCACCTTACGACACCCCCCTTTCTGCGCACCATTCCGAAACCCGCTGACCACTGTGCATTTCGGTGCCCAAGAAATCTTCATGCATAAGGTTATTGTACTTGACCCCGCGTAGTACCCATGTAATTGCGAGAACCAACGTGCACTGCCCAATGTCCCCGTGGGGTTTTCTTTTCACCATCATTCTTCCGACATAATTCATGAGCTCATCACTGAGCTGACCAGTGAAAACCTGTAACGCCAGTATCTAATTCTGATCCTAATTCCACCTAAAAATAGATGAATATAAAACCTCGGCGTTTCTGTGGTATAATCTTACTGTTTGGTGCCATAGTTCGTGAATAGGCCTTCGTGATTGCAGTTGCACATAGCATAAAAATATATCTATTGGTAATGGAGGTTGGTTCCCAGACTCCTTACAGGGCATACCTTTTTCGTTTCACAAATACATGTAGACTTCAGTCAACATCTTCAATATTTAATTATTGTTTTATAGGCCTTTACCCTCTTCAAGAGATTGGAATAAAAATATTCCTTCTGGATCCGTTTGTTTGTTATGTATGTTATTGTATTAATTTTGTCAAGTATGAAGGTCAGGGTTAAATATTTGTCCATTCCGAAGAGACCCCCCGTCAAACCATGCCCGGTTCCACCTCGACTACATGGTTATAAAACATACATTAAAAACTGCAGCGGATAATTGATCAGTTCGTCGAATTACTGTTAAAAACAAATGGGAAATATTCGACACATGTGACTTGCAGCCGTAAGTTGTAGATTCATATCATTTTGTCTTCGCACATCTAGGCCTAGTGACATCGGTCAGTGGATTTCTGCGAGATGTGGAGAGGGCTAGAGTGGTAACAGTTCCTCCCAGCTAAGACATATCGTATCTCTATAGAGCATACTGGTCTTCCTTACGTGCGTCGCGCTGGCTGTATCATCATGGGTCCAATCGTCTACCGAACAGCAGGAGACTACACATGTGCAGTGTGTCCATTCGAGAAAAAAAAATTAAAAAAATTAAATATGGGGTGCTGGTTATCGAGCGTGGTGTCAGCAATGGCTACGTGTAAATTGAAGGTGTTGCATACTGTGAGCATGTTTTCCTCGACAGAAACCGTAGAAGCCGTCCGTATTGTTTTCGCGGACGGCATGGTTTAGCACCTGCCGTTACAATGAATAATCAGCATGGCTTCACAGAGTTGAACCATTTGAAGGCTCGAAAGCCTCGCAGGTTACTTAAAAGGTTACTTGTTGCTAGTGCACTGTATCTGTTACTTGACCACATGCGGGGAAATTGGGTCTAAAACAATGCTCCCCTCAAACCAAGGCTGTTAAAAATAGCTACGGCGTTTTTTTTATACAGATCTCAGTGACGTCGAAGTACTTTCCGCCTGTATATTTCCTTTGTGTAAAAAACTTGTGGTCCTGAAATCTGCAGAACAAATGAAAAACCCAGAGAGGACGGTCACTCACCTTTCACCACGAGCTGATCTAAGTCCACTTTTTGCAGATGTTCGTTGGCATTGAATTGTTACAGCTCCTTTGCATAATGTCAACTTAAATTTCGGGCAAATGTGGAAGTGCTATGGCCTTTTGTCAGACTCTTCACACTTGTGTATTGACGGCGCCCGAGCCAAAATGAGCAGACGCGCCGTTGCGGTGTGTTCTGTTCCCGCTCGAGTGGGTCACAATGGGCCCGCTCCCCTCTCTATTCATAAGGGAGCAGCATCACCGCAGCTGGTCCCGGCAAGTTTCAAATTCGCGCCATTTTTTTTGTTTTATTAATTTTTTTTTCTTTTTGAGGGGGGGATCGTCTGATGCTTTTGTTAGTTCTTGGCGGGAGACTAGTGCTTTGCAACGCCCCTTTGAACACCGGAACTATCCAATTCTTCACCAATTACTCTTTGAATTGGGGGTGATAGAAAAAGGCACTAGTCAACGTCGCAGGCCCCATGAGGCTTCAGCTGAGGGTAATAATTACAGTTTTATTGCATGACATTGTTACTGGCATTTATAAAATGCGTTTCCGGACTGAACTCGATGTATCAGGGAGTCGTTTGAGGAAGCTTAATCCCCCGAAACCCCCGTGGCACAGTAAGAGCTTAACGAGCTCTGTGAACGTGTATTTTTTTCCATCTGGTAGAAAACAGGAAATATATACGAATAGAAATTTAGTTACAAAAATTGTTGATGCTAGTGGCTCACTAGAATTATACTTTACAACACCAAAATCACCGTCGGTCTGTCCTTCCCCGTTCCCCAATTTTGTCACTGTCGAGAAGTAATTAATTAGCTCGTCGCGTCGGTTTGCCGGATGTCCGGTCGGTTTGGATGGTTGCATAGTCACTTGGTTTATTTTCTATGAATTATGTTTTAATATCAAGCCTATGTACCTACAGAATTCCACAATTTAGATCTTCTAAGTTAAGAACTAGTGCATGTGGAATAGAGCACAAAAATCTTTATAATATTGGTTCTGCGTTAAAAAGAGTTATTGATTTGATTCTCTGGTATGAGGATCGAATGTCCTCTGGAGAATTCCAAAAGTATTTCGATAATTCCTCAGTGAAAACAAACAGCTTGCTAGCTCAACCAAAACTGTTGCGACACAGCAGGGTCTAACAGTGATGTCAATATCGCTTTCATAAGTGCCTATTTCCTTGGGGGGCTGTTTCTCAACATAAATCTTGTGACTTCAGCTCCTCCCGCCGTAGTTTGCTCAACGCCACTGTGGGGCCAACAAATGAAAGCAAAATGAATATGCACGCACACATAACCAATAACAGAACGAATAGTTTCATTACGTCGTCAGTTAGTATCCTTTCGTAGTCTTCTGTCTCTTACATGGGACTCGCGCTCGGAATTTCCCTCGAAGAGGTGTTTAACATCGCTACATAAAAGACAATTAAGTGAAGTTTACACTGGAGCGTGGTTTGTGGGAATTCATTCCTCTGAACTTTTTTTTTTCAAAATGTTCATCTTGTGCACTTGTTGAAGGTAACTGAGGGCGCTGTCGCGGTGATGTCATTTTAAGTCAACACTGCACCGCTTATAGGGCGCTCTGTTAAAACTTATGTAGCTCATTAAAACACCCATTTGCCCACGGACTGACTGTCATGAAACGATTAATGATGAAAAACCGTGACCGTGGCGAGTATACCCAGATTCGGACAACGTTCAGTGCTGGAACTGAACAATGATCAAGATTTGGCCTATGATGACGTCACAGGGTTGTTTATGAATATGGCAATGGCATATAACCATAACAAAGTCTGGAAACACGCTCAAAATGGCAATACGAAGACGGCAAATTAAAGTAATTGGGGCACAATACTGCAGTTGAAGGTCCCAACTGAATTAAACAGTGGCGCTTAGAGATCGTGTAGCGATCGATGCCAGACTACCAGAGCCTTGGGTACACGTTAGTTGTTATAAGATGTCAACTTAGGAGCAAACAGACCAACAAACAATTATAATCCATGTCCCCAAAGCTCTTATTTCCACTATAATCATTTTCTCGATTTTATATTTGTCTTTTCCCAAACATGCGATCTGACAGTCTGCCTGACTTTGTTCAAGTCAAAAAAGCATGATGGGAGTATCTAATAACTTTTTCGATTCCTCCTCCGAAGAATCGAAGATAGTCGTTGTTCAAGTCTGTTGTTATGCATGTGAACGTGTTTCAGCCCTCTCCCTCACGCGCAGTGAATGATTCACCAACGTAATGGCCATATTTTCCAAAACTTCAAATACCCAACGCTATCCTGGACCTCTTCCACTAATATTTATAATCCAAAGGAGGGCCCGTTTTAGCAACAACAACGCCCACCAAAAACTCAGTCTCAGTATTAGCCACGACAGAGTGACGTCACCAGCATAGAATCTGTGGCGCGTTTCGGCCTCGATCGGTCAGCGTCGCCCTCGGTGACGTCATGCCCGACTCCTGGCGCAGAGTCTCACGTTGGATCTCATCGTATTGTTGTCCATTAGGATGCAACAGACTTGCCCAATGCGTTGCCCGGCAACATGAAAACCGACTCTCCCTGGTCGCTTCGGACGTGGTGTCCGTATACGGGACCAGCATATCAGCTGTCACGGATTTGCCCGTTAGCTATTCCTGTGAAGGGGATACACAATTCCCGCTATATTTGTTAGCAATTAAAAATTCAAACCCATGGAATAATAATTATAGAATACATATTCATTTGAGAAAAATATTGTGGGATGCTTGGCATTTATTTTTCACCCAGTGATACCGACTATCGTTTTTAGAAGACCAGAGCACGACTATACGTAATTTGTAAATAAGATCTAGAAAAAGATATTCGATTCAACTCAGTTTCTGATTGCCATTGCTGGCTCACCACCTGAAGGCAGGCAGTACATTTGTAGTTGTAACTTTAGTTTCTGTCAGTGTATTGTTTTTCTGATAGATCTCGGATTATGTTGTGTCGTTTCATAGCGTTGCCCCACCATGCATTCATCGACGACGCTGTTCGTTCGAGTCCCACCTTGCAGGTTTTTGAACCACAGAAAATCATGTGTGGTTCCTTCTGTGCGCCAGATTCCACAAAAAAGTCCCCAGAGTAGCAACGTTAATTATAAGCCACAATTTGTCAGTAATACTTGTACTTTGAAGCTCTGTTTCAACCAGCACATTCGTACTCTTCTTCCCGATAAAGTAGCTTATCTTCCTATTGTATCACAGAAGTTGAGCTGGCTTTTATTTTTAGCAACTCTCATACAACCTTTAGCGTAAGCACTTTCGGTTGCATGTACGTGCGGTTTTTACGCCCGCTCCAAATATGGGAACCAAATCGGAAAGTGCTTTGGAGCGATTAGTTTTGAAGAAAACTGTTTTCTTCCTCGAGACATATACTCAAAATGTCACCCTTCTATAGGTTTGACAGGGATTTTGAAAGACCTTTTACTGCTTACTGTAGAAACTTGTCTTCAAGCTTAGTAACAAACAAAATAAGCACACTCAGCACAAAGTCAGCCGTTTTGATTTTTCTTCTAGTGCTTTTTTCAAGTCCAGTCAAAGCAAACGGTACATCAAGCAAAGTAATGAAAGAAGGACGCGAAACAGAAACATTGTCTCCGTTCAATGATGGTCAGTTTTTAGTTAACACTTCTTTTCATACCGCACAGCAAATAATTTTGGAATTTCTTGCGCATGCTTGTGGTTGACCGGCCGGCCGTCTGTCCGTCTGTGTGTCGGGCGGTTTGTCTGTCTGTCTGTCTGTCTGTCTGTCTGTCTATCTGCAGTGATTTTGTCTTACTTCAAACAGAAGGAACGTGGAGGGGAACGGACAGTGCATACGCTGTGTACCCAGGGGTTTGCTAAATAGAAATTGGAAGGTTCATGAATACCGCCGTTAGTTTCCCTGCTTGACTGACTTAAATTCTCTTCTGCTTTCTCATGCGCTGCTGAATGCATGCTACTGTGCTCCTCGTTCGTCTGTATGGTGATTGAGGGACACCAGCCAAGGTGAACCTCCCCTGTGGGTCTCTACTCCAGCTTGTTTTTTTTCCCCCTCGGCTTTAACTTATGCCTCTCTGCAAGACTAGTTCGCTGCACAGCTGTTCCTTTAGTGAAACAAGTACAGATATCGTAATATCTTCTCTCCCCTTTTCCTCTTCCTCTCTGAAAATAGGCCTAAAACTTCAAACGCTGTTACCATGAATCCCTCTCTCATCGTGAACTCGTTCATACTGTCCCCATTATTACTGTCGCATTGTCTATTTTCTCCTCGCCTCGAATGCCTAAATCCTACCTCCGTATATTTCTTAGCAATGTCTTCAATCATTTCTTCTTTTCAGGAATGCCTGCATTTTGTTTTTCTTGCCGTGTTTTCAGTGCAACAATTGAACCATTTACTCAGAAGCCTCTACTGTTTAGAATCAGAACAGCCATCACAACGCCAGGCGTAATGGGGCCTTGCGTGCCAGTGTAGCGGCGACGAAAAAACTCACCCAGCACATTTACAAAGCGTTATTCCTGATGGCATCTCATTGCTATGACAACCATAACGTCACCCGTTTCGGGGGTGACCATTTTTCCTCGCTGGATCTTTTCAGATAGCCTTTTTATCAGGCGGTAAAATTAGTTGTAATTTGGCCACAAGGTTTCGGGCTATTCGCATAATATTTATATCCATAGATTTGGGCCTAGGTCCCCAACCGTGTTCTCTTTTTATTGACGTAGGCCTAGGTCATGAAAAAAACACAAATTGTGTACGTTTTCTCCGAAGCTAAGGGGAAATCCAGCGGATGGGGACTGCAGCAGTAGGTTGCAGAAGCGAGGGAATGGAATGCAGGGCACAAGGTGTTTCGAGATTATTCTATGCTGGAAATCTTGTCCTCGTGGGAAAGGGTATGTCGCATTGTCTCATATCATAGCATTGTAATTGGCCATTGTTGAAGCACAGATTTTTGTTCGTGTTTGCAACACTGCGTGACAAAAGCCGGAGGCGAGATATTTTAGCACTCGGAGGAATGACGTCATCTTTTAATGGTAAACGATTACTCCTGCCGCATGTTGGCGCCCTTCGCTGAAAGACGATGCATGTCCTGGCCTCCCGTTCACGCGTTATTGTATCGTGGTTGCAGTTTGCGCCTTGTGCCTCGATGCCTCCTCCAGCTCTCCGACCAAATGGTGCACCATTTGCTTACTGGTAGAGTTGCTTGACCCGAAGCTCGACCTGTTCATACTTCGTGTATGCACGTCTGTTTGTTTGTTTGTTTTCACTGTTTTGATGCTGTTTTGATACACCGACTGATTTTGCCTCAGTCAGCGACATAGCAACGCAATTTAGTAACAGTATCTATTCCGAGACAAATACTATCAATTTTTCTCTGTATAAGTCTATTAATTCCAGGACCCTTTTTCAAGTTTTAGCTTTTGGTTCTTCTTAGGTAATGAGGCTTATAACTCTCGGTACCTCGGTTCAGTACAAAACTGTCTTTTGGCCTACATCAGTTTAAGTACCCAAGTGACTATTAACAACTGTTACAGCTGCTGGTTATATTATGCAGCAATATGGTAAACAAGCTTGCTGCGATACCCTTCTGTTTCTCGTCATGTGATCAGGCAGGGATCGCCTGTACAAGTGTCGACCTAGTCTGAAGGCATCAGCCTTCTCACGCCATGGATCGATCTGGTCTTAATTCCAGACGTCTGTCGGCCTTACTCGAGCAGAATATCAGATGCCCTGGCTGGGAGGCCGTCCAGGCTATGGCCTTTAGATCAAAATGGCATATTGAATTTTTCAGGGAAAGGTTGACAGTTTGACCCAGTTTGTCGTCAGGGTTCATGGATTCTCTGATACAAGTATCCCGAAGGCAAACACCCCTAAGTTCAGCGATTGTAGAGTGCGTCATTTCGGACTGCGTATGTCAAACAGTTGTCACTTTGTTCTGTGTAAGCGAGTCATGGTCATTGCAACGGTTACTGAGTATACTCTTCACAGTTGCCATTCTTAGAATTTTGTTGGCAGAGCACAACATCACTCTGAACCCACTGGACCAATTGAGATGTGGCGGAAGCTACTCGGTGTTCAAAATGTCGTTTGACGATAACACTAGCTGAATTTGAAGCGCAGGAACATCGCTGCACTGCCGCTCATTTCGGCGCCGCCCATTGGAAAGTCAGTCTGTGTTCAGAAGGGTGCAAACTCATTCTAAGCAATCATTTCGCTATTCCTGCTGTGCTTTTCCCCTCTCTTTATCTATCCGTTTCTTATAGGATGCAGATCTTTCCTGGAGAATGATGGTCAATTAACATTGTGTAAGGTATTTATTCTCCTATCCTAATGTCTTTAATCCCTTGGAAGGAGTAAAGAAAGAATAGATCAAGACTCTGATCAAGAAGAGATCTCCATCCATGCCTCTCTCCACGATTATAATATGCACATCAATATTGTAAAAGAAGAGGGGTAAATGAAGGGTAAGGGTTCGACGGCCGGTCAGGTCTGCCGTGGATGTGTTGATAACCTGTCTGGTCCAATCCGCCGGGGGAAAAACCGCTAGCCGATGACCGGTGCTATGTCGCAGTTTCTCCCCCTATACGCCGGGAGTCTTCTCCGAACGCTATAGCTTGGACTCCACTCCAAGTTCACATTGTCGCTTCGCCAGCACTGGATGAAATGCGCTATAGCGGAAGAGATGGACTCGAAAGGGCCGGCTGCGCCGCAACGGAGTCTGGCTGCCAAGTTATCGTCCTGCGCTGTCTTTCGCGCGGGAGTGATTTAGCAGCGACTGGCCGAAATGAAGCGAGCAGTTCATTGGCTGTCAGCGACTGTTAGGTATACGAGAGGCCCCTGGCCTACATTTTGCGAGGCAGGTCTTGGCACTGGCTTTTCTGTGTGCCAGTGGAAGTTCAGTTATTTATCTGCAAAATGCAATATGCATGGTTAATCCTGGAATTATTTCATACCAAAACAACACTGAGATTGTATTAGCAACCCCACTCTCCAAACACACCCCAAACTCCGAACCGCCAGTACAAATCAGTGACATCGTTCTGATCGCTGAAAAAGAAGTGACAAGTAAGAGTCTTGGTACCCGCATTCCTTCAATGGACATCACTGAACAAAGTGGTATGTTCCAGGCATAATGCTCCGCGGCCTTCGTGTTACAGCGGTGAGAGCCATGAAAACAGCCTCAATGCGTTCGGGCCCAATCTGTCTGGCTGATTTTAATTACCTTCCTCTGCTTAATATCGGATGTCTCACCAAAGTGACCTCATTTTACCGGTGTGAGCACCTACCAGACGCTCTTAACAGTTTTTACAAGTGACCCACAAACCTTGTTCGTCTTTTGGCATCCCTGAAATAATATCTCCGTGCCGATCTGAACCCCTCTAACTCTATCCGCTGCGTCACGCGTAAAGGCACCTTTCCATTATGTACGTTTTTAAGGTGCGTTGCGTACATGATGCGTTCATGCGTTTCACTGTCATGGACGCAAAAATCGATTCCATTAACATAAAACACGTGTGTGCGTTGCGTTCGGCCGTCAAAACCGTCCGACGAGAGATTTTGATGGATCCACAACCGTCGCATCGCCTGGCGCAAGTGTCATCAGCGCACAGAAGAAAGGCGCCTTAATGACGTCACGCAGCACAGCGCTTATAGAATTGCTCAATTTTCTCCTCTTTCTGAAGCTTTCTCAAAATGCAAGAGCATCGTGGGAACCTAATTATTTCACTGGCTCTGTTTAAACATCGCCTGAAAGATAAAGACCTGTTTTACTTTTCGTTACTGTGTTATCTGCCATGCTGGCAACTTGTATTTACGGAACACACGAAAGGACGCTGCACCAATGAATCCAGAACAGTTTTTTAGCCCCCCCCCATAATCACGCCCCGCCCCTATACAGGCTGAAGCTGACGGAGCCACCGCATAATGTTGCCCCTAGCAGACATCTATTGATCACACGGAGGAGACGGAGACGAAGTACGAAGGATGAGACTCGGAGCGGCTGCGGGCGCAAATTATCGCGACTGACCGCTCGCCCGACAGCCGCGGGTTCAGCCAGAGTTCACCAGCCACCGCCGCGCGGCTCCAGCTCCGTGTAATATATTCATTTGCCATAAATACATCCTTGATGCACGGCCGGACCGAAAATGTATAATGTGATTTATGAAGCCTGTTTTTTTTTTCGTCTTCCGTGAATCCGCGCGCTGCCTCGGCCGAGCGAGTCTGGATGCGGACACTTAATACGATAACGCCGCACTTTTCGGGCGAGTTTGCCTCACTGAGGTCGAATGGTGTTTCTATTGTCCGGTTCATTGAATTACGGAATCATTGAAGGACACTAGATCATTTGGGATGCGACAAACTGTGAGCAGCAACTTCAGATGTTGTACTCGACATTTTGTGAAGAAAATAATTATCACTTTGACAGATTTCGAACTCCCCTTGCCCTAACAACGAAACAGTGGGGTTTAGTGGTGCGATCTAAAATTAGGCCTATTTTAAAAATAAAATAAATCGCCGTCGTCGTTATCATTCTGGACACTGTCATCGTCACCATGGTGGCCATTGTCTTGGTCATACTGTTAATATCATCGTCTTCAAAACCATTTTACCATCCCACTTAACATCACTTTCCTTACGAATACCATTAATCACACCATTTGCAAAATTATACCCCCCAGTGTTAGTCTGTAATCTGTATTCCCAGGGGAGGCCTTTTCTTGTTACTAATCAATTGCTGGAATTGGGGAATAATGGTTATGTTCTGAACCGAGAGCAAGCCAGAAATAGCACCCGCGTCTTTCAATTCTTGAGCAGACACCCATGAAGTGTTTCCCGCCCGCTCCGGGCGCGCTTCTCCACTCGAACTTGGCAATATGAGAATCCATTTGCATAATGTCCTCTGATCAGTTTGCGGTGACCTGCCAAGGTGTCTTCAGACCGACCCGGTCAGCCCTTGCCTTGAGGGCAAACATCCAACTTGGCTTGACCCTTTTTCCTACACTCTTCCGTTCCGTCTTGTCAATAAGCAGCACCATATCGGTTTGACCGCGTCCACGCAAAACAGTGGCGGTCACAGTCGCACTTCATATAAACAATCCGCATCCCGACACTTTCTGTATTGTATTTTTTAATTTTTTGGGGGGCATCTGTTTTCAAGCATAAAGCACGGTCGTGTTTTTCAGATTCTCTGTTGTCGCGTGGCTAATTTGTTTGGCGGGGCCGGAGCCTCAGCTGGCGCTGACGGTATATGGTTGCACGACCGCTGATGATCAGGGTGATGTCCCGGTGAAGACGGTGATGAAAACACAATTATTGGATGCGTTGCTATCATGGACGGGTCAGTCTGCCCTTGTGGTCACTGAAGTGTTTTTGTCCGATTCTCCGTGGCCGAGGCCTACCAATTATGAGTGATTTACTATCTTCCTGCTTGAAGATGTTTGTGCTGTTTGACAACTTATCGGAAAACTGGAAAAAAAATGGTACGAAAGAGTTAGTTCTTGCATGTGAAATGAGGAGCAGTTGGACTAAGTAAGGAGCATGTATACAATGTCGATATCCCAAGAGATTAAGAAAATGATAAAACAAAATGTTAACTTCCTCCGGAGAAAGAGGGAAGAAATGTCGTGCGATGCAGCTTGTCTAATACTGTACGTGAGCTTAGTTGTCGAAAACATTGATGATTTATTTGTCTCGGTTTAGATCACATCAAATCCAATTACACGTGGTGGACGCTTATTGGCCGGAAATATATACACGCAGACACATACATGTAGGCCTACATGTACATCTGCCGTCCACTGGGAATCACTTCCCGGGTGGGACGGCGCCCTCCAGTGCGCCAGGGGAATCACTGATTCAAAAATCTCTTGACTTCAAAGGTGGTTTTTCTATCCTTTGACAATGTCTCCATCTTTGGTTTCAGGTTTCATTTGTTCATTACCCGCACAATTACACCTAGTTTAGTTTACGTTTTAGAGCTGTTCATAGAGAGTGTTACGACATGAGCGTCTCAATCGTTTGGAACCAAAATGGTGGATTAAACGTCAGCGCACAAATCCTGTCCTGCACACATAATCAACAACCATTTGGTTCCGCAGTCTGAAGTTGGTGCTAATCTCTCTATTTACATCTCCGCCGCCTTCTGGAGAATTCCTCCGTCTGGAGAATTCAAATGGTTATGTTCACGTGAATTTAAAGAATTCATTGTACCAGATTTCGTTGAAATCTAACCGGCAAAAGGCTTATTGCTTTTAACAATGCGCCTGCGCAATTCTGTTACACTCGAACGACCCTTTTCGGTCAGTTTTTTTTTTAATCTCTTCGTTACGTTTCACCGATGGCTCCAATTCTTGCAGCGTACATAGTCATTGAAATCTCGTACAGTTGTTTTCATGTGAATGAATCCCTCTGTTGGCTAATGATAAAATGAAATCGGCTATTGATAACCAGCGGCGTGACCATACCACTGGGCCTGGTCCCAAATGGTCGACTAAAACCATTCATCATTCGGGTGGGGTTCGTCAAACTATAGGCTTAGTTAACTATAGTCGTTGCTCGAACTTCAAGTTGCCCTATGGAGCCTCCGTTGCTAGAAAAATTGCGCCCTCTCTTGATCCCGCAGTACCAAGTATGTGGAAAACGTGGGGAGAATTTTATTCTGTTCCAAATGTAAACGTTGAAGATTAGGACTTGGGTCCAATAAAAAAAGAAATTCAAAAATATCAAAGGATTTTGAGGACGTTTTCAGATGCCAGGAATTCGGATTTTTAAAAGTACTCATTCAAGGCTTTCCCACTTTTTTCACATTGCACCTAAAAACCAAATATTTTAGATTCACACAAAAGTCATAGCCTTTCCGTGAGAGAATAGATGCCCTGTATTGCTATAGTACAAACCTGAAAAAATCACAATGCATGTATTTTATTGTTGTCACCGCTACCGACTCCCTGTTTGGACGGTCTCATGGACCTCTCTCCATTTACCAGGGCCGGATGAGGTGTTCCGTGGGACCCTAATCTATTCTGATGCTGGTGAGCGATGGACCCTTGCTAAAAACTATTATGACTGAAGTTTTCCAAAACTCGAAAATGCAGACGAAGACGCCGAGATGTTTAAAATCTTGTATATCTTTAAGCTGAGTGTGTTTTACATGGCATGCATAATACAGTGTTTTGTAGCACCTCAAAGACTGAGTTCGGGCGGCTTGTCCACGAACAGGTCAATTTGTTTTTCCTGAGTCGGCCGCTCGAATGCCAGGAACGTACAACCGATCGTTGCTGGTAGTTAGTGGCAAGCAATATGCAGCATGGCGGCGTCCATGTACGTTATTCGAGAGTTAATGTTTGGATATCTGGACTGGATTCTTTTCTATCTAAACAGGAACATTTATTTCTGTCACTCTGGCTTAGTAAGCAATCTCTCTACTTCTTGCAGCTGTTCAAAAATCAAAATCTCACGAGTTTTTCCGTGTGTTCCTGTAAAACCCTGACGAGGAGGTGGTGTGTGATCCTACTCCGAGAACAGTGTTCTTGAGTCGTGTTCGCTCCATTCGAGCGCGAGAACAAGAAACCTGTGTCAAGAACAGGCCGCCCAAACTCGACCAAATGTTTTGTAAGCCCTCTAATTCATTCGTAGGCCCTACGCCCCGTTTTCTGTGGCTATTGGATGTATCCAGCTTATCCCTAGCCTGGAAGACGAAAAGACAAAAAGCCAAATGAGGCCTGTGTGGAAAACAACCCAAGCGTGTCATGAAGTCTGGTATCTAATGTCCCCTTTTTCTCACATTTATTGCTTAGTACCCAAGTTGCGGAAGAGGCGCCGAATAGAAGAGATGGAAGCCGAGGTGCCTGTTGCCATCGGATACTGGGGCAAGCCAGCAGCTCTAGAGGGCGCCAAATATGATTTCCTGTGCATCCAAGCCGCGCTCACATCTAACAAGCCAAACAGTCTTTCCTTCACTGAAGGTAGGACCTTTCTTCATTCGTTCACGCGTCTGTTTTCAACTGAGAACTGAGGGCGGTCTTCGTAAAACTTGTTGAACATCGATAAGCCTTTAGTCCCAGATCTTTAACAGAACATCGCTCGGTGGAGAAAAGTAGTACAAATAGAAAGTAATTCCCTGCGTTATTGCTTTTGGAAATAACAAGTCAAATCAACGTTTTTTAGGTTGGACTTGTACAGAATCACCAGATATGGATAAAAAGGATAGCACCAGTGCTCGATAGTGGTCGTTTGCTTGTTATTATCACACAACTGTCTTGGGATACACCCATGTACTTTCTTATGGGAAAATTGTTTTAGAGCTAGTCTCGAGAGGAGACTATAGTCTTCACGTCTCGTAGGAGTTCCCATTGTTGAAATGTCGGAGTTTACTTCCTTTGGAAAAAGAGATCATTCAGAGCCACAATTACATGTATAGCCTTTCTCCGATTTTGGATCCCCCAGCACGGTGTAAAAAAGAAATTCGCTGGCCGCTTATACTCAATGAAAGATGTGCTTTTCAGTTTAGTTTTAATATTGACAATTTTAAGTTTCCTCAGAATTTATGGTAGATTCCGGAAGTGACGTGGTGACGGCCCGACAAGAGATTTTGGACCAGCTTGACCTTGAATTGATCGGTACAATCCAGAGCAGGGGCGTCCACACTACGGTGGAGAAACAGCTGTACAAGGCCATACTGCGTATAGGCAAACAGGAGGCTGAGATAGAGGTAAGTCAGACGCTGAGGGGTGCTGAAAAGCGGAAGTTGCAAGGACTACAGGTAAAGGGTACAATCCACTAATTCAAGCCTCATTGAAAACAGTGTACAATCAGCACTGTTCAGGGCCCAATAACATGCATACCAACATCCTTGAGATTTCTGAAGCACAAATTAAATTATTTTCTGGTCCCTATTTTTTCAATTTCGTTTAAATTTTTGTGGGTTAACCAATTACATTTTTAATTATTTCCACAAAACAAATTCACCTCCCGAAAAGTGATTTTTTAGTGTGATTAAACCATTTTTCCAGTGGCAACCTTCAACTTTCTCAGGCACTTAGGACCATTTTTCAACCGTAGTTTTAGCCATTATGGTTTCATGTGAAAAGTCAAAGACCGGCAAAGTTGGTGCTGGCTACGATCTACATAATCTCACCATTTTGGGGCCAAACAATCTCCCTTTTCTAAAGATACTGTGGGGGCACTTTTAATGCTAATGAGCTGGCCAGAAATTCTCACTTGAATTTGTGGACTGCACCATGAAGGGACGGGAGTGTAAATGGATGTGTGATCTGCACAAACCCTTCGCATGGTGAGCTTTGTCATTTTGGTGCAAATCAACTGCAAATTGATCTGGGCACTGTCCTGTTTTCAAAACTGTTTAATTCGTGATTCTAGACCACCTGGATTCATGTTGTTGAGAACCTAGAATGGCATAAATGGCTCTGAAAACAAGAGTATGTCCATATTAATTTGAAGTTTACATGCACCCAAATGACAAAGCTCACCATATCATTTTCGCAGATCACATGACAAACAGGAGAGCCGTACTGCAGTTATTGTTTGCCCCTGAGGTTTATCTCAACTGCCTACCTCTCTTCAACTGTTTCCATTTCTGTTTCAAGCTTGTTTAATGTGAAATATTTTAAACCCTCTGGGAACGGAGAATCGAATCATGGTCTCGTTAAGCTGCAGACGATATACCGGTACTTGGGATTGGTGGCTTTGAAAACTTTTCCAACAGTCTCTTTGAATATTTTTTTCCAGCTGTACAAGTTCCTTATTATTTCCACTTTGGACGTACACAATCAAGAAGGAAGAAACCTTGTATCAATGTGAATCTTACCTAAGAGATATTTACTAAAAAAATGTCTCAAATACGGCTGGTGTCTGGTTACTTTTTTTGTATGACACAAGCTGCAGGCTGAAACGCCTCCATGACAAAGGGGAATCTTTAGTACAAATTATTTTTTGTGGCTGCGTCCCATACTTTAGGTCATGCCCGAACCGTACGAGTCTATAGGCAATAGAGTCATGCGACAGTTCCGCCACGTGATCGACAGCACGGTGCACTACTGGCTGCAGGGGAACCGACTGGAACCGGGCGAGTCGTCGGGCCAAGCGTCGGCGTCCGCACTCGGCAGCTCCAGCGGCGAACAAACGTCGCACAGCACGCCGGAGCTGACGGGCGAGTCGGGCGCCGAGTCCAAAGAGGGCTCGTCCCCGGATGAGTTGACGAAGCGAAAGAAGACAGGGCAGGCGAAGGCCGAGTCGATGGGGGAGGAGGAGAGAGAAGCCGAGGCGGAGGACTCGTCGTCCACCTCGTCCGCTGAGAGATCACCATGACGTCACAGGTCAAGGGTCAACCGTGAAGCCGAGAATGGCCGGCTTGTGCCAGTATGTCATAAGAAATTGTGGTTACTGAGTGTAGTAGGGTGGCTCACGACCATCGCTGTAATGCTACACTCCGTACATTATTTCTTTCCCTTTTTGGTTTCTTTTCTTAAAAGAGTTGATTTTCAACTTCTGCCACCTATTGTCCGATGAACGACCTTTTGCCGCCTGTATTGTTCGATGAATTTTATTTTTCTATGATTTATTCATCACACGTGGTTCAAATTAAGCCATCTTACACTCATGATTACCTCAGCATGAAAATGATATTTTGAAGTTGTTTGCGATTAAAATTGGCATATAGAGCCTTTTATACTTCCGTGTTACATAATAGAGTGTCAGTCAGTAAAACTAGGTTTTTTCGGGTAGTTTCGTTAACATACTAGATCCCGATTTGATGCTTAGGGCAAATCATGAAAGTGACTTTCAGTCTGAACCGATATTAGCGAGCGTCGCACAGACCAACGATGACTTTCAGGAGATGTGAAAATGTAAATTAAAACCCAAATTTGAAGTTCTAAAGAGGGTCAACGTTCATAGATTTGCCAGCCAGAAAGCAACACTCCTACGCGTGATTGGCAATAGCCAGCGTAAAACAGTCTTAATAGGCTTGGCATTTAATTGGTACCCCCAGTTTAATCATTTTTGCCAACTCTGCATAGGCCTACCAGGTCGTCGAAAATCGGCCCCAGAAACCACGAAATAGCACGCAGTGCTAGAAACGAACGTCGTCGGTTTTTTTTCCAGCTCCGAGGAAATTTTACGAATTCGTTTACTGGAGAATACCAGGTAGCAGTTCCTGATCAGTGTCATGTTTGCTGTAGGTTTGAAGGATAGTGTCATCACGTTCTGGGCCTACCTTTGTCACGCTTGGATTAAGCACTGCACACCATAATGTGTGTTATGAATGCCTCTATTGCCCTTGAGCATAATGGCAGAATATTTCCTCCGAGTTTTTCCAGCAAATGAACGAATCCAGCGTAACATTTCCAGGAAATTGGAAACCAAAATCAGTGATGTATAAGTCTAGCAAGTTAACGCTAACCCTCCTCAGTCCTCCAACAGGTGAAGGATTGAGGAGTGTTAGGGTTAATCTTCTCCTCTATTTATGTACGGTTGGTCAACAAAACAATGTGTAGGGCTTTAAATATAAATATGGCAAGTTCCTCGTCCCCCTCGTTTCCATAATGTACCACAAGTTTTGTTGATGTCTGCTCTGAAATAGGCAGGTCTTTGAATTAAAATACAATGTTTACGTTAGGGTTTGGATCTTTTACATTGCTTGCAACTTGCATCACAAAGGAATCAGGAACAGAGCTTCGCAGCGGGAAGAGCGTGGTCCTAAACCGACACTATTTGATGTTTATGTAGGACCACTGGTCATTACATTGTGTAGGTACTTCACAATGTTGTGCGGTCATTAATGCAACACTGTACGTTTTTTGGTCGTACAGCTGGATATTACGTATAATGTAGCGTCATTCTCATAGGTTTCACACTAAAAGAAAATAACTCGAATGCCTTAAAAACCGTCTAATGTGCTTTAGACATGATTAGTTACTATGATTTCATTCTTAACTTTTGCGTTTTATGGCTTAGAACAAAATGACAACGGCTTGAGTGTTTTATGGCTGGTGATATACTGCACACTTGCTGGGGAATTCTGAGAAGTTTAGTTGGCCGGAGAATACCTATGCGTTCGGCGAACGCATTCGTTGTCCGTTTGAAAGTGTGGCTTTATATGAAAAAAGACCAAAGATTTCTGTACAATGCAGTATAAAATAATTTGTGCGTGTAGAGTTCGGCTTCACGCGTTGTACATGATATTTATTTCTACTTACATTGTGTGTGTGTCCTCTGCTACGTTATTTCAACAAGAATGTGTTACACCTTTTTTTCCCTTTTCCTTTGGGAGTTGTAATGTCCACTCTGTTCACCAGTTTCTAAACTGATCTGTAATTTAACGCAGTCACCAACATTTTTGTTCTTCGATTTTTTTTAATATCGATCAACTTTAAAGAGGGCCACTGTTCGCAGAAAGAAACTAGGGACAAGGTTATACTGAAGGGAGAGCTCCGTTAAACAAAAAATGCGCTCACTCCTGCCGGTCACAGCGCCCGCCAGCTTGAGCCGACCAGGCTGTCACCACGTCAAATGCTGCGTACGTTGTTAGCGTTTTGCTGCTGTAATAAGGCATTTTAAAGAGAAAGATAATTGTGGACATAGGTGTTCTTTGCCTTAATTTGGTTTCCTTTAAGTGACGACGGCATACCACATGACCCTGAATTGTGTTATCTCGGTTGTTTCCGTGGTAACCACTGACCATTTTCATTTCGGCTGGACATTTCAAGTGTGGACGGAAATTGCTCCTGTCCAAGGACTTAAAATCACTGTAGACCAAGAACAGCGGGTGCTAGACCGGAAATTTTTTTTCAAAATAAAAGGCGCCTTTTTTTAAACAACAAACCGTGAGCAAAATGCCACCATACAATCTGGGTTATTTTATTTGGCACACTGCTTGACAACATGGCGGGAAATTGGTATATACTGAACAAAAACTTCACAGTATATTTTTCAGTCGCTATCCACGCTTCATCATTCGACATTTCCGATTCACTCATTCTGATATCGCTCTATAGACCTTTGCACACTGTTGACTTACTTTCACCCATGATTCCGAGCCTGTTTAGTCGGGCGCTGCCAAAATTACGGTATCCAGACGTCGATTCCAATAGGTGCTGTCGGTTTGTTGGTATTTTAGTTCTGTGCCTTTATTCCTTTTACGACAGTACTGTACACTGGAGCCTTCAAGCGGTCGAGTTGTTCACTCTCATGGGTTTTTAGACCATTCTGCAGGGCAACATCCACAAGTATCGCGCAAGCAGGAATTTGCTCACTGCTTACAACTTGTCACGGAGCGCGCTTTTGTAGCTCTCCAAAGAAATTTACGAGATGTCATATTTCTTACGGTTTCGCACCGCGTGATTGCTGGTCATTTTTGAGCTGTCATTGACGCCAAAAGGATTCTGTTGTTACATCATACGCAAACCTGAGGAAACTCATGGTGTGCGGGCTGTACCTGTCAAGTCCATGAATGTAACAACAGAGTGGAAGCGTCTTAAGGAAGTAGCCATCCCATCTAGGGAAAAGGTTTCATTTTGTTTTGTTTGTTTTTGAGCAAAAAGGACAAAGTTTGGAAGAGCTTTTTTAACGGGTTTTGCCCTTACATCGACTTTTTTTTTCAATCGACCAGAGTCTTCATTCTTTTGGGTTTGTACCTTGACACTGCGTGTTCCACCACAGCTTATGGGCTTTTGAATAATCCTTACGTGTTGCAAAAGTTAAACCTTTTCAAAGTAATTTCTTGTCACATTGCTGGGAAATGTGACCTTTTGAAAACTCTCCAAATAGAATGAACTCTGCCCAATGACCTGACTTTTTAAGGCTTAATTTTAACTTGTCATTCGTTTTTAGCGTCTTTTATCCCGCTGTCTAAAATAAGTTTTTAGCATAATTCTCTTTTTAATCCAGAAGATAGTATGAAAGGGAATGGAAACTTGTGAAATTCAAACAGTAAAAATGTCGTAGATGTATTTGGACGGCGCTGCCAAGTTTAAGGATTAAATTTCTCATTCGTCTTATTTTGCAGTTTTGTAGCATAACATGGCGTGCAACCTTAAGTATTTTCCATCGTGGACCAAGTATTTGTAATTTAGACTATAAAAAAGAAACAAATTTTATTTATCTTTGTTCCATTTGTGATTTATCGGTCAAATGATTCTTCACCCTACAGGTACCGAGACAAGTGTTTTGAAGAATGGACAACACTGTATTTCGTTAAATCGTATTCTGACCCTGGTTCTTCGCCTTTGAAGGGAATAAACTCTCATTTAGGTCATTTTTGGTTCCATTTAACCATCACGAAGTTATCTTGCTTGGCCTAAGTGTTTCCACGCTTTGCCACTAAAACACCATTTTTTGTACTTCCCTGGCCTCAAAAGAAACGACTTTTTTCTTATTTCATGGCTGAGTTTGTTCCCGCGGGATAGTGGTATAGGTGTATATTATTTTTCCTGATATGAGGTCAAACTTTTTAATTCTTTTCCCTTAGTTCTGTCCTTATTGAAAATGATGGAAAGGTTGCCAACCGTTTCCTAGTCGATGACTGTCTGTTGAAGAACAGTCACAATTAATGCTGTGATCTCTTCGTCTTGCAGTCTTTTCGTGTCAGTGATCAACATGTTGCCAAATACAAAGAGATCATTAAAAAAAATCTTAAAAGATATTCTTACACGTTTGCTGTAAATTAGAACCACCGACTATTTTAGCTTCCACGTTTGACAGAGGTAATTAATCGGAGAGGAAAAGCAAACTCAGACAGAAAAGAAAATGGTTAAACGGCGCTCTGAGAATAACCCAAATTAAATTAATTACCACTTCCTGTACAATTTGTGTATGATAATTGATACGAAATTTCACGGGGACTAATTGATTACGCCCCATTAAATACACCTATAATACACTGCCATTCCAAAGCTCAATGTATTCAGTAAAAATTGTACTCCGAAATAATCGTTAGAAAAGCATTTTTCGAAGTATCCAGTGCGAAAGTTGTGCATTTTGGGTGTGGTTAATTGGCAGTTCCAAAGCCCTTTTTTTAATGGATCTATACAAGCTAGTCTAAAGCAACTTATTATTATGCAAGCCAGTGTATAGTATTAGTTAAATATCAAAGGTCGTAAACTGCACCGCAAATCGAGGTCCGAAACATCAATTGAGTAAGATCTACCCGGCTGCCCCCCTCCTATGCACATTGGAGGTTTCTGGCGCCTTTGACGTCAATATTGCGGACGTCAGAGAATTCAAAGGTAACTTTATAGAATGGAGGGCACATTGCCTGTCTCCACCACCGCCCACACAGGGTGCTGGGAAGGGCAAAAGCATGACGTAATTTTGGTCGTGTACTCATTGGATAGAGTTTATTTGAACAATAACAAACGCAAACGCCTCCCCGTGCGCATGACACGATCGCACGGTATGGGAGAGCATTTAACCCACAAATGCCTCGCGCGACAGTCGCTGTGTAGTATTTCCTTCGCAAATTTGGTGAGTGGCGTTTACCCTTCCAAACACCCTTTAAGGGTGGTGGGTGACAAGCGAAGGAGGGCATGAGCAGGGCTGGGATAGCGTGGTAAAATGCCGGTCCATTTCCATGACTGACGCAAGGCAGATCCCCTTCCCCCTTCACTTCTTCCAACATTCTACCAAGCACCCACGGCCTCAGCAGGGTGCTTGTTCAGGTGCCAAGGCCCTGTTCATTCCAAAATCATGTTCCACCCTCGAGGCGTGATGTACGGAAAAAGATACGACAGAGCAGAGTGGGTTCTTGTCTGCACCGTTAAACACAAGGTACGATTCCTCCCCAGGTCCGTCCCATCCCAGCACCACCTGTAGACCCAACTGATAAGTTCCTGTTGCTAACACAATCGCTGTGTTGTGGGACGCGCATCGTGCGCGCTGGAGTTGCGCAAAGTTGTCCAGGACAACTGGTGCAATGTCACCGTTATCTCACTGTTGGGAGTTTCCTGGGTTTCTACCAACCACGTGGCCAGATTCCTCCATGGTCCAATGAACAAGTAATTTGATTGCTCTATATTAATGTATGCGACTTCCACGTAAACACCCAGCAAAAAGATACTTATAGGCCGTGTTGTGCGTCATAAAGTTCTCCCGCAACTCTCTTCGATCCAACTGTCTCTTGAGCGTCATGCGACGTCCCAATGCGGCTTTTCTGTCAATAGTTATACTCTTTCCACCACGGCCTGGAGGATTACGTGAAATAAACAGGATCTGCGGGTATTGTACTTTGTACTTAGAATGAAAAACGTGTCATGTACTAAGGTGTATAGTGCTGCCGGTACATGGCGTACTTAGGAGAGGATGGAAGGTTCAGCAGATGGCTATTCAGCTGCGGATAAGCAATCTCTATCAGAAAATGAACTCTGCTGTCACGGGTGGAATTACCTGCTCTGCGTTCCCATGGAAATGGATCCTGGCTTAGCATGTTATCCATTCACTGACTAAAGTGAAGTGAACGTGTTTGTGAATGCCCCAATGAATTTAAAATAGCAATTAATTCCTTTATCCAGACAAAGTATTCAGAAAACCAATTAGCAATACTTACAACGCAATGCATGCAATGCATATTTCTATAGCATTTTACGTCCATTGTTAGATAACCATACTTCAACACTGGAATTCCATAGGCGGCCATATCTTTGTTGTGCACCCAGACGGCATTGTCACACTTTACAGTTTCTGGAATACAGACTGTCGTTCAACCTTCGTATAAAACCCCCAGAAGGTTTGGATTCGGGAAAAGCAATTTAACGACAACAACAGCTGCTGACAGAAAAGCCACAAGTTCTAAACTAGTTAAAAAGACGTTTATGATAATTTGATCTCCGTTTTCTTGTAGATACCTTAATGGCCGACCGCAATACCTGTGTTCACTAGTACCTTCGCATTCGCTACTGCCGTGCACTGAGTGTAGTAGTTGCCGAAGAAAATTGTGTTTAATTAAAGGAAATAGTCTGGAAAAGATCCGCCATATTAACCAGCGAATGCTCGGGCCCTGTTAGATAATGTAAAACAGTATACCTAAAAGGCTTAATCGTCCGCTTCGTGTGTGTAGTGCTATATTTTGACTGTCCACAGTAGTAACGTGTAGTGCTAACAACTATACAGAGTGTGTCAGGTGAAACTATTTGATGTATATCATGCTCGACCCCATTCGTGGGTATAGGGTGTTTTGGGGGTTAAAAAGGTGAAAGTAATATAATGAAGCATTCTATTTGCATTACTGTGAAGTCCTGTGACGCCTAAATCAATGATTGTATTAAGTCCAGCAGTATAAGGGAATGCTAAAAGATGTGTAGCTTGAAAAGCAACCGGATTTTGACCGTGGATAATGAGTTGTATCTTCGTTTTGAACATTCGGATGAAAATGTGAGATTTCTGTTTCAAAATGAGGAAACCACAAAACGCAAATATTTACTGAATTTAAGTCCGATTGTGAACAGGTGTTATCTTGCCGTGGCCAAAATAATTGAAGATTGATATCCACGAGTTTAGTTGTAAAGTAAATGTAAAAGACTCATTTGATATCACCCACCACACTATTTAACGTCCAATTATTCATGCCACTATATACCACCGTCAAGTGATTTCGACACAATTTTCAACATACACAAAAGAGAACAGGTTGATAGCAACTTCAAATAGAATCACATCTGGTACACCAACAGCGAAAAATACAACTGCAAATCCGTCTTTATCCACAGTTACAAGTTCGAATTCCTCCCGAAACCACAACTCTGACCACCACCATAACTGCAACCATAAACACTGCAACCATAAACACTGCAACTGGGCCCCAAGCAAAGAATGCCATACGTACAACTACCCTTGCAAAGACAACATAATGCAACGTGGTAATCAAAAAAGAACCAAACAAGAGCTGCAGGGGCGGCCATAAGAACAACTGAAGCACAGAAGTTGGTCTTAAAAAAACAGAATACAACAAATAAAAATGTAATGTTATGTAGGAATTTTAGGAAATCAATACATTTGCTCTAGACGAGGAAATGGTTTTGTAGTAATCAGTATTCCAAAAGCTGCAAAAAAGTCACATTGAGGTCCAGCATTGAATTATTCTTGTATGAACACAGTTAAGAAAGAACGTGAAAAGTCCACGCAATCCAAACAACAAGTGGAGAAATATTGAAGTTCTCGTCGTACGAAGTGCCGTCAGTGTTATTTTTTTCGTTGTATACATGTTCAGTGTTTCAGAACAACAACACATTTTTAATGAGCGTGAAGGGAAGACCTCATTAAACCTTTCCACCATATTTACATCAGTAGTAATGATATGCGATCCAGTCTATTAACACTTCAGTCATTGGCCTGAAAATCAGGGATTTAGCTAATCATTTTACCTACAAATCTATCAAAATGGTAGAATCCATGTAAGTTAATTAAGGTTTTATTTATGTTTTTATAAATATGCATTATTTATATATTATAACTATTATTGTTGTGTTGTTGTTGTTATTTGTTTATTTATTATTTGTTCATCACTTGCGAGGAATATTGCCACCTGAATGTAAACCACATTAAAAGCGAGGGCGCTCACACGCAAGGGTTTTCGGGACAACAGAGAATTAACCTCACCCATCTCGAGGCCCTCTACACAGGGTGCTTTCGAGTGGCTTCCGAGGCCCCCTGATCTGGAATTGGCCATTGGTTTTGTGTGTCAAACAAACGAGCCTTTAGCCACGAAGTTAAAACCAAATCAACCCGTGGAAGCTATACTCGAACGCAGTCACTATAAAGGAACTCTCTAAAGGCAAAAGAATGAAAAACATAAATCCACTAGAAGAGTCAAAGAGCGTAAACCCAACTAAAGGAGGGAAAAGTCACTATAAAAGAGAACTCTTGTAAAGGACAACTCGTTCTCGAGTTGTTTTTTAAATGGCTCCCAGGCAGAGTGGAATTTTCACTGTTTTGGAGTGGTTTTAACTCCTTTGGAGTGGTTTTATATAAGGAACTCACTCTTTTTTGAGAGTGAGGCTTTCAATCTCTTGCATTTAGAGAGAAGTACTGGCAGCTAGGCTGATGTCATCCCACGAGTAAAGTGTATTGGTAGCTTATATGATTTTTTCTCACTGATTAGACAAGATGCGCTTCATTTAAATCGGTAATTGCTCTAAATGGGGTGAACTGGACATGTAACTTCCGATATAATTCATTTAGAACAGCGCCCTCGCGTGTGCTCATTTCAGTCCAATTTAATTTCTATTTTATTTCTGTGCAAGTTCCTTTAGCATCGTCCAAAATAAGTCCAAGGTAGCCTTGTCCGTCAGGCAATTACACGTGAAAAAGATATACAGCACTTGAATGACAGGAGGCCAGAAAATGCTCGCCCTTTTGTCAGCAACATCTTCATCAGACGCAATGAGTAAGGGCGCGATGAGGCAGGTGGTGGAAGGGAAGGAGGGCAAATCTGAAAAAAAGCGGGGGGTGGAGGGAGTGAAAAAAAAAGAGGAAAAGGAATGAAACCGCCAATTTTTCTCGACAGTACCTTGGAACTGACGTCTGTCTAACATTCATGGTTTGTCACTCCCCCCCCCCTTAAAATCCTGGTGACGTTCAAGTCTTCAGGTCACAGCTTCGCTACACTCTAATATTAAACTTAAACCTTACCTGGAAATACTCTGAACCCTACGTCTGCGTTTTACGAAGTAGTTGCTGCTATAAAAGCTTTTGTAAACTCTTTTACCTCCGTTAAGGCCGATTCACATTTGACGCAGAAGCGAACAGAAACCAGACTTTGTTACGTCAGATCAAATATTCGCTCTGCCAATTTGCAAAACATGACCACATTGCAACTCGAGCGAAATGTTGCTGCAAATCTTTCCTGACGTCAATTCGCTTGGCTTTCATGGCCACCTATAGTATGCATCGGCCTGTAGTCGTTAAAGTTCTGCATAACTTTTCCACCGAATTTATTTGCGACTAAGATATTTCAATCCCGGGTTTAAAAAGGGCTTAAAATATGCATTCTTATTTGAATGAGTCATTTCGACTCGCATTCTAAGCGTAGTGACTGAGCACTTTGTAACAGTTTGTAATGCTGTTGCTATGTTTGTTTCCAAGTATACATGTCTTTGGATTGAGGAATTGAACTATTAATCCGAATAATTGAAATTTTGAAAATAACACTCTCCCCAGGCTTGTTTGGTGTAAATTTTTGCATAGTGTTATTGGGAATTTGGCAATTCAAAACATTTTATTTTACAGATATACGCACAAAAGTAGTTTCTTTATTCGGATTAATTCTTCAAGTTGAATGTTTAATAGTAAGAAATGTATTGTGAAATGCTTTTTTCTGTTTTTTTTTTAAGATGATATCTCGAGAAGTTGGTGCAGAACTGAATATATGCCTTCCACGGATGCGTTGAGATCTCGTTGTAACTACCAAAAACGAGACAATCGGGCGCCAATTGAGATACGCAGGGTGAATCTAACATTGCCGGTGTTGTACGAAATGTGGGCTCTCGTGAAATCTGGCCTTTGTCCCTTTATGGAAACCCCACGTCACTTACGCCTATTAACTGTCATCGTTTTATGCGCACGCACCAAGTCATGCGCACTGCGGTCAGTGGGTTCATTTTTTCCCACAGGGTCCAAATTTTTACACTACAACGCCACGAAATGTCTTAGTCTAAACATGATTCAGTAAAGTTGACACACTTTTTAAAAACTTTTTTTGGTACTTACATTTGCTTGTTTTACGAGAAGGTCGGTGTTTATATCTTTACCAGCGATCTGGGTACACCCTGCGTATACGTAGGCACACCATCAGCCTTGATAATTATCTCAAAGGCTTGGGACCGCTAAAAGTTGTCTAGAATGCTCGCCAGATTAGCAAAAGTTATGATCAGGCCTCCATACGGCGTACTCATAGAACTGTACTTTTCGGTACAAACTGCCATCCGGCAAAACATTCCTGTATAAACGTCTTTCGCGTTTCTTCTTTCTTTTTATATCTAACGGAAACAGGCCACAGAGGCCTGGGTGTTCATCGCTTCCTGCAGCCATCCAGAGCATTGCAGACATTTCTTATTTTGAGTCCCGAGCCTTGGCGATCTTGTCAAGGCTGTAGATGGCCAGGCAAACTCGTCGACAGGACGCACAGGCGCCTTGTTGCCAACGCATTTTGCCTTGTAAGTGTGTAGAGAGAGATGGATTAAGGTGATCTCTTTTCAATTTCGATCTTTGGTATCTGTATGGATGTCCTGTTTTTTCTAGAGATGGACCAGTGTTTAATTTACTAACCACGCAGGTGTAACGTCTTGTTTTCTTAAGATGGTGGAACAGGAGCCCTAGTCTCCCTCCATTTTTAAAAAAAAAGGACAATAAAGTGAACGTGGCACACTAGTTTTTCAGACTGGGGGCCGCTCTAGTGTGGTGGACTATGGAAAAAGGAGAACAAAAAGACAAATACCTCAAATCGATGTTGAAAGTTTTATCAGTATTGAGTGGCATTTTTTACGTTCAAAATTGCCGCGAAAAGGTGTAAGATACAAAAGTACTAAAAAATTGCAAAAGAACTATTTTGCTATACAATAATAATACAATGCGGAACTACTAATGTATGATGACTTGATGATTTTACGACTCAGGGTACTTATTGCAGGATGTATTTTGACGGTGAAATCAGCGACTGTTTTGGAGTTTACTGGTAATATTGGACGGTGAATAATAACACTTGATAAATCACATACCTTGTACTGACATCATTCGCTGGTTCCCGCACAGAGTTGTTCCCCTCGTAGATTTCCATCGCTATTCGTTCTTTCCACGTGGATGAAAGAACGATAACGGGAGCCAGCAAAAACAGACTGGAAACGGACTATTTTAATGAAATTGATAATAATCTGCAGCCGTGGACGGGAAGTGTGCGTGTGCATTATATGCAAATAGATGCAAATCGTATGCACTGTTTTGCATTTATGCGTATGTATGCTACTGTGTACCGGTTGTATGGTTGTTTGTCTCTGGATGCTGCAGCAATGTAACGTTCGACGTACGTGCTTGTTTGGCTTTGTACTCTATACTTAGTACTTTCATACAATAATATAAAATATAACAATAATTTATCATTGTTACGGAAATTTGAATTTGTGAAAAGGAATAAATATTGGTAATTGTTGATTATTGGTGTACTATAGGGTACATGTTGGAATAACGTGTATGTAAACTGAAGAAAAAATAAAATGAAAAAAGACCATGGCTTGTCCGCACTTTGTCGTGTACTATTGTCGTCATTGATTATTCACTGTCACGTGGTTTTGCTTGTTGTGTTGTACCAGTGGAAGACATTATATAAACTTTAGCTTCAGTGACGGCTACTGTGATATTCAGTGGAGTTTATGGAGTATTCAGGAATCTTGGGTGGTCAAAATGGGAACATTTTGAAAGTTTTCCTTCGATTTTTGTAATCAGTATAAAATAATTCTCCTTGGAAGGTGCTTGCACCGTTTCTATAGGGTTGGCACTTTTATTTCCTGAAATAAAACGTGGCAGCATTTCCCTTTGGAGCGAGTCGCAACCCCTCCGTGGTTACCGCGCTCGTGGCAATTATTTATTACTTTCTTGAAGAGGTATTCTTTCAAGTTACTTACTCAACGTCCGCGCGGTTGTGTTGTCAGTCACTTAAGGTTGGTGTCGTGTTTGGTCAGTCTTTAATCGATAAAATGGACAAGTGTCTTCTTCCTGAATAAAAGTTTGTCGTTCAAACCTGTCTTGATTTCAGATATGTATAGTTTATCCCTTGGCTGATGATACAGACACACAACCGTTCGTGCAGGCGACTGCGCCGCAGAACACGAAGATGACGTGTTCTTTGCACCTGCAGAGTGAAACATTTGTTCTTAGCTGTCACCAACAGAGGGCGCAGTCAGTTAAAAAGTTGACCGGCCACGTAGTTCACAGTGACATGAAGGCTCGGTTGAACTCTGCTCGAGCTCGTAAAACTTTGTTCTCTGTGGAAAAGTGCATTGACGGAGCAATGAACCTTTGCTCACCCTTTTGCGTGATGCTGAGAAACCTCAGCCCCATCGAGACTGACTCTTTTCTTACATTTGACTTTGTCCAACATTTTTACGGACTTCATATTGACACGAAACTGTCGTAAAATGAGAAACTACAACTTCCACTCAACTCCTAGGCGAGAGTCGTTAAAATATTCCCTGTAAGAGTAGGAACTGGTTTGGGGGTTCATTTTCGCAATTGAACTGTAAAATTTTGTTGCTTGTCTTGTGATTTTTAGCGTATGAGTCGTTAGTTGCAGATTTTGATGGCCAAGTTCATGGAGGACGTTTCCCGTAAGTTCGTCTGTTTTGTTTGGTTTATTTATACCTTTTTTAGTTTTAACTTCAATGTGTTGTGGCAGTCAAGGTCGATTATATGCGTTCAGTGTGTACCAACTTTTTTAGAACATGAAAACAGATCGATTAATTATTACTTATTACTTACAGTGGTGGTCCTGATTGTATCAGCCATATTACGGGACATTTCAGTTCGATTTGCAAGGCCAACAAAATACAAGAAATCGGATTTTTTTGCGACGGGGCTGCTTCGATTACAAAATATCTTGTTCTTGTCTTGTCTTGTTAAAAGAATTCAACAAGACTTGAAATCAACCAAACCAATTTCCTGGTCCTTTTTGGAACCAATGGGCTGTTTTAACCTGCTGTGAAAAAGATACAGCTGTGTGTTATTAAACTGTTGTTATCAACGATAAGACTCAGCGGAGGGATCAGTTTCAAAACTTATCCGATTTATAGGACACACAATCAATTCTTGATGACCGTTGATTACGGTTATAAACAACCCCCCCTGACACAGCGTCATGCTGGTGGTAAACTGGCTTCGGGGACAGCATAGTAAACATTTTGTGTCAAGAGAACTGACGAACAATAAAGCAAAAGTGATCGACTTTCCTAATACTAGTTCCAAAATTAAACAATGTGGCTCCATCAAATGCATCACAAAGGTAAGCTGCCGGTATAAATGATACCTGCTTAGCCTTTTCTCTTCGTTTGTTTTTTTCTATCATTAGGCTGAATGTTGTGTACTAGTACACCATGACGTGTGACGGCAAATGCAGACGGATTATTGACATAACATGACATAACATAATGACATAATGTTTGTGCAGCTAAAATTGAAACCAGGCCAATATTTAAATGAAACGAGACAAGCTTCATGCGAAAAGCTAAGTAATAATATTCCATGGAAGAAAGCGAGAGCAAAGAAATTAAACTATTCGAATTCTAAAATGTCAGTGTGACGTGCCGAACTCGGGAAATAGCATGCAAGCGTCTCAATTTAGCTACTTTGCCTACTTCAGTACAGTTCATACAGTAAGTGCTTAATAAGCTATAGGTCGTGTGCGGCTAGACTGGTTCCCGACCTGCACATAGTCTCCAGACATCCTGTGAACGTAGGGACCGGTGAGGAAACGGTGGCCAGTGCCCACTCAAGTAATCAGGAGCTGTTACAATACAATATTTTGGTTTTTCCTCTTTGTTACCAAAAATAACTTCACCGTAAATTGTTTATGTATCTACAGTTTCACACAATAACCACTGGTTTGAAATGAAATGCTGTAATATGATTTATCCATGATAATCATTGAAAGATAAATTACTGTGATCAACAGAGGCTTAGAAAGGATAGGTACTTGCGTTTTATTTGCCTTCCTGTTGAAATGTAATTCATGTTAATTTAATTAAAACATTGCTATTGGCCTGGACAAAAACTTAAATATTCAGTATCCAAATTGACAGAGCTAATCGCACACGTTAAACTCCAACTAGCTACCGGTCCCTATTTAACAGGGACTAGGACCAGTCGAGGATGCAGTCGACTTTCTGTACGGCGTGGATGTGCCAGCGAGTGGAGTGAGGAAAGGAGCACGCCAGTGGCTGCTTCATCCATGCTTTTTTTCCGACGGGTTGTGGCTGTGCACCTGCTATGATCAACCGCGAATGTCCAGGCTTCGTTAATTCAGTTAGCGTCTCCTATCTCTGCGTCTGACAACATCGGAGGGCAAGTTTTCAGAGAGCTCCAATCCAATTAATGAACTCTGTGGGGGTTGTGGAGCTAAGTGTTGTCCAAAACGTGCTTCCGTTCATACAGTGTCGGCATTTGAAGTGAAGTATCCCTTAGAACTGGGTTCTCAACATTGTGACATAAGTTGCAAACATGCATGTATTGCATCGTATGCATTTTGTTTTTAGTGAATGGACTGACAGTCACTTCTTGGAAATCCTTTAATTTCTTCCTTGGAGGTGAAACATTAAGGATATGCACTGTTTTTATGTTTCTGTGAGGTTTCCAAGGACTGTATGGCTTTCCATCATTGACCAAAATTACCAGCAGGTTGTTTGGTATATTGATTTAGAAAAAAAATTAATAAAAAATAATGATTTAGATTATTAAAGACAATTCAAAAGTGTGAATCTGCGGGAGTGTTAACAGATAGACTTGACGTGCCACAAAATAAGGCAAACGAATGCCGGTCGTGTCAAGGTTCGCAAGGCAAGCTGCGTTCAAAAACAGTGGGAGTAGGCAGTAACAGAATCCATACTGAGCTGAAAATGGAGCCAGACCGACCAAATTTTGAGGCTAGAACTGGGGTTTACTCCGTGCTCCGGGGAAAGAAGCAAGGTTGCGTTCCAATGACAAATGTGTAATGTAGTACCGGGACAGGTCCTCCGTGGAGCGTAAACGAACGGCACGCCGTGTACATCGGGAAATTTGGAGGGTACGTTCGTCCCTCATGTCTGCTGCGAATAGCGGGGTGGGGTGACTCTTAAGATGCGGTTGTCAAGGCAATTTCTAAAAAAATAGCCCGCAACCCTAATTGGATAAATAGCAACTGGTTTAGGTGCTACTTACAACAAAGATACCGTGAATCAATTTACATAAACTATCCACAATCTCTTCATGAAGCGTTTTTGTCGATAGTCTTAACCGTTTGTTGTCTTGAAATCATTTTGTAATTGTTAAAATTATCGAAAGTCGTAGGAAGAATAACCTGTGAAAAACTATTGTTAAAAGTGAGTTTGACTGGGTGAAGACATTGCCTGACAACAATATCAGAATTGCAGAAAGGATTTTTTCCTCACTGACGACTTTAAGTGCAGCTAGTGTACGTTTTCATTTATTCTTTTGGATGTGTTAATGTATTTTTAATCTTCACTGTCCTTGAAGTGTTATGTACCATTGAAGAAAAAAATCATGCTCAACTTAATTACTGCTCGATCGAATCTTGGAAAGTTGCAATGTACTGATGAAAAGCCGTTGTTTAGAGAAACGTCGCCTAGGGCCACGTTCCGGGATCGACAGTATTTCGAGGTGACAAAGAACGGTGCAAGCAACGCGGATTCATATTTGACACCTGTGCTCCCGGGGTTCGTTGATAGTGTTTTATCTCCTTGTGTCCTTTGAAACATTAAGCATGTTTCGATTAAACCTGGTGTGATATCAAGCATGGGCGGAAATCTCTCCTCGATCGTGGGGGGACATCCATTTACACTTTTTTGTGCACACCGTGTTTATTATCTTATTCCATTTATAAGTATTCAAAAGGGAAAATCCTCGATGCATCAATTCCTTCAGTATTTTGTTTTGCTTAAAAGATGAAGGGGGCATTCGACATTGTGTCCCCCATACCAAATTCATGGGGGGACGTGTCCCCCGTCCCCCCCCCCAGATTTCCACGCATGATATCAAGTCGTCAGAAAGGTGATGTTCTTGGCCATCTTCACAATATCTTCCTGTTAATAAATCTGTATTTTTTTTGCAGGAAACCCTGACTATGTACTCCACGGTGTGACAAGTGATGTTAAAAGTGTATTAAGTCATAAAACAATGCTTAAAATAAAAACATATCCGGATTTGAAATCTTAACTCAGAAGAATTTTTGTTCATTCCAGTCCTGTCTTGTACAATGGCGATTTAATAACCGGTTGTTGGTTTTCTAGAGCTGTTTTGTGGTAGTCGTTCGTGACTGATGGATTATAACAAGCCAAACATAAACCCTGAAAATTACCGTTCCAAAATGGTTTCACACAAAATTGGAAAAGAAATACAATAATCATAAAAGAAGTTTGTGTGACACCGTTTGCTACATCCAAGTGCTAAAGTGACTTTTTTGTTATCTAAAGGTTACATGAAAATACAGACCTCAAAATCTGTCAGGAAAAGTTGGCCTGCGGTTTTTGTCATTTCGAGGACCAAGCCATTATATTATAGGTTCTACCTTTCCACTGAGGTTGCCGACACAGGAATTGGAAAGTTTATATGAGGGAAATACAGACAGGAGATTGGCGGGTACATAAAAGGCGGTGATTTCAGAGGTTCATTGACAACAGGCAGCGCGGTGTTGATAGAGAGTGCAACGGGGGGGGGTATTGACAAGCACGCTCCACCGAGCGAGTCATTGTCCGTGCCGTGACGCGCGGATGGAGGCTAGGACTATACCGTATACGGGAGCGATCAGTCTATGAATCTGGATCGCATCCACGACCAGCAAATTTAGTTGAATGGTCTCACAATGTGGCAACCTTGGGTATAGTGTTTGAGCTCAGTCGGCCGGTCCTTTAAAGACCATCTTACAGTTTGAAAGCGGTCCCAACCTATATCTCGAGTCCGCAGGCTTTCCTAGTTCTCTGCAGGCTGCGGCAAGCTACCGGTAGCGTTGATGAGGTCAGTTTTGAAGGGGGTAACATGAGGCTCCTCTTCTCTGAAAGCGGCAGGTCAAAGTTACAAACAAGAGAAAGGTTTCTGCTTTCTTCAATTTCTGAGGGGCAGGAAGCAACGATGGCAGGCCTCATGGAAACCACGTCTTAGTCCCCTTTACCTTCGTTGCCTTTATCCGCGGCCGACGAAGATTTTGCATTTTTCTGGTTTATCCTCAAACACCGGCATATGAATAACAACAACATTTAGTTGAACAAGAAAAAAAAGGCTTTAAGTAACCGTTTAATTACATCAACGTGTTTCATTCCAAATCCAATGTCATTTAGCCCCGAGTATTTTCTTGCCTGTGGCAACTTGAGAATCATTTGTGACGTTTTATATGGCCAGATCACGAGTAAAACTTGACAAAAATGCATCACTCTTATCATTAAATATGAGTCATCCCTTCCAAAAGTAATGCTCCATTGTGCAATGCTCAGCATCTGAACAAGTGGTATACGGCCATAACTAACAGTGAATTAGTATACCTTCCTATTATGTGTTAGACAGAGATGAACATGAGATGGCTACACAAGCTTTTTCTTCTTAGCTTTTGCCACCTCTTCTTTAATTGATTTTTGGGATTTGTATCCCTTCATATTTTTGTATTACACCCTACCATGAAGACGAAATAAATGTTACCGCTACTTACTGAATTAAATTAATGATATTAAAAGGAATCGGTTGAATGCATACTTGTTCTTAGGCGAATCAGCGTGGAATATTCTGCGCCCAGGCGACATTTTCTCTATTTCAAAAGAGCAATTCTTCACAAGGATTTTACGAGTGTGCTGTACAGAAGAGTGGCGTACTATGAGTGAGCGTCCTTGTTTGGAAATACAAGACTTCTCACGTTTTTTTGTCGGGTTATGTTTTATTGGAAAACCATACACTGACTTCTGCCCTAGCCCCTTTTGCAAAACAATAATACCTCCCCAGCAGAACTACTTGGGGATAATATAACGACATGGCCAGTCTCTCTAATCAGGGAGTTCCAGCAGGAGCTTGGAAATGTTTGCCCGTTCGTCTGTCTCACCCAACCCACGCTACCCTGACTGCAGTCCCGACCGCGCTAGTCATTCTCCGTAATGTAGTCGCCGGTCTTCGCTCCCTTATCACCCCTACCCCGCCCCCCCCCCGTGCGAGCTGCAATGAGCTTCTTATCTCTCCACTTCTTCGTGATTGAAGAACTTAATCCCTTTGATCGTAATACATCATAGCTGACTGAGGGCCCTATCTCTTTGACCAGTCTTAATAGGCATTCTAATGTTATTTTCCCCAAATATAGGCAAACATGGAAGAGAATAGGGGACCAACTGTCAAATAAAACTCTCGATCGGTTTGGAAGGTCACAAGGAGATAGGATTAGTCCGTCATGACTGTTGGTTCCGACCCAGAATTTTATTTGAAAGATTGAGCTTTGGATATTTCCCATTCATTTATCTCTGAACAATCCAAGAATTTCCCTTTTAAATTTTAAGCAAATGTCAAAAACTGCAATTTCGGAACTGGTTACGGCAATCCTTATGATAAAACCATGTTAGTGCGCAGGATTTCTAACAAATAGTTTACAACACAAAATTGTCAATCAAGGTCACTTCTGACACCTGACAAAATTTTCTCTCCCATATTCAAGACAAGACAAATCAGGGGTGACTCGGGTGTATTGATTTTATTTCGTGATAGGATTTTCCAAGTTTGACAACAACTAGAATCACGGAAATCAAGTCTGGCGGTGTGGTCTTAAGCCGGGGATTTGGTAGTCCGATTCGGTGTGAAGTGGACGGATGTTGCGGTCGCTGCCTGGCTGTGGGTGTTACGTCTACCCCTCCTAAACCCGCCCCACCAGGTGGAGCGATTTCCCTGACGAGAGGCAGGTACGCGATACAGGTTTCGGGACCGAGTTGGCCCTGGAAAGGCCTGGAAGTGTTCCGTGAAAAGCGCGAATTTTTTCGAGCACGGCTCGACCGAGGGTTTTAAGTGAGCGACTGTAAGCGTACAGGCAGCAGTGTGGTCTGAGACCGTGCATGCACCTTCAATCATGATGCATTTAACTATTATCACGGAGGAATTATACAAAGGGATGTTGTGGATAAAAAAAATCGGATTATTTTGGTCTATCAGCTGAAAATAACAAAAATGGAAGGTCTGTGGCGCAATTATGGGGGGTTAACCCTCCCCAGAGTTATTTTTTTTTATTTCTTAGACTTTAAATAAAAAAGATACAGTATACGCCTACATCTTAATAGCTGCACATTTCAGTCCCCTGTGGGGCAACGGAGGGGGGGGGGCTTAAGCATCATGAGCTATTTGGGGGCGAATTCCCCCACCCCCATAGCAAGTCCTGCGAGCGCCACTAAACCTAGTTACAGCCTATTTCAAGTACCGGTAAGTCTAAATAATTATATTGCCAGCTTCAACAAACTTTTTAAGTCGTGTCCAGGCTCGTACAAATCTCCGGCATAAATCGAACCGGTGTCAATTATCCACTTGTCGGTACACTACACTACAGCTCAACGAAAAGAGGACGCGTGTGGCTCGAGTGTAAATCCTCTACATGAAACAACATCTCGGATGAACATCTCGACTATGATTGTAGGTCAGTCCCGTCGAGGACAACTGTGAAATTTCCAGCGCGCGGTTTAATGTAGGGTACACTGGTGTTCCTTTCGATTCGGCTATCCGTCAGTTACATTATAAGGTTGCATACCGAGTTTCGTTTTCTTACTGGTGTATGCATACGTATCGGATGTGAAGGACAAATAATTTGATTGGAAAACTTAACTGTGAAGAGGTTGAAAATGAACAACTCTGTGAAAATATTCATCTTTGCGTTTTGAGAAGTTTTACTGTAAAGTGTTTTGTACATATTGAGCTAGTGAGAAATACAAACAATGTGCCAAAAATTTCTGGTAACAAAATGTACATAACCCACGACAAACCATTTTGGCGATGGGGGTCAATCTACTTGACAGACTGCTTACAGACAATTTACCGCAGTCCGATACGTACATTCTATGACAGACTCTTCTTTTGAAGATTCCATACCACACAGCAGGGCTGAATAAAAGGATTTTCAAGATTTTTGCCAATATATTTTTTAAATTGTGTATCTTGTATCTGTGTTGGCTATTTCTGTTCCTTTGTTAGTTGTAGGTGTATTATAAGCTGTGCTCTTTGTACTGAGCTGCATTAGGCAAACAAAGAATCTGAACTGAACCGAACCAAAATCCCTAACTCTGGCTCTTTTGATAAATCCTTTTACTTGAATCATGGATGAGTCAACCATTCCAACAGTTGCGTGTTCTCTTTAAACTAATCATGACAACGACCGCCCTATCATTGTAGTGATTTTTGAACTGTACCGTCTCGAGTGGAAGGCAGGCCGGCCAGGTAGTGTGAACCGCCCGCCCACGGACAATAGACCGGGGTACCGACAAAGCGCGATAAAACGAGCACCGCGCGGGTCACGGTGCCGACTCCCTTTATGAACTACCCGCCTCTTCCCATCATTGACTTTTATTAGTTTGCAATAGGCTGGTAAGCAGGGAGGGCTGCCGTGAAAGCCGTACGTCTACTTCCGAAAGCCCGTCATCATATCCGCCGACACCAGGGCGCTAATCCGCTTTAAATCTCCTGTCAGTAACCGGAGCACAACGTTGGGAAACACCGGCGGCCAACGAAGCCGTCTAGCAGTCATCTAATTTCTCCCTCGGACACCATCGAGACAGGTCACGTCGCAAATTCTCTCTCGGCTATTTTACTGTTCACCTTTCATCAAGTCTCTTGCGATTATCTCAGCATGGTTGCTTGCACCAAGAAGACCACAGAGTGCTTCTCCAAGGAAGATCGGACTGAGGCCAGGGCTGAGCTCAACGCCACCCGTCCCCGTAAGTCGACCAAGGGAAAGCAGAGGCCCACGTACCGTCGCCGCGTCAAGCCGCCTTACTCCTACGCTGAACTCATCACTATGGCTATCAAGGTAAGTTGGTCAAAGCATGCTTGAAAATTGCATGAAAAACAACAGCAACCACTTCTTAAAACTTCTGGAAACTTTCGTATCTTTCATATCCTTTCATCCCTGCTAAACGTAATCGGGAAGGAATCCTTTTATTAGTTAGTCATTTAGATTTATTACAAGTACACGTCTTGTCATGCCTAAAACTGATGCTCGTTGACCGTTTCCGTCCTGTCCCATCTTAGTTCGTTTCACGGCAAACTGATGTTCCTATATTTACTCGAACTGTCTGAATTTGAATACATGAAACTATTGGGTACCACAACCTTGTCTTGAGAAATTCTTTCAACATTGTAATTATCATCAACCAGACTAGTTTGTCTTTTGATTTCTCAGCCGACTGGAAATTTCCGTCCGTCAGATTGCCCCATTTAACTTTGATACGTGTTTCTGAAATGTTTACAAATTTTTTAATTACTCTTTAGAAGGTAAGAAGTTTTACTTAAGTTAAGGATCAAACATTACATTGAGAAAGAGGAGTATTTGTCCAGCTGTCTTGAGACCCATGAACAGGTCTTGGGATTGAAAATAATTGCTCTTTTAATGAATAAAATCAGTTTAGAAATAGATTTCATCTCTGAAGGCTTAATCTCTTTTTTTCTGTACACAGTCTTCGCCGTCTGGCATGCTTACACTTCGAGAGATTCTTGACCACATGGCGAACTCCTACCAGTGCTTCAGGGGATCATACGTGGGCTGGAAGAACAGCGTTCGCCACAATCTGTCAGCCAACGACTGCTTTGTCAAGGTGCTGCGGAACAGTAGCCGGCCGTACGGAAAGGACAACTTCTGGACTCTCAACGCCACCTCCAGCTGCCCACAGAGCTTCCACGCCGGCGGGGAGACGCCCCGTGCTGCCTCCCCGTCCCAGCCGCCCTTAAGGTCACCATCGCTGCATCTGCCGAGCCCGTCCCGCGCCTGCTCTTCGTCGTCGTCACCGTTACCGGGCAGTGCCGGGTCGGCCCACTCCGAGGGGGCCATTGCACCGTGCATCTCTATTTCCGCCTACCCTGCCGCCGGCAGCGTTCAGCCGGCTCCCGAGCCGAGGTGGCCAAGTCCCATCCCAGGCTGCATGCCGGAGACCGCAATTCCTGCCCCCGCGAGCCAGACCTGTGACGAGTGGAGTCTTCTTGACGATCTCTTCGTTCCTGAAGCCGACATCGACTTGGAGCTGTACCAAGACGACTCAGAGTTCGCCGGTGCCTTGTCGACTCAGGTGAGAAAGTCATATGATTTTGAAGAGCTAATTAGGACATTAAGAACTCAAAGAAAAATGCTTGAGTCCAGTTGTTTATTTCACTTTTACTTCAAAACAACAAAACAATTAACGGCCGGTATAAAAAACACTACCTCCAGCTACTGATGAAGTGCGGCATATTTTAAGAAACTGCATGCGTAAAACTAAAATGCGACAAGTGATTTTTGTTTCTTTTCTGCCCATTTCCTCAAATAGCCTCCTATCCCGACTCCAAGCGTCCCGAGTCATGCAGGCCGGCACCACTCTTCCTACGCCCGCATTAAGACGGAGTACACCTCAAGCTATCCGAGGTACCAATCAGCAGACTATCCGCCGTACCAAGCCTGCCACGGCTTCTTTCCTCACGGTGTCACCGAGCGGGATCTGGCGTTCCTCCCTTACATCTCATCCGACTCCGACGTCTCCGGCGTGACCAGGCTCAGCATCAAGTCCGAGTACACCACCACAACATCCGCCGAGTACTCCTCCGAGTTCGACTACCGACTCCCGCATCCCTGGGCCCGCGCCCCGTCATCGGAGACAACTGTCAGCTACAGCAGCACCGTGCACCAGCCGGCTGAGCACCGCCTGGGTTCCATAGTCGCTTTAGCCATCCGAGGAAGTCTGAGCCTGGACTTTGACGAGTCGGCTCTGCAGGCCATCGAACGGTCAGTCAGACTTCTTGATCGCCAGAGACCTGATGATCACATGTGCGCCTGATTGGACTTTAAGTGAATTGCGCTATATTTGATAGTTTTTCAAGATCTTTATTACAGAACTATGAAGAGAACCTCCACGTGAATATTCTGACTCTGTAATGCTGCTTTACGATTCCTTTATTTACAGCATCTTATTATAATCTACAAATCTTTCTTTCAACTTGGTGTTAATGTAGGTTTATGCAGGAATGTCGACATCTGTGCACTAAATGTAGGCTTGACAAATGTTTGAGCAGAATGTGTGACAGGGAACTCAGCAGAAAGTATCCATACTACAATCACCGTAACAATTCTTTAAATTTTGCTCGTGGATTTTTGCCTATACGATCATTAATGTTTCCGAGACACATGTTTGATGTTTATTTTTAGATTGGATATTCATATCGTGTGTTGTGAATAAAACCAATCTAGTATTTCAGTTTGCCTATGTGTTATTCAGTTTTGGTGCCTTTAACAGTGTACCTTCGTTTTTCAGTAGATGTACACGCAATTAATTAAAGACAGTCAAACATATGGGCGCTACAAAGAAACAAACTTAAGATTAGGAAGGTACAGTTTCTATAACATCTCAGTTAAAAGAAGTTACAGTATTATTAAAAATAATCCGTAAATCTGAGAAACTGTCGTAACAATGGTGATTCTATGTACATGTATGGGGCAAATTGAAGTTAATACCTTCTCCCTGAAACATATACAAATGTACAATGTTTCAATTACAATGTTTCAAGTTAACAGAACATCAATTGAATAACTGGCGTCTGAGAAGAAACTACAAAAAAAGGAGACTCTCCACCTTTTGAGTGATTTACTAAAGCCCTGAGTCTCTAGATAAATTCTGTTCATTGTCCAACGTTAGCTAGCTATCTACGTATCCATGAAACTGAAAGTTTTCATTCCTATTCCAAGCCGTTAATTAAGCAACTCCAGCTGGGTGTCCAACTACACGTGCGTATCAAGTCAAACGTATATGCAGTCGGCACCATCAGTGGATGGTAGGGCGCTAATTTGGGAATCACATTGTCTACGGTTCACTGTTCCTTCAAAATAATGAAAACTGCGCTTACAACCTCGGAATTACATGCTTACTCATCGAAATCTCTCAGTCACCATCGGAAATTGTTTCGTTTGCAAGTATCCGTTTGAATATCATCTGGGAGGTATGACAGGCCTAGGTAAGTTTCCAAAAGGTTAATCTGTTCTGTAAAGTGTACATGACATGTTTTTTGGTGGCAGAAATACCCACGTCCTCAAAATTGAACAGAACGGCCCTGGGGAAAAAGTCAATCGTGCTTATGCCAAGCAAATGAGATATTCTTTCAGGGAAATAACTTAATCTACATGTGCCAGATGGACATAGCCAATCAGGTGGGTCCTGATATTTCACGTCACAGAGATTTAAATTTTTCCGCTGAGTCTGTGTGGCGTCCTCATTCAAAATCGAGACAATAAGCCATTTGCGCGTTAAATTTGAATAAAATCTGGTACACTGAGTTATCTGATTGCACATAGCCTAAACATAACAATTTGAATTCTCCAGACTAAAGACACTGTTGCTATACCTCGTGCTTTTCGGAGCGTGCTTTTGCTTGGCGACTACTATCACTGGAATGGACTGGTTCCTTTGTGCCCTTCTTTTCCATTGAGAACAGTGCATTGTTGCAAGACGTCTCTTATGTAACTAAGGAAAAGCTTGCCCCGAATCACGAGGTATAGCAACAGTGGCTTTAGTATGGAGAATTTCAATTGTTATGTTCACGTGAATTTAAAGAACTCAGTGTACCAAATGCTATTCAAATTTAACTCATAAAAGGCTTTTTCATAAACAGTTCATTGGATTACTTCCCTCGCGCTCACCTGTCGTGTCGTCGTTTAGACGGGCTTACGCAAGCTGTGATTAAATCTGCAACACAAATTCGACTTGGCGAAAGCAACGGACATCAACGCACGCATTTCTGGCCTTTATTTCACTGAACGTCTCATATGCAGCAAGGTATGAGACAGAGAGAACCCACCCCCCTGCTTTGTGTTGGTCATTGTCTTGCAGGAATCTGGGGAATTCCTTTCAGACATCTTGGGGGATGTGTTAAGTAACAATAGTCTGGAATATGTATAGGGATTGGACATGTTGGGGGGTACCCCTCAGTCTCATTTCTTGCTGGGTATAGAACGTCTTCACTTGAGCCAAGTGTAAGCAGACCTACACAGGCCACTCTCGTTCAAGTTGTTTGAGCCAGGCGAATTACCTTGTTGTAACAAGAACCTTGTCAGAAAGGGACTTGAAAAACTTAAGAAAAACTATTACACATTGGAACCCTAAAAATTTACTCGTTGAGACAAATTTTTATCGAGAGCCGACTGCAACAGCCTATGACGTGGAGTGCGGGCCATCTCCTGAGAGTAAATGTAATCACAGAACAAAAGTGCCTTATGCAAAGATTCGTTGTGAAAGAAAACAGTGTCTCAACATAGTGACAAATAGTACAGCAATGTTAAATGCAGTAAAACAACCGGGGCGAACCCCCCCCCCCCAATTCGCTCCGATATTTGTCAAGTAACCTTTTCTTGCGTAGAGTCTTTGATATTTTTTCTAGTAATGTCTGAAGGTCATTGTGACACCAATAAAATTATTTATTCGCAATCTGTCTAAGCAGAAGCACCCCCTCATCGGCTGAAACGAGCCACGTTAGTGGAAAGTGCTCATTTTGTGGGTAGTGATGAAACAGTCATTCGTAAATCAGCGAAGTGCAGTTTCCACCAAAGGAACCTCCGTTGCTAGGAAAACTGCGCCCTCTCTTGGTCCCACTCGGGTTGAATAGTCTTCCAAAGTAACCGTCTCTCATCAGCAGTAAAATAAAAGTAAATTTTTTTCCTCAAGTTGTGGCTACTTTCTCCAAGATACAATGTTTAGATAGCCTAAAGCCGTGATGAATTCTCAGGATCGGTCGAACTTCCTGGTATCTGATATCTGCAGAATTTCCCCTTCTGTGAACTTACCGTGTTCACATTTTGCTGGCTGCTGGCGTTGCGGCAGCTGCATATCACCATACTCCTGATGTGGTGGCGGTACGATGGACCGATGAGGGCGTACACATATGGGTTGACGCTGCTGTTGACGAAAATCAGGACGTTGACGGCGGTGTGCAGCTCCACGTACAGCGGGCTCTCGGCCGTGATTTCAGGGTTGAAGGCCATCCACAGATGAACGGTGTGGCATGGCACCCAAGAGAGGGCGTACAGTATGGTGACCGCCAGGACTATTTTGACACTGCGTCTTCGCCGGGTTTCTTTCCTGCTACCAATCGGTCCAGCTTCCAATAGTTTCCGGCCCATTCTGACGTAGCAGAAAACGATGATACCGGTGGGGATGATGAACAGAGATACTAAGGCGTAAGAGAAGAAGTATTCGACACCCCAGGGGGCGTTGAACTCGTAGCATTTACCCTCTTCCGTCAGACCAGTGACTACGACAGCAGGAATTTGTACAACGAAGGACACTACAAAGGGAATATACCAAAGACACTGATAAGTATGTAACGACACGAGACAAATTCTGAACGTAATACACGAATCCAGTGACCATGGTAACACTATCACTGGTCGTTTGCATAACCCCCATCCACAATGTTGACCACCAAAGTGACTGAAGCAAGCCATCAGGAATGTCTAACGAAACGTCAGTGGATTCGTCTGTAGGCGTATTATGTATGATGCTTACCTTTAAAAATGAGGAATACATGTTGAACTTATAAGCCTACTTCGCAAAATATTGACAGTTTTCGAAACTTCATGAGGTGGTCTGTTAGATATTTCTTGGACTTCACCTCACAAACACGTGTATCATTATACCAAAGCAAACACTTTATTGAAGTGCCATTTAATGCATCATTTCGCTTCTGAGAAGATGATTTTAAGCTGAACTCAAAATGGACATTTTGGTAATGCAACCCCCTGGATGTAATGGCGAAGCATGCGCATCTCTCTAAGCAAACAACAATGCTCAACCTTTAGAAACGTAATTCTATCATGAAATATTACATATTAATCAATCAGGGAGGGTCGGATTACAGAATACTTGTAACTGATTTATTTTAGAACAGTTAGCAGTGGAAAGCCAGAAAATGTGTGTGTGTTTTGTATGTTTTCTAACATTGCTTCCAAAATGGAGTTGTTCTTCATCTCGGACTGCTTTTTGTTAGTTTCAAACTAACGAGTACTTTACACTAGCAGAGAAAGCGAGGACCTGGGGGACAGAATACCCCTCCCCCCACCGGCAGGCCAGGCGGGGTCTAATGGATCGGGCTACGCTGATACCCAATGGTCTCACTACCACACACACAGGCCTACAAATTCCGTACAAGGAATACGTGTTCTCCGATCGCTGCACTTCTTAATGATTATGTTCGACCCCTCAGGGGACTGATTTTTTTCAACATGACTTTACAATACACAACACGTTGGATGTGTCACGTTAATATTTAAGCCCTACTGAGACAACATTCATTACAAGCGCGCACGCGCACGTCATTTTCAAGCAGACAATAGCGGTTTTATGTGCGAGCAGACGACATAAACAAATGAATTTCTATTACAAACAACACTCATTTTCTTCTATTTGTATGATTTTGAAGTAACAGTGAATTTCGGAAGCGTCTAAGAAGTGAATATGAAAGAGCGTGTCAATTGACGAAATAAATCAAGATGGCAAAATCTTTGCGTTTTTAATTGGTGAAGGTTTAGAAGAAAATACGTTTTCTGGAGAAAAGTCCACCGTCAAATTGAAGACAATCTTAATGCATTTATATAATGTACTTATTTTGAATTGTTCTCCCTTCTTCTAAATTAATATCTTTTTTATTACTAAATGACCTATCGGTAATGTAACATAATGTAATTGAATTAAATATTTTTGAAACTGGTTTTGATTAATGCTTTTGAACTTGATAAGTTTATTTTTACCATTCATGCAATATACTGTAATTTCATTTCCCGCAACAATGGGAGAACAACTTTTTTACTCGACAATAAAGTATCTTGAATCTTGAATTCGTCAGATCAAATTTCTATAACTCGCTTCAATTGAATTGTCCCAACATTTTACCGTCGAAACTGTTGCACATCGATTTAAATCAATTTAGTACTGATTCTTAACCCAAAAATGGTGTAAACGAGCACTGAGGTGATTATTCCCTTTCAAAAATATTTTTTGTGGTATCGATACCATCGATAACAAAGAATCAGTTAACTAAAGACAGTTCCGGTTCACCACTTCCACTGCTACAGATACTAGCCACTGATTTCTATCGGGATGGGAGGCCGTGCACTGACTGACCTATAGAGGGTTTGCATGGCTGCCATGTTGCAGGTCAGTCTTTTACAGTGTTCCACAGGGTATGCACAAAGGAGATTTGCCTGTGGAGCAAATGGACTGCCCTGTCTGATTGTTACTCTGCAAGACCCCGATGTCGTCAGGGCAAAGTTGGCACTGAATCGGTTTTGTTCTCCACACACGTACCGGGGACGTTGTTTAAATTAAAAGGAGAATATTCTCATTTCTATCATAGTACGTTCGGCAAAGCATGAACTCTAGCCTGTAAGTATGAGACTTTAGTTCAACATGAAATTAACCATAGGCCTAGATTAGATTTGTGACAAATTATCCGGTTACGAAATGTTATTGACGTGATATGGCGCGAAAGTTTGAGTCAAATTCAAACTCATTTTGCAAAATTTGTTCCCCTGTAGATGTCGAATGCCTGCAGGCAATCGACTCAGACACTCTTTAGTTATCAAAAACTCTGCTTTCTGTGACCAGGAAAACCTATTTTACGGTTTATCGGCAACGGTTACTTCCAAAAAGAACCAAAATATCAAGTATATTTTCTGACACAGGGCATGACATCAGTGCTACTGAAACATCATATGCTTCATAGTGGATTTATCATAAACATTTCGTTGTTTTACTCTCTTTCCTGAAAATGCATCAACACCACGACGGCCAATGTTAAAGTCAAAGAGTGTGAAACCAGGCCCCAACTGCCTGTTGATATGCTGTTGTCAAGCACAAACCTTGGGCATGCGCTTGTTGGCAGTGAACGCCATAAACATAGTCCTATTCGGCGCGGAGTTAGCTAGAAGTGCAGAGTATTTAATAATTCAGAGTCTCTAGACCGGATCCGGTTACCGGGTAATTTATCATTTTAAGCAGACCAAATTTTAAGAGTACAATAGCATTTATAGGCATAAACAATGAAAGTAGTAATATTAATGGACCTGCCCTGGAAAGAATGGACTGAACGCTGCACGTTCACAAAGCTTCTACACAATCAAGGGGCTATTAGTGCATGACTATTCACGATACATCGCATTAAATGAATATGCATGTTGAGGAATTTGCCATTTGATTAAACTATTGCACCTGTTATTCTCTCTTTTTACACGTCTTTTCTTAAAGTATGACAAATCGAGAGGGAATAGGGTCTGGCACTTTAAGGCGTAGCCGTTTATTATCCCGGAGTTCAAACTTTCGAAGGTTTATAGTTTAATTGGACGCAAACGTTTACTGTGGACCTATTTCCACTTTTCTCTCTTCAAATAGACCATGCAGTTATCAATTGATGACTACTGACAAAGTGTTCAGCCTTGTGAAAAAGGTATGCTGTCAGAATGATTGATTAGGGCCTATTCCTGGTGTTAATGCGTGATTAATAATAATGTGTTAACTGCTACTTCCTGGAACCTAGACGTACTTATGATAAGTTAAATTGGAGTGAGCACTGTCATGACATTTACATTAGGTCCATCAGAACATTAGGCCTTATTAAACGAAATTTTAGTAAATATTCCGCTACTATCTTGAAGAAACTTTATATCTCTCTTATCCGATCTCAACTGCATTACTCTTGTATAGCCTGGGATCCATATAGGCTTAATTATTCTTCGGTTGTAGAAGGTGTTCAAAACCAGGGAGTGAGATTTATTTTGTAAAGACTGGCATACTAACTATAATACTCGTATTAATAAGGCTGGACTGATCTCCGAACCAGAAGAAAGTTCTCCCGTTTGGTTATGTGTTTTAAAGTTCTTAATGACCTTACCGACATTTAATGCCCTAAATAAGTTTTATCCAGCTTTAAGAATTGGGTGAAAAGATAATAGTCTTAAACTACACACCCCTTTTGCCCGTACTGACTGTTTTAAATATTCATATTTAGTCCGTATACAGCTAATGAGTGGAATAGTCTACCCGATGATGTGATCCAGTCTACATCTATAAATATGTTCAAAAGCTCTCTCCTTGATTGTTTGACTCGTTAATTGATTTTTATTTGTTTTTATCTTGCTTTCTACCATAAAATCTTATCGTTTGATATTTGTCCTTTTCTAATGTAAACTCATATTTTTATAGTTTATCCTTAAATGGGGCATATATTAAATACTTTAAGATACTTTAAGATACTGTATCGTTTTTCGTTTTAACTTTTGAATTTAATGCATTTTTATCATAACTTTTGTTTCATTTCTTTCCGTTGTTAATTTTATCTCTTTTTCTGATTTGTTCTCTTAGTAAACCTGATATATATATTTTATGTATTTTTAATAATTACTCGTTCTGCTTATTATATCCTGGAAGTGGTTTAAGATGAATTGTACGGTCTCTACAAGAACCCTTGACAGTCAAATAATAATAATAATAATATTAATAATAATAAAAAATAAAATGATTATTGTGCCCTTTGAAAAAAAAGTACCATGCACAAATAATACTGTGTGGTACACATGCCATGTATCAACAGAAACGCTTCGATCTAGTCGGCTTGCTGGAATATAATTATCAAAATATCATGACAACTGACGACATTGTGTATAATGACGTCGAAAAGTTGGCCTAGTTCCCTTTCATCACTGAAGAGAAAAAAAAAACGAGTTAAAGTGGAAAAGTGTTATACCCAGCCATATTCCGAGGAGTATTGACAGCAGTGCAAGGGGTGATCGACGCTTGAGGGTCTTCAGGGGGTACACGATGAGGCGGTAGCGGTCGTAAGAGAGAAAGGCTAGGGTAAGGCTAGTCACCTCAGCAGACACCTGCAAAGAAGAGAGGGTATCTAGTCAAAGTGTTAATGAGGCCAAACACGTTTTATTAACAGATTTCCTGGCTACTTTCGACAAAAAAGAGCTCGATTTCATCAACACGCATTCAATTTTGAACACACCTTTTAATTTGATTTATACTTGGGTTTCGTTTTCACAGTTATCGCATCTAGTTTTGTTTTCATGCTCACGAGTGTGCGTTTTAGGCATTCAAGACTTCATATTTACTACTTAATTGTAGAATTATATCGACACAGACTTTATGAATTTGTTAAATCCTATTAAAAAGATAAGTGGAAATGATGTTTAATTTCTTTGATGTTTTCTAATTTGTTAACGCTCATTTTCAACTTAGTTTCTTTGTTCAATTTAGATGGGATATGGCTTTTTTTGAGACCATGCTGCATATTTGGTTCAGTCATTATAAATGTTCTGTATAATACAGCTGCCCTATATATCATTTCTCTTGATTTGAATCATTCTTTATAATTGAACATAAACACGAAATCTTGTAAACGTGGAGGAGCTCTCATTTTACGATTACAATCAGATGGCATACCCAGCAAGAGATGAGACCGAGGGGTACCCCCCCAACATGTCCAATCCCTATACACATTCCAGACTATTGTTACTTAACACATCCCCCTAAGGTGTCTGAAAGGAATTTCCCAGATTCCTGCGAGACAATGACCAACACAAAGCAGGGGGGTTCTCTCCGTCTCATACCTTGCTGCATATGGAATGTTCTTCCCTCCCCCTACTTTCAGTTGACCAGGCCACGAGGCTTCTTCACTAACTTTCTTATTGTATGCATCCCAGGCCTTCAGTTAGAGTCCCCCTTCCGTGTTGGTCTTTTGTGTAGTGTGCCCAGTTTTCCTTCACTGACAGGGAAGTATTGTTTAGAGTTGAATCAGTGGTGGGAGTCCACTAGGACGTTTTTCCCTCTTCTCCTGACAACTTGGTTAAATAAATGTTCACTCCAGATGTGCTGAACAATAAACACGAATTGAAGGCAAACTTTATTCTGTTTCTGTTTCGTTAGTAAAGTAAGTGGCCAGGGTCTAGCAAAAAGCTGCTTATTTTATTGTTTAAAATTAGTTTGAGCTTGTTTGAGTGAAGTGTAACATGGCAAAGGTGTGGAAAGTACAAGAGCTAGGGTGAGAGTCATAAAGCCAGATGATTCCGCCATGTAAGCACGACATGTGGGTTGCTCCCATAAAGTATTTTCTTGTTGGCCATAAGACACTATTTAGAGGCAAGTTTGCCCAGAAGACACTATGTATTCAGGTGTCTTGTGTAAACATTTAGCCATGGTCGAAACTGAACCGAGGGAACCCTCCCTGTCACAGTTTGTTGTCAAGGCCAGCAATGCAGCAGACCTCAACCACCTCAAGTATTTTTACAGCAGAAAATCGTAAGTGTGAATATTCTATTTATTGTGGAAGATTTACCTATACAGTGCATTGGTGTTTTGATAAACTGAATAATAGAATTTATGGATGCAAGGAATTCTATTGTACAGAAAATTGTCAAAGTTCAAGGACTCACTTGTATAATTTAATCCAAGATTTTAGAAGTTTAAATTTAATTATGGTCAGGATTTTTCCTTTCCAAATAAGATACGTAGTACTTGTAAGGTTTGACAATTTCTTTAAATTTAGGTGGCCAGTGGTCACTTTTGATGACAACCACACTACCCCTGCTACCCGTGCTACGCGGTGTCACAAGTCTGGACGACAAGTCATTGATCTGGACGACAGGAATTCTCCCATTGCCTGAGCCCAGTGCTAGGATTGAACTGACAGGGGTTGATACTTCGGGAGCCGGATCTTAGTTATGAGGGATGTATATATTGAATACATATCGCTGAAGCTATTTATCAATTAGAAAACTAAACTTTTTGTGGGCTTTATGAAAATAACTCCTTTTCCGTGTGATTGAAAGAAGCCCGAACTGATTTGTAGAAAGGTCTAATTGGCTTTTTATTTCACTGATTGAGGTTGAATTTGATTTCTTTTGGAGTAACAGATTACGTTAACTTGGATATGTGGGAATAAGAAAGCAAAGAAGCAATTTAACTGTTGATTACTATTCATTTAAAACTTCACCCGTTTGCATACAATCTGCTAAAATCACTGATAAAATTTATTCTCTTTATGCCTGTGTAAAAGGTTTTGTAAATAAAGCAGATGTCCAAGCAGAAAGAAGAACATTTTAAAACTGAGAAGTTTCCACACCCATCCCTTTGGCAGGCACATTCAAATGTTGGTGGGAACAAATTTAGGGAATTTGCTTTAACACAAACACAAAGACTTTTATAGTTTCCCAATGAATTTATTCACACTATTCCCAGTAAGATCCACTTTTGTAGATATATACGATTCAAGAAGTACATGCCATAGGGAAAAATATTAACAAAACCATGATAAAATTGTGGCATGTTAATTCAACTGATTGCTTGACTAACTCTTTTCAAGGTGACAGACTTATTTGAATAACGGAGCGAAGTTGAATAAACTTATCTACAGGCTGCGCAAATAACGAAAGCAAACGCTCTTTTGATGTTGGAATGTACGGAGCTCTGGAAGTGCCATCCGACTTGTTGAGATCTTGAAATTTTTTCTTGGGATGACGACATAATAAAGGCAAGATGTAGACATCCTGTGATAATTTATCATGGGATGAAGACATCCTTAAAGTTGAATAACGACATCCGGAGATAGCTTATCATGGGATAATGACATCCTCAGATAATGACGATATTCATTATCTCAGGATGTCGTCATCCAGAGACATCCAGCAAGTGTGATGTCTACCCTTTTACGATGTCGTCGTCCCGTGCCTATTATTTCCGGATGTCGTCATCCAATTGTTACGATGTCGTCTTCCCATGATAAAATATTGCAGGATGTCACCATCCAACTTTTACGATGTCGTCATCTCGAGATAAATTAGCTGCAGGTATCCTTGCCTGTATCCTGTCGTTACCCGAGAAACAATATTTCAGGATCTCAACATGTCGGATGGCACTTCCAGAGCTCCGTAGTAATGCTTACGTACAAGGGAGTATTTCATTTTAGCCGTCACCAGAGAAAAGTCCGAAATTGTAAATATGGTCTGATTCCCACCTTGTGAACGAGAAGTCACGACGAACATGTAAGCGACGAACTAGACTAAGATTTGTTACAGAATTTTTCAGTTAAAAAAAAAACCAATTACTGCGCGTGTGAGCGGCAAATTATCATTTATTTAGGGGGGCCAGACAACTCAACCGTTTGCCAACTCGACTTCGGACAACTCAACTGTTGAGACAGCTTAACCTCCCGAGGGTAAAAGGGAGAGACGAGTCGTCCTTTGAGACAAGTCGTCCTTTGAGACAAGTCGTCCGTTGGGGCACTGTCCGCTCAGCCCAGTCGTCTGCTGAGGCCACAGTGTGAAATACGATGCATTAATAATGGATGGAATTTCACGTAGTAGACGGACAAGCCTAATTTCTGCAGGTATTATGAAAATGGTTGCCGAAGTAAGCCAATCTTTGCACAATCAATCGATCTTGCTGACCCAGCCACGTATACCAAGTTCTAGATTGTTTGAAATAAAATCCTACCTCCCTTTGTGTCGTCCGTCAGTTCAACATTCTCAGACAGATTCTGATTAAAATGTAAAATATACTTCTTGTTGAACAAAACTTGTTCTCGGAAAATTTATAGAAAACAAATTTTGGCCAGATTTCTGACTCGCAATTTGACATTTGTGAACGGTTTGTCAAAAATCACGGTAGCGGAAAAAAAATTAACGAATAGTTTACGGGGCGATATGTCACTCACTACGAGTGATCCCACTCTTTTCGTACTCAACAGTCATATAAACTTTTGCATCTAATGTTGGTTTAATCAAAATGACTTTCAAAGTCGGGTTTTATTAAAACTGACCGAAAACTAAACGCATATTGTTTCCTAGTTTTGGATTACTCATTAAGTGCATGCACGCAATATACGTTTCTTACTATACGGAAGTTGCAGAAATAAATGCGACGTATAAATGCGTTCGTCGACTGTGCGGCACAAGGTAGTATCGTTGATGGCTCTCACTGTGCAGCTGGAAAAGTTGAGTCGAAATTTACGCAAGATTCACTTTTTATATTCATTGGAATGCTTATTTATGAACCAATTTTCTCTAAATGAAGAAAATTTTTAGTAGAAAATAAGCTTTTTACAATGGTTCTGGCTGAAAATGGATTTGCCGCTCGCGCGGTTACTTTCCGGAAACCGATCCAGAACGAAGAAAAATGTTGTCTTTTTCGTCGATTATGTACTTCTGAATTAAGAGTTTAAAATTTGAAATTAATTTGGTATCATTTTTAGCACACAAGGTATTTGAGGATTTTTTGCAGCTGTAAGCTGACTAGGGAAACGACTTTTTAATGTGTAGAGATCTCACTGGTCGAGTTGTCTCTCTGTCAAAGTCGAATTGTCTTAAATTTTGTAACAGACGACTTTGCAAACGGTCGAGTTGTCCGGCGTCGCGTTGGCAAACGGTCGAGTTATCCGACATCCTTTATTTGAATTTGCCAGCGACGGCTAGATATCCACTGCCTTAATTCAATACGATTTTGAATGAACTCGAGTTAAAGTTGACGATGATTTTTAATGAAAGTGCCCAGAAATCATAATTACTTTTCTTCTGAAATCGTGTGTCTTGATTGACAAATAATTTAAATGGAAGGCATAACTTACGTATTGTAGATAAATGGGTACTTTGCAGCCAAGAAGGGCCGACAGGTTGATCCCAGCTGTGTCTGCAGCGGTCGGCACGGCGTCCAACAGTAGCAAAGTCAAGTCAGTCAGGGCTAGATTAGCAAACGAGTAGTTGATGACAGTGTGCATGTCCTTGTAGCGGATGACGATGAATACGACCATGGCGTTGCCGAATAATCCCATCGCTGCCACCACGGAGATGACCACAGTCAATGCGATCTTGGCTGCCGAGCTGAAGACAAATTCCTCGGTTGGCAAGCCGTCCGTGAGGCCCGCAGCGAGGTTGTTTGTCGTATTGACCATCGCCGCACTGTGGATATTTGTAATTGTTACATTCCAGTTGGCATTCATCTTTGATACCGGGGCCTTTGATATTCTTACTTAAATGCAAAACAACAAATAACATCTACTAAGCGTCCCCTTGTAGGCCCGTTGTTGAATGAAACTAAACAGTGGTTAAAACCAAAAAGTTTTAGTGACCAGCTATAAAGGATTCTTTGTCATCGCATCACTGTGTCAGTTACTTGGTTAGTAGCCCTACTGTCAGGAGAGTCAACTTTTGCCCACCACTTACCGCGATGGAACTGAAAAACAAACTCTGCGTACTTTTTGGTCGTGCCCGCTTATAAACATCCGCAACGGGCGGTGAACTCTGACATGTGTCGCTTTCAGTCAACATCAATACCTCCAAACCGTTTGTTTTCCGATTATTTTCAACCAGCATACAACATGAAAGGAGTTATGACATAAAACTGGTGAATCAAGACAAACGGAGTATCCACTGTGTTTCATGAAGGATTTCATTGAACGCACGCTCCCACCGAGTACTAAACTTCACAAGCACTTTGGCCAATTTTCCGATTATGAATCCAAGGTGTATTTCTTTTTCATTGCGACTGCTCACACACTAATTCTGGTCAGCGCATCACGAGAAACGTGCCCCTGAAACCGCCGAGGGACTGTCACTCAATAACATTCCAACTTTTTCTCGATGGATACTCCATTTTTGAAGAAATAGAAACGGTGACTCTTCGTCTCTTTCTTGTGCTAATTCATTCGTTGCATCTTTCCTAAGGAAAGTGCGTTTTGGGGAGTCGTACAAACCAACGTGTATAGAGTTGAGTTTTAGAGAATTATAATGTGGCTTTTTGTGGAGACCCAGTGGCAGACACTCTATTTGATGCTAATTGTCATAATAAGCTTGGAGGCGGATCCCTATCCTCTGTCGGCACCAGTATGACGAGTGAATGTGCTGCATAATGTGTACAATTAACTCCACACTTGACGCACTTCAAATGCAAGACAGACCAAGGTAGAAACTCCAAGGCCTCGCGTTACAAAGAGGCTCGACACAATCAAAAATCCTACTTCCGTTGTGGGATCATTTGTCTTTGTGCCCAGTGGGATTGGCAGACAATGTCATGCATGAAATATTTGCCAGAGCTGTCAAGACCGCACATTACTTGTCCATGTGCGATTTGGATTTCTGTTGCCAAGCAACCGCATCATCTGGGCAACAACCATTGTCAGTCCAGTGAATTCCCTTGAATTTTTTTTTGCCGGAATTCCAAATGTTTGGCCTGTTTTCTGGGAAAATAACTCTTGACACAATCATAGAAGGAAATAAAAAAAAAAAAAAACTAACAGCGGCTCTGTTAACTTGTCCTCTGATAATGAGTTCATTTAAACAGATGAACGTAGCAAGGTGATATCTGAATAAATTAAATTGTATAACCGACCACCAGGGCAACATGATCATTGACGCTCATTTGGATTTTGGTTGCCTAGCAACCGCACCATCCAGAGCAACAACCTAAATTAGTTTGCTTGAAATCACTTTCCTGAGAAGGATAGCTCTTCACGTAAACCAATTTGGAAAGCCTAAATTTGTCCTGATGGTGGACCTTGACACTCGAATTGGCAGCTCCAAGAAGAATACGAGCGACGGTTAAAGAATGGGTTTTATACAAATGAGATCATATAGCGTAATTTGACCAACAGAATTAGGAGCCATTACTGCGGTGGCACAACGCTCGTGGACAGGTAGTACGCGCGCATTACACGCCTCTTCGACCAATCCGGTTCGTAAGGGTGACATCACTTCAGTTTTAACCACGCCCACTGCACAGGTGCACTGCACATAGAGTTACATGCATTGATTGCCGTTTACGTGGAACAGTGGAACCGGAAGTTAACGCGCAACTTCAGCGATCGTCCGATGGGAGCCTGCAAATCGTGGCGCGTCTGCCTTTGTGACGAAGTCGCTTACGAACCAGATAGGGTGTCGTGATTTGCTGAACGCAGCTAAAGTGTGTGCGTGTGAGTGCGGTGCCACCGCAGTTTGGGCGTCTCATCGGATTTGTTTTTAAGTATAGAGATGGACCTAGTAAAAGAAAACCTCGAAGTAATAAGAGTAAGATATTCAACCCACACGCAGGATCACATGATGATGCTTATTAGGATCTTTGCTGTCCAGCAAAGGTGTCATCCGAAGCAACAATTCCATACCCGGTTAAAGTGCTTAAAATTAAATGTACACCAGACACACAGTCAACATTTCCATTCCTAAGCTGATTTAACTACCCACTCGAAATGAACCTGTACTGGTAAGGTTTTGCGGGCATATTTCAGGGAAGGTAACCTTCGAAGGATTTTGTAAATGGTCAGTCGTCGTGTTCCCTGGCGATGGTCCTCTCGTTCGCGTTCTACGACTGTTCATAAAGTTTTGACATTCTCATTGCATTATAGGAATACGGTCCATTCACAATAGCGCGCCTCCAAGAGTTTGAAACACGTTGGCCAATCACGGTGAGTGAAATCTTTCGACCCTTTCCAAATGCGCATTGGGTCGACAGATTTCGCTCATTGTAATTGGCCAACGCGTTGCAAACTCTTGGAGGCGAGCTATTGGGAAAAGCCTGTATTGGTTGACATGGACCTTTGGAGGAGTGAACCAGTCAGATTCCAATCAAAATATTTTCTTAATATTTCTTGGGTACCTGCTCATCAAGTCAGAGATGGATGTCTAGTATACAAGGAGCATTTTCTAAGACAAAACTAAAGTTTCAAAAAGTATACGAGGAGAAAAAAAATGGCCTTATATGTCACTATAACCAGTCACTATTGGCCGAATTTTGAACGTGATTGTTCAGTGCAGGGTGAATGAGCTTCGAGCCCGTATTCTGATTACCCAATACGAGCTCGTTGACGTTCACGGTATTTAGTCCAGAGATAGAAGATGATGTTCGATTCACAAATTGTCTCTTGTGGTTTATCTCATCTTCAAGAGAGCTACATCCTAGGGAAAGAGGATGGTTTGATTCTGAGTATTTAATGAGGTGAAACTGATTACAGTTTTGCGGGTAAGCTTCTTTTATGAGCATAAAATACATTACTGATTGTTACCATGTCCCGCGATATATTGTCGAATGTAATAATATCAGCAGTTTTCATTTATTTTTACCGGGGATAAATTCATTTAATGTAAGGTACATAACTTCGGAATGGTATTGACTGAAGACGACGCAGTTGCCTGGCAATTTATATCGCGTGGTTCCGGGGGTTTGATGTCCCATTCAGTCCATTATTCAGAGTTCGGCTTTTATGTTCAAATCTTTCTGTGACCTCATATAACAGGATATCATTCTGTAGTATTCCTCTAAAATCAGCCTTATTTTTCATTTCGTTTGATCATGTCATCTGCTCTTGGTATCAAGAAACCTTAAGATCTGAGAAATTGAATACCCCACAATTTTCCGTTATCAGAAACACCAACCAAACATTTGCTAATTTTTGACGTACCCTTATTTTATCTTTTCCAATAACTAAGCGACTCCTTGACTCCTTGGCTAAAATGTCCGCAGCGGATGGTGAACCTTCTGAGAGGCTGAGCTAGGCAAATGCTGCCCCGTGCTTGAAACTGTTTCCCCCGAATAAAATCTGCGCGTAGCTGGCGGTTTGGAAACTTTTCCTCATATTGTGCCGAAGTCTAATGATAAGGCGCAGAATTAGCTCCAGGTGACCTCCTCGGCCGCCACACACACTGTGCGATTCCCGCAAGTAGACAGGTTCCCCCATCCCAAAAAAATATTCAGCAACGGATTGCATAGTCTGGTTTCCTGGCCAAGGATTCCTTGACGACCTTGATGAAAAATCTTAGGTCAGGCATCACCTACAGATATAAATAGATATGACGAAATGGTCTGTGGTCACAAGTTGAGAGCTCGGATGATTTCGATTTCATTACAGTGGTGCACAGTGGTGCCGGGTGATACCAGGCTGGCCCTGTATCTTTGGGTGTTTCGCCTGGCATTGATTTCGTCCAAGACGACCTTCGATTTTGGTGCAAAGTCAAATATTGTAGGATCAAAAGCTGCCATTAGGATACTAGACTGTACGTTCAACAGCTAGCCTACCTACCTTGCCGGGAATAATCAAACATCAACGGTACCATCCGAACATGCCGAATATAGACGTGACGACTTCGGAATATTTCAGCTATTTTCGGAAACCGGAGGAATTCCCCCAGTCCCGGTCACACGGACACCGGGTGATACCGGACCCTTGATTCGTAGAGTAGTCAGAATCAATGGGCCTGGTATCCAGAGTTACGAATTGCTCGTTTTCATTTGACAGCGTGCCCTTACGTGCGCGCACAACTCAGACGTATCTACCGTCAGCACGGCACCCTTGAGCGTTTTCATCTGGGCCCACCTGCCACTGGAATAATTAGCACTACCCATGACGACTTCCTTCGCAATTCATCAGATAGAGCAAGCCCTGCTGCGCTTTCAATTATTGTTTCCACGTGGATGTTCAAAATGCTGACAGTTGTCAATTCATGTTAAAGAATGATTTTGCTATTTTACCACATGCACACGCAATAGTGAAACTAACTACCAGGAGAAATTTCTCCTTGCTGTGCATAAATAATTCCTGGTATGCACGAATTTGTAGAAAATCGTGCACAACGTGCACTTGCTGAAGGAATGATTATCTAGCACAATAATAACTGTATACAAACCATTCCTTTAGTGTTGAGTATACAGGCCTAACCTAGATTAACACTCTAATTATCCTTCCTGTCTCAACACTTGTACTTAAATGTAAGATGATCGGGTTAAGATTAATTCCTTCCATCGACCGTCTATTACTCTCTATATATTTTCTCAACAGCAATACAGGCGATTCACAATAGTGCGCCTCCAGGAGTTTCAAACGCGTTGGCCAATCACGACGCGCCAAATCTGTCGACCCAATGCACGTTCGGAGAGGGTCGACAGATTTCTCGTGTTGTGATTGGCCAACGCGTTTCAAACTCTTGGAGGCGCACTATTGTGAGTCGCCCGTATTATGAGACAGCATGCACCCTTCATTTGCTTTCGATCCCACACCTAGCCTTCACCGTCAATGAAAAAAAAAAACCATTACAATTAAAACGAACATACCTTGTGTCCTGCTTGCGACCTATAGTATCAAAACTTTCCCTGACAATGGCACATTATCTCTTAAACTCCTTCTGGGTAGCATAAGCACAAGATTGACAACTTCCATGCGGAGGTCACATTCCAACGTCATGCTTTGGGGCTGAACACCACTCTAAAACCGCCCCATTGTTAAGAAATTACATGTATACAAAAATGTTGACTACTTCGAAAGATGAAGTAAGACTAGCCTCCCGGGATTATCAGTGAAGCGTTCTGTTATCCGAGGGATGAAGCCGAGGGAAAATGGAATGTTCCATGGATCACTGAGGGGGAGGCTAGCTTTACTACACCTCAAAAGGAAGTAGTAAATATTTGTTTTATAACCTTTCCCGCAGATTCACCATACTATAACTGGTTAATCCGATCTAAGCACACGTACAACGTATGCCTATTTGCATTGGAAATTTGTTAAAACTCACTTGCATTTTTCATGATTACCCCTTCACAAAAGAACCCAACTCTGCAGCGCCATTGCTCGGAAACACACGCAATGCACACACCCAGTTGCAAAGAAATTGTTTCAAATTTCGTTTTTTGTACCTCATAAAAACGAAGTCGAAAAATATAATCTCATAAAACTGAACTGTGAAAAAAAGACATCTCGTAAAAATGATTTTTCAAAATCTTAAAATATGTTTCTGAAAACAGATCTCGGAAAGACATATCTTCCAAAATGAAGATGCCCGAAGACATCCAGTAATGGAAATGACAACATCCTGCGATAATTTATCATGGGATGACAACATCGTAAAAGTAATATGATGACATTAATTGTCAATGGGTGCCTTGACAAACCACCTCGAAAACATGTGGCCTGAGATGGTTGTGTTTTCAAAGCAGTGTCCCCTGTTGCCATGCATGATATTATTTAGATGATGTCTCACCGCCTGTTATAAGTTGTTAAGTAGACATCTGTCACATCTCAGCCCATTGTATTGTTTAAAATGACCACTTTTTTTTTCTTTCAGGTAGAGTTTTATTGAGTTTCCCAATTTTGGCTGCAACAAGAGAAGCAGCTTGATTTAAATATTCATTTCAGTGTGTGATGTCATTGATTTGCATTTAACAACATTGCTTGGGGCTCTAGATTGTGGACTTTGCATTTAAATGGTAAGTACAAGCAGTTGGGATGTTTCAGTTGGGTGTGGTCTTTTCACTGGGTGCCCTGGAGTGTGAGGGAGTGTGGTGTATTAGAGTACAGGTGTGCTACCCATGGTCAGTCAGTTGTCTTGCTGTAAAGCATTCTAACACCAGTGGTCAGGCTCTCTCCAATCCAGCAAGAGTAATTTCAGCTAAGGGCCTTGTGCTCTTTTGGTGTTGCCATACTTTGTGAGCTTATACATCTTTTCCCCATTCTGAGCAGACCTCCAAATGAACCTGGAACTGGTGACTGACTGCAGACAACCGTGAAGCCACAAACTAGAGCCCTACCTTATGGCAGTTTTACTACCTTGGGTCCGGCCAAGATGCTCTCCACTGTTCTGTGCTGTGTCTAGTGAGGGCGTGACTAGCTGTTTGGCGGAGCGCTACGACTGCCGTAAACGTCCATGGCAGATGCGGGCCAAGATAAACTGTTATTTCACACTCTATTAAAGGCTTGGTTTTATAATTTACTTTGTGTACGACACTTCCGCCTGTGTGGCACTATTTAGCCTGTGTGGCTCCATTTAGCCTGTGTGGCACCATTTAGCCTGTGTGGCACCATTTAGCCTGTGTGGCACCATTTAGCCTGTGTGGCACCATTTAGCCTGTGTGGCACCATTGAGCCTGTGGGGCACCATTGAGCCTGTGTGGCACTATTGAGCCTGTGTGGCACTATTGAGCCTGTGTGGCACTATTGAGCCTGTGTGGCACTATTGAGCCTGTGTGGCACTATTTAGCCTGTGTGGCACCATTTAGCCTGTGTGGCATAATTTACCCTTAGTATCGGGTGAATATTTTCTCTTGAACTTGGAAGTAGCCTTGATGGCTTTCGTAGTAAATTTTGTTTCACTTATCGGTAATTACATGTGGTGTAGTGGTGGAATATTTTGCTGTTGAAGCTGACTTTATTTACACTCCTGTAGTTCTTTTTCTTGTGATTGTACCTTCAAAGCATAGGGTTTGGTGTTTTGGTGTCTAATGCAGTTCTTTTAATCAAACTTCAAAGCAATTCTCTGACGTCAGTTTTTATGAATATCTTCATTTGAGGAATTGTACAAAACCATGAGTGATTGAACCTCGGGACTGTAAATAGGTAATAAATTATTCTATTAAGATAAATTTGTGTGTTTCGCTTTGCACTGATTTAGTTCTCACAACATCACACTTGGTGGATGTCTCTGGATGAAGACTTCCTCAGCTAAGGATTATTGTCGTTATCTGAGGATGTCATCATCCAACTTTTACGATGTCGTCATCCCATGATAAATTATCTGAGATTGTCATCATCCAACATTAATGTGGCCCTGGACGACAATACTTTGCAGCCAGTTCAATGAACTGTGTAGACAAGCCAATGTAACACACGTGGAGCAGCCCAGCTGTCACAATGAATGCGAGCCACTCGCCTCAACCCACATGGAAACTGAAGACTGGAGAAGCGCTGAAGTTAATAACTGCATCAGTTTCGATGTCATTATTTAGTTCACTTCAATTTCTCAGCGTTTATTTCCTTGAAACATGAACAATACTAATCGTGAACGACGAGAAGATATTGATGGCTACGAAAGTAGGTAAGCAGGAGATTTTGGTAAATACCAAGTGGAATTAAGACAGCGAGAAGTTTTCAAAGACACGCAAATCGTTACAGGCAATATATTAAAACACAGAGAAGTGGGGATGAAAGGCGGGGAATAGCCTGAAATTATTTTTAATAAATCGTGCTAAATACTGGAATCATGTTTGTTTTCCTTTTGGGGAACCAGTTATTCTTTTTGTATCAAGTCCATTAACAACTAAGGAAGTAAATGTATTAACAGTTCTTCGTGCCCATCCTCTCCAAACAACAATCATCGCACCCTACGATGTATGCCGTGTGTAAATAAGCCTAGGTTTATAATTCATTATTTCTAAAGCATACCGTGACGACACCATGGAGACGAGCGCCAAGGGCAGATGGCACTGGCTGACAACCCCTCTATTAATATCAACTGTGGGGAAACGAGATTGTCGTATGCGTTAGGGTGTATCGCAACCGCCTGGAACGTGCTTTAGGGTGGTTGCATTCTCGTGCTCTGCCAAAGTTAACGCAATTATGCATTGGGATAGTTATGAGGACGAGCAGAAATGAGCACCACCAGCAATACCTTCATTGGTTCGTCCCCAGGACCCTGGGGATGAGGTAATCACATCAAGATGCATGACGCAAAAATTTCTTCGAGCACTCACTGGATCGGATGTTTGACCTGCTCCACGGGTTAACACTTCCGAGTGCACTTGACACGTGCACGATTAAGGCAACAACATTGGTTAAGGTAGCAACCGACCCATAATGCTTTTTAGCATACTATACTTCCTTTACCAAATTCTGTGGAAGGGATTTAGCCCATCCCAGGTGCCGGTGCTCCGGGGCCGGGCTCCGCGAGCGACGCTAGGACGGGGGATAACTACTGGAGACTGATGTGGTGAGCACGAACAGAATCCAGATACATGTAACGTTGGGAACTGTTCCCTTATAGCATTTAAAGGTGCTTAAAAATACACTGCCAATATACAAGTTAGTAGAAAGCAATATTCATAAGTTTTCGACAAAAGTCATTAAATTGTAAGAAAATATGTTTGGTATCCATACATAATTACATCCTTTTGCGTTACACACTGGCGTGATCCGTCAGCCTACAGCCAGGTTGAGAGCGAGTTTTCTGATGACCAGACAGTTTGCTTTGATGATATGTGAGCTGTCTGGGGCTCAGTTTCACTCTGCCGGCTTTTAATTCTCGGGTTAGGCGCTACACATTTCATGTGGCATTCTGCGGTTGACTTCACCATACCTTTCATATGTTTGCGAAATGACTGACCGATGAGGGCGTAAACGAACGGGTTGGCACTGCTGTTGAAAAACATCACGACGTTGGCTACGGTATGCAGCTCTACGTACCTCGGGCTCTTGGGTGTAACTTCTGGGTCAAAGGCCATCCACATATGAACGATGTGTACTGGCGCACAACAGAGGGCGTACAAGATAATGACCGTCAGGGTAATGTTAACTGTGCGCCTACGTCTATTGGCTGTCAGACTACTTGGCAGACCGGCTTCACGCATCTTCCGGCCAATCCTGAGGTAACACATCACGATGATGCTAAAAGGAACGATGTACGCGAAGAGGAAGATGTAGGAGAAGAAGTACTGCTGGCCCCAGGGGGCGTTGTACTCAGAGCATGCGCCCTCTGCCGTCAAACCGGCGAACAGGACGGATGGGATCTGTACCACGAAGGACACTGCAAAGGGAAAGCATAAAAAGACACATGACAGTGACATTATTTGCATTTATGGCTATAGAACTTTTTACCCACGGGACTGGATTGCGCTAAATGTAAACAATACCACCACGTGTGGACCGCCTTGGCTATACGGTGATCACATATATTCCTACGGGTAGATCCAACCAAGTGCAAGCGCAAGTGCGAACGCTGCATGCTTGACAAGTTTGTCTTGATTGTCTAGATTACCATCACAACACTATATATTTATTACCATCACAACACATCGCGGTCCAGCACGATTGTGACATCACAGGAAAAAGGACTATAGGGTACTCTCACAGACCCACGTGAGCTGATGTACACTACACCCGCCTTTGTCAGAACTTAGAGCGGGATCGTGTGATACGTACATGACACTCTCAGTAACAAATTTGCCAGTCGACAACAAATTCAAAATCAAATGAAATCAAGTTTCATTGTAAATAAAAAACCAGGTGCTATGTAAGGTAGCTAATGGGGTATTTGTACTTTCGTCCATACCAAAGCTGGAGTAACGAATGAAGCGTGATTATATGGACTCACCTAGCCATATGGAGAGAAATATTTTCAGCAATGTTCCAGACGATCGCTGATGGAGGGTTTCCAGTGGGTGCAAAATGTGACGGTAACGGTCATAGGAGAGAAAGGCTAGTGTAAGGCTAGTCACCTCAGCAGTAACCTACAGATGAAAATTTGAAAGAAGGGATTAATCTTATATCCGTTAATTAATCATGCTTTGTGGGGATTCTTTCTGAAACGCGCCTTGATTTAAATGCGAAGAGATAACTTACGAATTGTAGATAAATAGGTGCTCTGCAGCCAAGAAGGGCCGACAGGTTGATCCCAGCTGTGTCTGCAGCGGTCGGCACGGCGTCCAACAGTAGCAAAGTCATGTCAGTCAGGGCTAGATTAGCAAATGAGTAGTTGATGACAGTGTGCATGTCCTTGTAGCGGATGACGATGAATACGACCATGGCGTTGCCGAATAATCCCGTCGCTGCCACCACGGAGATGACCACAGTCAATGCAATCTTGGCTGCCGAGCTGAAGACAAATTCCTCGGTTGGCAGGCCGTCCGTGGGGCCAACAGCAAAGTTGTTTGTCGTATCAACCGTCACCAAGCTGGGGCTGTTTGTGGTTGTTACATTCCAGGAGTTCATCTCGTCATACAGACTTCGTCTGTGATTTTAGATCCCTGTATTTCTCCTTATGGTCGGTTACACTCAGGCGTAAATCCTACATCGCCTCCAGGGTGGTACGTAAAGAAAGCTGCAACACATCCATCCGTTTCCTGCTGAGTAAGAACATGCAAAGAGTTTTGCCAATGGATCATTTGATTTGGGTTGGTTGATTGGCTAAATGGACTGGCAGGTCATTTGCAGAGTTTTTCACTGTTTGTTCTTCTTTAATATCGTCATAGCTTCAATCTTCTAGTCTGAGGGTTTTATACTGAACAAAATAAAAAAAATCTGCGCACGACATTAAAAGAAATTAACAGGGCTCCTTTCCAAATACGTGAAGTAAATAACTTGGTGATCTAGAGTACCACGCACCAATAAAGGTACCGGTAACGTTTTGCGCATGTGCCAAAGACCAATCTCATTTCTAAGTCAAGTCTTCTCGTCGTAGACTTCGCCTCTAACCTCAAAATTAGTAAAAAAAATAAGTTTCTCCTATACTGGACGATATTGTACAGTTAAATTTTGCTTGAGCAAAACATGAGGTATTACGTCAAGCTCAGAGATTAAACACAAGTCTGATTGACGATCAGAGTTGAAGTCGAGACTCGGAACCCCTGGTCTTCGATTCAGCGCGACAACCAGTGACGTATGGTACCCCCAATCGCACGGTTTATGTTTAAGCTCTGAAAAGGGAGCCCCGCTGATTTCTGTCGACCTCTTGCGTTTGGAACGAAAGAAATTTGGAAGTCTTTGTTGTACTCCAAAAACTCCATTTTACCAGAGAGTAGATGTCTGCAATGGTTTCAGACGCTGTTTTGCGTGCACAATCATGAATTTATTAATAAAAGAGTCTATGCTACCCAGAGGTCATGTTTTGACCGCCCCGCCAAGCATTTCCACCATTTTATTGGCTATGACAAGAACGCGCAACGGTCACTATACCAACAAAATTAACACTCCCAACTAACGTGGCTCTTTTCAACCGATGAGGGAGTGCTTTTCATAGTCGATAGCTTAACAGGTTGGTAGGTCTGACTGGGCCGGCATTAGATCAGTAGGTTGATACGTTGAGTGTGTTGGTCGGTCAAGAATTAGATCTGTCCTTTTGGTGGTCAACAGAAAAAAAATGCTTATATATGAATTTATAGAAAGAGAGAAATATCACGCAAAAACTATCTTTCACCTCCGATAATCTAAAATAGACATGACGACCAGTGTAACGCGGTGTACTTGTACGCAGAGGAAAAGTTACAAATTATTTTATGGTGGTCTTTAAACTGAGAACCGAAAAAATAGAGCCAAATAAGTTTAGCAGTTGGAAATACATTTTAAGGGATAATCTGCGTTTATGCAAAATTAAGTCTAATAGAATATTTGCTAACAAGAACTGCATCTAGCCAGCCTAACTGAATATAAAACCCATCGCACGTAGGTAGATTAATCTTTGCAGCGTTATCCATTCTCGTTCTCACGAAAGTACATGAAGTAAAAACAAATGTGCATGAACTGAAAGACCCAGAAACGATAATGCTGGAAGTGAAATTTAGGTCGGAACATTCGG
>NW_019091455.1:959015-1007831 GCF_001949145.1 Acanthaster planci
CTGACAAAGCAGGTTACAAGTGATTCAATACGAGCAGGCAGTACCTGTCGTGCCCTGTGATGGTTCCTATTACCAGTCACATCATGGGTATCATCCACTGGCCCAGGGTTTGGGTTAATGTCCCAAAAGTTGACACGTTCCGCTTCATTACAAGGTGTCCCACTGGAGTCCTGTTAGCATTCTTTTAAAAATTCATTTTATGGAAAATGAAAGGACCAGCATTCGAGAAAAGGCACTACCAGCTTTCTGGGAGGATAAAGATTCTGCTACGGATGAAAAAATAAACGGTCGTTTTTTGGAAAATATACCCAGATACGCCACTGGTCATAACCGTATTCGTATTGCCACTGACATATGATTTCTGAAGAATGGTTTTAAAAAAACCGCAGACAGACACAACACAGATTTCTTCACAGATTTGGTTTTATTTTTAAATTGTGTCAAAAATGGACGTGTAACGAGGAAGGGGTACCGTCGCATGCATATGCATCACTGTGATGGCCACTGTTGAAACATTTTTGCAGATTAAGTCCTGTTGTACAACTTCTATTTACCCCAAGTGGATCAAGATGTTTTTTGTTGGGCATAAATTTTGGCCACGTAGGGGAACTCATATTTTACATTGATAGACATGAGTTTGTTCACTTAACGAATTTAAAAATTACGGAAATTAAAGTTAATTCGTAACTTTGTATGACTTTGTGTATGCCTTAGAAGTGTACTTTTTGACCCAAGATATTTCAAATATTTCCCATCCACCCTCCCACGAGGCTAATAAAATATGAATTAGAGAACTAAAAAGGGAAGTTTTAATGGACAAGGAAGCTCTACGATTTGATATCAAGGGTCAATAATGAACCACGGTCACGTGGCTGCCGATAACTTTCTTAATTAGTCCAACAAATCATTGATGGGACTAATCTTTTTCTTTGTTTATTTTTCAACATATTATATTTTTACAACTATTTATTAATAAATTTCTTGATTATTAATCACTAGCAACATAATAAGTAGTTGACCGACCTTAGCTAAAAATAAAGCCCGTTTCTCAAGAAAAACCTGACATTTCCATGTCGGAGGGGAACTTCCATCTGCAGCTCTGAAAGTGCTGCTATTATTCCCTGGTGGTTTACACAGCTTCCTACACAAAACCATTTCCAGAACCCGCTGCCCATGCCGATTTTTTCTCGCTAGCTTCTTCCCTCTTTATAAAAACTCCCAGTTCACAGTTCGTGCCAGTATGTACATGTATATCTTGATGCACAAAACAGGCCCTTCTACCTAAAGCGTCACTGTTTCATGTACACGCAGTTAAAAAAAACGGGGAAGGACTGTAACGAATGAGATTGCACGGATACAAACATCCTGTTTTTGAAGCAGAACAGCAGAATAATGAGCCCCTACAGTAAACAAGGCAAGGAGCGGGACTTGTCACATTAATTAATGGTTGTATTGTGCTGATCTTGCGGGAACTGAACACTCATCGCAGGGAGTCGGTAATGCCACATGTAGAAAGTGGTCTTGGGATCTGCGACAGCCAGGGTTATTTCTGATTCATACCCACAATAACAAAAAGCTCATATTTGTGTCCAGTTGGCAAAGTCATTCGTATGCATTTATATCAGGTTTCTCCTCAATACACCGACGCATATTCAGAATTCTCGAGAGTTGCGAAAACGCACATAAGCTTAAGCTTGAATTCGAATACACACTTGAGGCTTCATCCACACGTCTTAACCACTCAAACCATCAAGATTAGCTGGATTGGCTGGCTGGCTCGAATCCAACGCTGCAGCGGGCACCACAAGCAGTCAGTGATACTAATTTAGCTTTCCGTCAGGAATTTTAATTTTGCACCATGTTTTACGACGTATTATACTGGCGGTATTTTCAGCGAGATTGGATCCCAACCGAGAAAAGCCTGCGATTGTTTTTCGCTACTCTCGAACCACACTGAGCATACAGAGTGATTATACTATAATTCGAGGCAAAACCTAGTACAAAATTAACAAACCCAACTCAAAGCTAAATTAATCTCATTGTTTTTTGTTTACAGTCTTATAAGGCAAGCCGTTACCATGCACACTGTGAGCTGCTCAACAGAATGTTGAAAAGAGCCACCAGATAAATTCTTAGTTGTCCATACCGAACTGCTTCTACTGATATGTTCAATGAATTGAAATGGTTAAGTTTTACCGATAGGGCAGATCTATTCTCAAAAGTATTAACAGCTGCACGAGGCAAAATAATCACCTTACCCTGAGGGTTCCCTTAGCCAAGACGGAAAGCCTGCGCTCGAGCTTTGCTGTTTCTGGGGCTAAAATGTGGAACGATCTACCGAATACTCTCAGACAAATTGAGTCTCTTCCAGTTTTTAAAACTGAGCTTGTTCAACAATTGTTTACATAATACACATATGTTTTTATATTTATGTCTTACTCTCTATTTTTATTTTCATTAATATATTACTCGATGTTATGCTCTCTGTAATTTATGTTGTAATTAAGTTTTACTACTTTTAATGTCTTTTTTATGGTGCTTTTGTTTTTAATTAACTGAAAACACAGGGCCCGAATGGAAACCAGTATGTTTACTGATTTGGCTCACCCTGGATAAATAAAATAAATAAATAAATAAATAAAATTAATTAATGGTTAACAACAATGTTTGAAACAGGTGGTAAACTGGGGAAAAACAATCGGCAGTTACCTGTTTTCGGTACTAGTAGAGGTTTCGCAAATATCCAGCCAGCGAAGCTTGCTCACAAAGAATTTTGAAAAAGCAACTTGTATAGAGATAAACGGCTTCCTATAAGTTGTACGAGTGCACCGCAACGGACGATTGGCTTCACGAGACTATTCTGCCTGGTAGTGTCGACACTTCGCGTAGTAGGGATATGAGACGCATGAAGGAAGCGCTCCTCCAAGGATGGGACCTGTGCGACCAGCCGCATTCGCCTCCAGCTGCGACTGTTGTTTCCAGGCGCAGTCCAATGGATTCGACGCCACACGTTTGAATCAAGTGGGTGGATACATTGTTGGAGCTTATCCAGGGTTGATGTCCTGGTTAATCATACACGTGCCTGGCCAACCCCTCCTGGACTATCTCAGATAAATTTGATCCACATGTCTTGTAAGGAATCGAATGATGCTTTGAGGGTGGTATCTGTTCCGTCTGATTCTATGCATGTTTCGCGTGAAGTAGAGTTCAAAGGGAAAACGTCTCCGTGGCGTCAACAGCGTCCCGCCACGACGATGACAGTTAGAACGCTCAGCATTATAATGAGATCTGCCGTTGCGTTTGCTTCCGGGAAGGACTTGCTGTACTGAACTGCCTATATTGGAAGTAATCGCGCACGACAAATTTAAGCAAGGGTAGAACTCATCCGTAGTCTGAGAGCCAGTCACGGGCAAGATACATTACACAGATGTTTGCCTGATTACCTTTTCTGTTTAAAGTGTACCAGCATCGAATTTTCCTGAGAGACAGTTCTGCATACTTCGTTCTTCATACTCGCCATTAATGTATAAAACCATTAGGTTCAGTGTGTTGAGATTTGCAATTTCCTAAACATACTGAATCTTTTATGCTTTCCTTCAAAACTGAGGGGACTGTTGATGTGATGTCATCCAGGGAATACACGGTTCAGAACACTGGTGTTCGTATTCAAATTGTGACCCAGAATTTACTAACTGAATACAGTTCAGAAAAAGTGTTGTTGTTTTTTCTTGCTCATTGCAATGTACTTACACAACACGGAATTATCCAAGAAAAGAAAAGTTAAGCCAGCAAATTCTTAAAAATTTTAGCACTTTTTTGTGCACAAAACAAAGTAACACTGAGGGGCAACTTCAATCAGCGGTAATTCGTTAACCAGTGGTCGATTTTGCCTGGTCCCTGGTATATATTTCATGTATAGGTTACCAGTTAAAATCGACCATTGGTTGACAATTTGTCGCTGATCGAATTTGTCCAAAGTTTTTCCCAGGATGACATCAGAGTTTTACATAAGAATATGGAAATACTCAAGCTCATTGGCATAAAAACAAAAAAGGCAGCAAAGTACACTTTGAAGTAGTGAAACAAAAACTGCGCATTAGGTCACCTGAGACACAAAGGTAGATTTGTGTTTTAAAAAAACACTGTAGAAACCCTTCAAATAATTTAGTATTCCCTTTAAACTCGCTTCAACCTTTATCATCCTCGACTGGAGAGATAGACACAGTAAGGGGAATAACAAAATTATTAAAAGACCCACGAAAGTTACAATCTGTTACTGGCTTTGTCGATTTATTATAAAGATTTCACAAAGATTTTGAGGCAGACGATGTCGGACATCGTCAACGATACTTCTTTCCGCAGATGGAGACCATAATTTATTTTTGACAAAATACAAACAAACGAAGAGATAACCATACTAAAAATTGATCAGACAACATTAAACCACCGTATTATATGAAACCAGTTACACAAAATTGGAAACAAATTTTGAAAAAGTGACTTTTTTTAAAAAATAGCGCGATTTTAAAACAACTTCTCCAGTTTATCCAAACAAATGAAGTGAAGTACCGTATTAAGACCCGATAAAAAGATCGGTAGTATTTTCAAGTTATTGCGACAATATTTTGCAAGTACATGTAGTAGTGCTTGTATACGTTTACGTGCGTTGATTTAGTACATGTACATGTGGCGTACATGTACATGCACAATACATGTACATGTACATGAACGTACACATGTGCACACATAAATCATGGCCAACCGGTCGAAGAGAGCCAACATTGAAATTGATCAAACTAACACAGGACTTTTCGCTATAGCTTAAATAAACATAACATGGTAACCTTTTTCAAACACTCTTTTAATCATTAAGATGTGCAGCATGTGTGGAAAAAAACTGGAGAACAATTCAAATTTTCGAGTTAAAAATACTTTTTTTACGTTCGGAAATGTAACATATACACAGACATGTTCCCACATTTCCTCCCCAATGTCACTTATGATTAACAAGAAACACATCACAAAATGAAATCTGCAGCCTAATTATATATTTCTGGTTTAAATTCAGCAAACTTGTACACAATGCAGAAGATCTCTGCAGATGGATTTTGGTAGAGTCGTTTGCTGGCAAGCGTCACCATTTGAACAAGCAACAGAAAGTGACTACGACTTTGCCGAATTTTAGCGCATGCACACAAGCTAAGTGGAAGGGGTGAACATACGTGAGGTGGAACATTGTGGGTTAAGACTTCAGGAAAACATTATTGACACAGTTGTCTTTCCAAATAATGACGACGTTTATGATCCCTTGTGCTCCAAAATTTGCGCCTTTTTGATTGCCATCAAATGCTGTGTTCAAAAGGGCATCCAGAGCTACGACTACGTCTATTGTTACCGCGTCCCTGCGTATTTCCATAGGGCGACGACCTAGACCTAGCCCTGTGCAACAAAATATGCGGACTAGATGCAGCCGAAGGCCCATCGTTGATACGTAAAATGCACGCCCTCTATTGTTCCTGGGGGATGCGGATTTCCTACCCGGGCCAAGTGTTTCAGGCTCAGCCATTAAGTTCTGAAAGGCTACAAAAACTTAAGCGTAGCCAAGAGCCCAGAAAAGCGCTTGCCCTATCTCTCTATGTTTGGACCCTTTACCTTAACCATCATACATGCAAATTATGAGACCACTCATATACAATTTTCATTTCCTTTTACAACGCAACAACAATCATCCCTATTGTAATTTATCTGCATTAGACGAAATTAGTTATCAAATATTAATTATTATTTTTTTTTCAAAAACAATGCCAACTTCACAATAGAACGACTTCCATAAGCTTGACACGTTAAAACAAAGAGCTGACACTGATCCATCAGGACAATTCACTCCCTTTCAGTGAGAGTAAATCTGTCTTCTCAAATGTACATGTTAACAGGAATTCATTCTAAATACGACCCGAGACAAACATCATTTCGGGACAAGTACATTCGAAAGGTAACTTTTAGAGTGGATTTTCGCGTTTCATTTTCAGCCAATTAAGTTTCCTGCCGATTATTTCAAAAAAGAAAAAAAATGACACAAATTCACCATTCACAACATATAACCATAAGTTTACATTGCACCTACAGTTTCGCCAATTATGTGGTGTTATCTCAGTCCCTGTTTTTTCTACTTTGTCATTTCCCTGAATGCAGTCAGCCTTTTTGCGCCCAAGGCATCGGCATTATGGACGAGGTACAGATGAGTGAATTCAGCAAGCTATTGGTATGCACCCCTAACTTAAAAATCCTTGGGTTGTACCTAACAATTTCCCGCTCTAAAATTAGAGAAAAACAGAGCTTTATATTTCCCCAATAATCGCGCAAAACCAATCCACTGAGTGCCCCTCGGTTTAATAAATGAGGCAAGCCCACCTACCTCTACTTTATGGTGTCGTGGTTGTGGGGCTATGGAGGCGCTTGCGCCACCCCACCCCCACCCCACCCCATCCCCCCAAAATACATCCTCCCCCCCCGGTAGAATGTCTTGCCTCCACCCAGATAAAACCTTTCTACGCCAATGTCCATACACTTGTACATTAATCCACGTTGCTCTGTTTATTCAAATCACCCGTCTGCAGAGTATGGTGGTATCGCTGGTGCCAATGCTATGTGCAGGTGGCTTCCCGCGTGCAGCCTTTTGTGTAAATGTCATTTGGTTGTATATTAACCTGTCCGACGGACTCAATGTAATGTCCCGTTCAAGCCAATGTAACACTCCGAACAGTGATAAACACCGATTTATGCAAATTATGTAGTGATTTTTAAAATCAGCAGTTTACATCAAGCCAAAGAGGCCAACGTTCTATGTTAGGCTTTCGGTTTCACGACTTTAGCCAGGAAAACCTAGATAATTGTTGCACTGGTTTTGCCATCAAATGTTCTTGTATTACAGTGCTATTGAACAATCCTCAATAAATAAGAGCCTAAAGTTGATGCTAGTCGTCTGACTTAAACAGTTCACATTATTCATTGACCAAAAAACGCAGTTGTGTTTTGCTCATTAAGTTGCTTCACTGTATGAAAGATTCTCCTCATCGTTTATTTTGAGACTGCTGTGATTAAAAGAGTTCGTCAACAACTAGTCAAGATTGATCTTAAATGCTTACAGTCTCTCGTAAACCAAGGCGCATGAGTCCAATAAGGCAATTCTGGTCATCGACACAAATGGGCTACCGGTTCAGACCGAAGTATGAATCATTGTGACGGGTGACACGCGTTTAGTTGAGGAGTAAAGGCGATGAAAAATTGTGCGACCCACTGAGGTAAAAAGTTAGCATCATGCCCTTAAGAAAAGGGTGAGGCTATTAGGGACAACTGAATTCAAAGCCACGTTGATGAGCAGATGCTCCTGCACGCATTTTCGGATCTGCTGAAACTTGAGGAATCCTCTAGTATCCTCGGCACTCCCGACGCGCTGTGGTTCGCTCCGTACAGGTGCTGATGACTCTCAGTCCTCTCGTTCGGAAAAGCAAACCTTGGCTGGCACTTGGCTATGGAGATCGCCATCTCCTCGATGTGCTTGCGGAATGACTGGCCGATGAGGGCGTACACAAACGGGTTAACGCTGCTGTTTACAAACATCAGCACGTTGGCGGCTGTGTGCAGCACCACGTAGAGCGGGCGCCGAGGCGTAACTTCCGGGTCGAAGGCCAACCACATGTGAACTGCATGGACAGGCGCCCAGCAGACGGCGAACAACACGATGACCGTTAAGATCATGACGACACTACGCCTCCGCCTGTGGGCCTTCATACTACTTGGCGGGCCTGCTGCGAACATTTTCCGGCCCATACTGACGTAACAGATCACGATGATACTAGATGGAACGACGTATAGGGAAAGTAGAGTGTAGGAAAAGAAGTACTGCTGACCCCAGGGAACGTTATATTCGGAGCATGCGCCCTCTGTCGTCAAACCAGCAACCAATGCAGTGGGAATCTGGAGTATGAAGGACACTGCATTGGGAAGTGAAAATAGACAATGTTACTCATCTTAGCTACGACAAAAAATCTGAAGCAATTAAAAATCGCTCCACTTCCTAGAATGATTCATTTTCTTAAATTATCTTTGTTGCAATAAACAGTCCGGTAGTAAATATATTGGTGGATCTTGGGGAAAATAGGACCCCCCAAAAAAAGCGTTTATCACACTGACACGCAAAATTTGGGGCTGATCAATATCCCCTTCTTCCAAAAGCGTGTACATGAGCAGGTTGCTCATAATTCCAAATGGTAATCGTAAAGTGTCAGAATGATACATTGTACAATAGAAATAGCCACATAACGTAGTAACCTATAGGTTCAGAACACGGCCTCAACGTGCAGACCGGGCAATGTACCATTTCAAATGTCTCACATATTGTCCCCACACACAGGCTCCTCGTTTGGGGGAAAAAACACTTTGCGGTAAATTGCTTAAGTCCACCCAAGGGATGGATTGGTGCGCGCAAAAGAAGTGGTTGGCTCCTGTCTGCCACGCTTGAACGGGCAAAAAAAACGGGCCTAGCATGCTACAAAGGGACCTTGGATTGTCTCGGGCAGAGTGAACAGCTTTTAAACATTAGCACTCCCAGCTCATTTCCAGTCAACATTTTCACATCGTTAGTGATAAATTTATTAGGATCATTTCCCTGTTCTATCTAAAGAAAGAGAGCGGTACGTTTTAGGGTTTTAACAAAATTATGTATATCGGTTGTAATTCACTGAAAGTATACAGTCCCACTGTTGAACAAAATAAAGGAACATTGTGGGATTGTATTTACAAGCCTTTTAACTCAAACGTTTTTGGCTAATATTTACGTAGGTAGAAGGAAGTTTTTCCCTCCCCCCTTTTTTTTTCCTTACCTTGTTAAAAAAAAGTGGCATTGGTCTGCAGCCTAAAATGGGCAATCGATCACCACATAAATTGAGGTTATGGTATACAGTGGAATAGACCACCAAAACAACGAAACTATTACCCGTCAGGGTCTTACCTAGCCATATAACGAGGAATATCTTCAGCATAGCCTTGGGCGATCGCCGATGGAGGGTTCGAATTGGGTGGAGTATAAGGCGGTAGCGGTCGTAAGAGAGAAAGGCAAGAGTCAGGCTCGTCACCTCAGCGGAAACCTGTAACAAAATGGTGGTTGAGTCCTGAGGTTACTTCTTGAGAATTGTTAGGTGTAGACGTTACTGTTCACTCAACAGGCGACGTTCGATTGCTCTTGGTAATATTCAGCTCCTTATTAACGGGATTCTTATATAATACCATATTAGCAACATGCATGGCGCGAAATAGTCGACTCTTCACAGTCAATCCTCACATCTGTTTTAATATGATGACGTGACCCGTGGCACCAACATTACAAGCTTTCAACAAACGTAAGAGGCACGACAAACAGAATAAAAACAGTGGTCGGTGCTTTTTTTTAAATTCTGTCAGCTAAGTGCAAAATGCAGGCCTCTATAAAGTCAAGTGTTGCGGCCACGTCTCGAGATCAACTACACTTGCCATGAGCATCCGGCGAGACACCGTACCAGGAGGACAAAGCAGACACTAAACAGACAGAAGTGAGAAGACATCCAGGAATGGATAGGCCTGACCGTTGGCAGCCCCCCAAGGCAGCAACGAACTGAGACAAAAATGGGACAATGTCTCAACCGGCTTACGAAAGGGTACCGGTGTTTCACCGAAACAAGTCCAAAGGGAATGACAAAGATAGGCCCTAAGTCATCTCGAAAGATATTACGTGACGTTTCATTCCCGTGTCCATTATTTTATTTATTTATTTTTTTTTGCAAAATGTTTGTTCAGAATTTTAGTTGACCACTCAGTTGGTAGCCAGATGAAAAATGATAAGAAACGGAGTAATAAACCTGGATGTTAATCACGAACTCCCAACATACTCATGAACGCGTGTCAGATCCCGTCGACGACGGGTGCAAACAATAATACACCAGGCGACCATAAAATTAATGTCCACGACCGCCACAGGATGGCAAACAACTCAAAACAAACTCCACGTATGCCATTTCCGTAATTTACTGCGCAGTGCACGAGAACCGGCAGTCCGGGGCGTATAGCCCAAGAATTCAGCGCACTGTCCTGACCCCCTCCCCCCGTGACCAGTAAGTTTGATTGCTCAGCCGCCTCCCCCCCCCACCCCATCCACAGGCAACCGCTAGACAATTCATCATCGGGGATCCGGAGGGAAGTTGATCTTATTCGGCTGATTGAGGTGGCGAGACCCAGTTACGAGCCACACGTAAATCGCGAATCATCAATCTCTTTTCCTCGGCGGCTTACGTGTTTTCATAAACATTTAGTTGGGGGATCTTCAATTGCCCCAAGGCAGTCTAGGCTTCGGATTCTGCTCTGGCAATGTAAATTAAAAGAGACGTACAGTTTGCCAGCCTCTGCCTCCAAGATGACCGTGAAAGGTTCAAGAAGCTTCTCATCAATCAAACTCGTAGAGAGACGGAAACGTTGTGGAGTAAGGGAGTGGTTTTCCCAGCTTTGCTTCAATTTGCTCTGGCCTGATAAAAGTGAGGTCTACAATTTAACCTCGTGATGGAAAGGTAGCAAAACATAGATGACTTCATGCCGGGATTGTTATAAATTCTCAGTGCTGGGGTTGAAACCAGCACTGCTTCTGGAGAGTTTTATTTCTAGGTACCAATACTCAAGACACAGCTTGCTTGAAGAAGTCTGGACTGTTAGGAAGTAATATTATCCTTTCCATGGGCTTCGTGCGTGAGCATAATCCGTCATGTACCCACTCAGTGGTAACAGAAAGCGAGGGTTGCCATCGCAATCAGCACATGGGCTTCTAGCATTTCTAGACGTGCACGCTCATCAGTTCTAGTGGGCTATCCACCTTAAGCAGAAGCATGTCATCGGTTGAACAGAGCCAGGTTAGTCGGGAATGTTCATTTTGCTGGAAACGAAGCCCCCGTCTCCAGTGTATTTTCGTTCGTGGATCTAGCGAAGTGCAGTTCCGACCAAAGGAGTGTCCGTTGCTAGGACCACTATTGATCCAGCTCGCGGCTCATACAGTCAAACAAAGATACCTTGGTTTAAAGAGGTTAACATCAAGTACAAGCAAGGTCCAAAAGTCACGTTGCAAAGAGGCATGGTTTACATAGCGAAGATAAAGATGGACCATTGACATTAAGCTTAATTCATAGTCGATATTGAAAGGATGGAATGTTAACTCTAACAACGCTGAATATTCACACACTGACAAGAGTCAACGTCAACATTGCAAAACTGGGAAATATTCAGGGTACTAATTGTAAAGGTCGAATGTGCAAATTGAGCATAGATATTGAAGGGTTTTACTTTAAAACGCCGTCACGAGGCCACCGTAGTCGAATGCAATACGTGAATAAAAGTATCCTTCTTGTGGCAACGGGTTTTAACTTTTTTTAACCGATGCAACGTAATCATTCTAATTTATAATATATGAAAATATGAATGGACATCATGTTCTGCTGTTGCAAACAGATAAAAGCTCGTTTTTAGCAATTCGCGTTTGAATGCGTTATGAGTTCAAGAAAGGCACGTTGTTTCTTTATATTTGCAAGGGCATAATTATTCTTTCTCAAACACAATATCGATGCTTGACGTCTCGTTTACCTTTGGATGCGTCTTCAACAAATTAAACAAATTAAGAATGGTAAGCATCAACATCAGAACGAAGACGTGTCTCCACCAACTGATCAAATTGAATCCAGATTAGCTAGACCCTTCCGAGTTCTACAAGAACAATTTTCATGCCTTAATGACCTGCAATGGCAATTATGACCTAGAATGACCTCCTTAAGCCGAAAATGGTTTAGGCTAACCCTGGGTTAATATAGCCATGTCTGGCAGATTTTAGATTGCAAACGAATCATTACTCTACATATGCATACTGTACGTATTGCGATGTCGTAAGACCCAAATGTCCAATTGACGAGAGCAAAATCACTTTCGCAATGCCGTTTTCTTCACAAGCAAACAATATAATTTGAGATATTAGAATTTCATGTCGTGTCATGTCGTGTCATGTTGCCACATCCAAGATCACCATAAAATGGAGCCTCGATTTGTATGAAGTCCCGCAACATCCCAAAAAACCTCCAGAAGAGCACCATCTCGGGTGACAGCTGAACGCTTTGGCCTGAAATTTAGGGTCTCACTCAAAGCTAAACAGCGCGTTAATTGACCGTGTGAGGTGTCACGGCTAATGTTTCACCCTATGTAATTAAACTCTACGCAATATGAGGAGGAAGTCCTTCGCAGATAAACTCTTACGTGGGACGGGTGAAAAATAAGTCCCTTCCTACGATTCAGCCGAAAAGCTTGTTCTTTCTCCAGAGACAACTACCATGTTGCATCAAGGACTTATCGTGTGCGGATCAACCAGACATAATGCTTTTAGCAGCTGCATGACGGTAATCAGACGGCAAATGCAACCAAGATGGTGGGATTTCTGTTGTCAGTTCAAGTGATCCATCCATCAGGAAAATGCATCTGTCGTTTAAATGCTTCTGTAATCTGTTTCGGTGCATCCAGCCGTATCTTTTGGGTGTGATGTATCTGAAACCTATCAAGCTTGCGCTTTACTGCGTCAAATGTAACTGGGCAGGGATCTGGAAGAAAATACGGAGGGAACACAATATTCCTAATTCTTCTTGTCAAAACTGCGCTCCATCCAGCGGAAGGATCCTTGGCTAGACTGTGCAATAAACGGCGTTGTGTATAGGGCTACTATGCGTACACGAGTGTGTGTTGGTGTCGACGGCCAGCCGTACCCTAATAACGGCCAATTTGGACGTGACCATTTCATACACTTTCCCGATATGGAATTCCTGGAATCCAGTGTCTATAGGGCTAGTTCCAATTTACCGGTTTCAAGGGCACATGCTGCCAATGGAGGTAGCCGTCACTCCTGAAATCCGTTTTTTCGACAGGGCCATCACGGTCGTCATGGTGCAAACAAAATAACATGACGTCTGGGACAGCCATAAACGTCCAACACCATGGTAACACTGAGCTCATACTGAAGGACTGTAGGGTCGCCAACCCTGTTTCTGAAGTTAAAATAGAGGAGGAGCCAGAAACTGGCCTATCAACCTCAAAAGTAGCCAGACTGAAATTTTATTTTCTTTACACAATTCGCAAATGAAAATGGAAGAACAATGTGAGCCCGCCCCAGTGAAATGTAAGTGCTCTTCATTCGCCCTCGGTGTTGACCTACGGCGCCTCATTGAATTCTAGGAAGAATTACTTTTTACTACGTTTAATTTTATAGCAATTTTAACAGTTCGAATAGCAGAATGGTATGTTTACAGCCACGATGCAATGATGATGATTTAATTAGCAGAGAACTGAGTTAAGACATGCTATTTGAGCAGAAGCACCCCCTCGTCGGTTGAAAAGAGCCATGATGGTGGGAATTAAGTGTTCATTTGGTGGTGGCAACGCAACAACAACGTATGCATTTAAGAGTCGTTCGTGAACCAGCGAAATGTAGTTTCCACCAAAGGAGCTCCGTTGCTAGGAAAGTTGCGCCCTCGCACGGTCGGCTCGCAACCCATAGAACAAGAAAACTGTTATCTTCGTGGTTCTTCACTCCAGACTTTAATAAGCTCTGTCTGCCTGGTGCTTTGTTTGCAATCACTTCCGGCGCGCGGCAATGACACTTCGCTTCTCCGAGAGCAAATATCCTCCGCCAGCCACTTTCTCTAAATCAACGGTGGCGTCTAGACTAATGTTAGCCCAGTGAGTGGATGTATTGTAAGGCTTTGAACTCAGAACCTAGCCGTCATCTTCGTCCAGTTTTGTTATCAAGGAAGAAATTGTTTGCTTTTTACCCTGAGCCACTTGATTCCCCCCATTCACCAATAATCCAAATACATATTCAAAATCACATTATTTTGTACAGCATGTATTTATAAAGCAAACATAATATTATTTGGTCTTATCTCGGTCAACTAAAATATACAGCGCATCCATCACTTTTCCGCTATCGCATTATCGCTCAGCTGTGCAATAACAGCCCTCGCTAGCGCGAGCTATAAATAACGCAACACAGAAGTTCCAACAACATGTCTTTTTATTCAAAACACGCAATTCGGATCATTAATAACATCCCGAGGGAATCTACCAATTAAGATGCATACCATAATTGAAGCAATGAAATCAATATGTTAGTAAGTACTCGTGTTCGTTAAGCCTGCTCCAGTAGACAGTTGTGACCACGTACCCGGAGGCGGTGTCAGTTTAAGGCTATTTGGGTTTACGTCTATGGTTTTAATTACGCAACGTATTGCGGTCTGATTTGATGAGCTCGCTATCCCGGAGCAATACCTTTTCTCTGGTAGGCCTATTGACGACGATAGTGTGCTGCATTAAAAGGGCCGATATAATGAGTGTCATTTACATCGGACTGTGTTTTTCACAAATCATTCATATCAGCATCATCTGCTATTTGACACGGACTACACTGGTTGCTCACATTTTCGACAACAGATGCATACGCTGTTGCTCCCCCCCACCCCGATTCAGCTTCAGAAACTTAAGTTAGCTATCAGTAGAATAAACATGAAAGTACCGGCATAATGTGACAGGAAAGGTTTGGGTCCAACTTACGTATTGCAGATAAATCGGGATATTGCAACCGAGGCTGGCCGAAAAGTTGGTATCCATGGTATCGGCAGCAGTGGGCAGAGCGTCAAGTAGCAGCATCGTCAGGTCAGTCAGGGCTAGATTAGCGAACGAGTAGTTGATGACAGTGTGCATGTCCTTGTAGCGGATGACGATGAATACGACCATGGCGTTGCCGAATAATCCCATCGCTGACACCACGGAGATGACCACGGTCAATGCGATCTTGGCTGCCGAGCTGAAGACAAATTCCTCTGGAGGCTTGCCATCCGTAGAGGTGGTTATATTATCCATTTTAATGACACTGGGATCATATGCGCTTGTTGCTTCCCAATTCGTTTTGGATAAAGTGGCTGTGCGTGGTAGGGAATTTATCAATGTCTACACCAGCAACTAAGAGAATAGCTGTTGAGTTAAAAACAGAAAAAAATTCAACATTTAATATGATACGGTGTTTCTATATTCCATGGCAAGGCATGCTTTCCTTAAAAAGCGCTGGAGTCTATGGAGCAAAAAACACCCACCAATCCGTTCGCAAAAATTGTGATTGGCTGTGCAAAAAAAGATGATACAAACACCATTTATACATTCTAAAAGCTCAATTCTACCCATGCGAAGAGAAATTAATGGTTGCCGACTTAAGCTATGCAGCGTTAAATTTGAAGAAAATTGTGGCGTTTTGGCCTAGTTTATGCCAGGCAAACAAGTTGTATAACGTACCATGCTCGTTTCAAGTATATGAGAATGAAAAAAGCCGGCATGAGCACGGGATTTTGGATAAAGAAGGGGTTGGTTTTGTTCTAACCTTGTACCAGAACACGCTGAGTGTGTGATGTAACAGCCTGTCCTAATATGGTAATATTTGACGTAATGGTTAGTCCGTGCATAGAGCTACAACCCAGCTCTATGGTCCGTGTGAGCCCACAAGAAGAATTTTCGTGACTTCGGAAAAAACTCCTAAAAGTACTGTACCGATGGTGATTTTTAAGCAACAAATCGGATACCACACTCTTGGAACTCAGGCTCTTTTTATACAAAAAAGTTGCAATGGCAAACAAGCAATATGACAAAGACAAGTTAAACACTTATCGAGTCCTTGCACGGGCAGTGTGTGATAACGTAAAATCGTTATCACTATGCAAACCGCCGACGTAAATTGATCTTTAAACTCTAAGTCTGAAACCGTTTCCCCGGTAACAAAATGATAGCAAGACCGTAACATCGGAAGCTATTTTTTCGTAAGGAGAAAGAATTTGTTATCGTTGCTAAGTGATAAAGCTGCTCTCTCCCCGCGTCTATCTTGTCCTTCCGTGAAGTGATCAGTCTGGACAAACAGAATAGTCGGTGCGGGGAAGGGTTTTATTGAGTCGGGAACATTCTGTTTTCTTTTCTGTTTTAGCTGTCGTCGCTCTTGACTGCTTCTGTTTGGGGTTTATGTTTGACAGGAAAACGCGGCACGAAACGAGACGTACCAACAATAAACGCAGACACTTCAGGTCTGGGGACGTTGCATTGAATAATGCATAAGCCGGCAGTGCAGCAAAGGAGATGTTTAATTATGGTACGCTATGAGACCACTAGGGCCATTATCGGGAATGTATACGTGCGGTCGAATGTCCAAGCGACACTTACTTTTCTAAACATCAAAGTGTGCGCAATCAATGGAAAATAGGGACGTCCAAAAGTGCGTAGCTCGAGTACTGGGTAACTGTCTATCTAACCTACTCAATACCAGTTTATCAGGTAGAATAATAAATCTTTCATCTGCTACGGTTTACCCACAAGCTGCTCGAAACTGTGGATGGTCGTCACTACAAAAGGTGAATGAAAATATTTACCAAATGATTAACAAAGCAAACAAGGGAGGAAAAGGCCGGACTTTCTGCAGGTTTTTGGCCGTCCAATCCAAATGGTAGGGAGTAGGAAAAGGGCTGGTTGCCATTTACATTTGAGAATAGTCGATCATTATTTTGGTAGCACGTAAGAGGGAAGGCCGTTTACTGTCACCAAAAATTACACATTACACAATTCTTCCCACATATTTCAAAAAAGACATACCGATGGAAAGCTGTAACATATTTATTTTGCACAAATAGTAAATAGTACTTTCAAGAAAGCTTAACGCACGGTGTATTTCTCCTTTTGTTTTCATAATTTGGTTTGCAACAAAAATGCATTCAGAGAAGGTTTTATTAACATGGGGGGGAACTGCCAATTGCATTCGTTTTGGAGGCAGACATTACTAGTGTATCCGTAATCATCACCAGCAAATAAAATCTCATCCGACCTAAAAACCACAGAAGTCGTTCGCCACTTTTACAGAATCGCGACCGTTGAAGGAGGGGCTACACAGTTTGGATAAATTGTGTTGCATTTAAAAGACAAATAAAGGCTTCAGTGCTTATCGAAAACAGTCTCTGAGTAAACAAGCAGTGTGTATACTGAGTGCTTGATTTCCCACAACATCGCACGTGGGACAAACACTAAGTTAGACCAAAGAGCAACGAGAGACGGGATATCTTTCCCTGTGTCTTCGCAAGAACGATTTGGTTTGTTCAGGAAATACAGGTGATGAAACTTGAGGGAGAAAACCACTTAGATGTATAATCATGATAAATATTCAACCATTATGGCGCTTTTAGAAAATTGATGGAGCCCCATTTATTTGGAGAAATATCGTTCCAAATGTCATGCTATTTGACACGATCTGCATTCCTTCTGTTAAAAATTGAAATCGGTGTCTTGGCTGCAACAGGATTTTTTGTCCAAATTCGGTGACCGTGTGTCACATGCTCTTTGAATTGATAGCACTATTTTGTAGTCTTTCGTAAAGTCATTTTATCGGTCTAAATCTGAAATGAATCAGGGTCGAAAAGTACTTCATGTGTTTGTCGTGACTGCAACACGGCCTGATCTTTGTAACAAACTATGGTCCTTCTAAGCAAATCCCGAAAGATTTTGTTGTGAATGTGTCCTTCCAAGTTCGGGTTGAAAGAGCAACCTCCACAGGGCAAGCTTTGGCCACTTGAACGGACTCTTATCAAATTCCAAAGCAACCTGCAGATAGAGTTTCACGAGAAAGAATCTTCGTTAATGCAAATTCAGCCACTCTGCTGTTAATGCATTCCACGCAGCTATTCAATGAAGCCATCGCACTTTGCTGTCAGATCTACTCAGCCCGTGCGGACTGCGATGGACCTGCGTCAGGAGCCGTCCGTAGCTCCACAGTGATTTCACCCATGTAACGATTCATCATGACAACCAAAGCAATAAACAACGAAACCAAGCCTGTCGTCAAGAAAAAATTTCTATCAACATTCTTAAGGCAGGTTCATACTTGCCGCAAAAGCGAACACAAATGCGCATTGGTGACGTCAGAGTCGCGCCGAAGATTCGTAAGAGTTGAACAAATTTCAACTCGAGCCACATTTTGCTGCAAATCTTCATTATGCCAATTCCCCTCACCGCTATGAACCGGCCTTTGGGCGAGCCAGGTTGGCGCATGTGCACTTTCTTCGTTGTTTCCACCCTGCAAGGCCAGGTTTGAATCTTGCCCTGCGTTTTACGGGTCCTTAACCATTCAGTGGCTTCGCCTAGAATTTCACTGAGGACTTCCTCCCACCTCTAAAACGTTTCTCTAATGGTTTCATGAGGCTTACGAATTACCTTGCTATGGGGGCTTTGAGAAATCCTTGGTTTTATTGAAAGACGTTAATGTTAAATGACTTTTGGGGTATATATATCTCTTTTCACCAAATTATTCTCGGTTTTTTTCTGACCATGGTTAACAGAGTCAGTTGTAATGGTACACGAAGTCTGTCAGACACCTTGTATGGAGGAAATGTACATCCCTGAGGTAGTTTCCCCCGTCAGTGACACGAAGATCCGTCGTGTACACTGGTCAGCGTCTATCGCTGATAGGCACTATAGGCACAGCTGAACCACAGCTGCGGTGTCACTTTGGGTTTCCGTCCGGTCAAAGTACTGATTTCAAAGACGACCAGTGCCAAAAGGGCTGGACATTCCGGTAATTTCCCCCCTCGTGCCGTTCACCTGCAGCAGCTGATCAACGGAAATCTTGCTATGATTGTAGATGGCCAAGGAAAAATAAATTCGCCCCAGTTTCGAGGAAAGGCGGCGAATTAGCCACGTAGAGCGACTCAACATTATTAATGGCATGGTGTGTAGATAACAGTCTGTTTCCTGAGTTCTTGTCTTCTTTAATTTTTTATAACCTGTCGAGAGAGTTTGAATGACACAGTCACGGAACCCAAATTTCGAGTGCCATGCAGGAATATGACAGATGGCGCGCATTTTTTGCGCATACCGTTCAGTGTCATCTCGATAAACCAAGCCCCACTTTGAGAGGGCATAATGGTGCCCTATAATTCGAAGCTGTCGAGGGTTCAGCAAGCCACACAATGGAGCCATCCCTGCTAATGATTCAACTGATCTGATGCTGAACATGTCGGGCAATAGCTACTGATGGTAGAATTTTCCCTGTCGATCGAGAATTTGGTTCTTCAGAATTTTTGACATTTTCACACGATTTCAGTGAAGGGAGCTCAGAATTCAAGTGAGCTCGGGATTCTGAGGAATAATTTGCCGTGGTAATAAAACATGTATTGTGCTCCATTGCACTTGCTTGCTTCGCTGGTTTCCACTGTGGTCGTAACTTGATTGCAATTCAGTTACCTCGGTTACCAACGACTGACGTTTTTTTATAATGGTCACTACGGTATTTAACCGGAGCGAATAAAATCTGTAACCAGTTTCAATAGATCATGATTGTAGGACACGTCCATCAACCGGCCAAAACAGGCCAATCCATGTCAACTCTGTGCCGATCGTGAGATTTGTGCGTGAACTGAAAAGAGAAACATACTTCGGTTTTCTGTAAACTTTTACCCGTCAAAGTCATATCTTTTGGCAACGTCCGACAAGCATAATTAGGCCGGCTGTCCAATGAAAAAAATCTTAGTATAAAAGACTAGATGAATTAAAGCAGAGGACATATGTGTATGTTGGAAAAAATGGTTTTGTAAACCGCAAGTTAAAATTTCTCAACCTTTGACCACCTTCTAAAAGCAGCGGTCAGTTTTTTCAAGGTATAAAGCGTCATACACTCGATGTCAACCGAAATGATATAAAGTAAACAATGTATGTTTCTAACGTGTTGTTCATTGGACAGTTTTAGCAATTAAAGGATTACCGATTTTGTCGGCACTTTTTTCAACTTTTCTATAAGATTACTATATGGCCAAGCATCGTATGTTATCAAGATTTAGTACCACCAAGGGCTACTTTGTTAATACCAAAAACAGTTCTATTGTGGCCAAACAAAAACCAGGTTTTTTGAGACGGATGAGTCAGTTCAGACCAGCGTTGTAGTCGAGACCACATAGACTTTCACAAGACCACAAAAGCCAAGCACAATACGAACACAAGACTTCCAAGTTTGGATTCAAGTTACAAGCTATTCAAATGAATTGCAACAAAAGCATTCCTTTGTCATTGTTCACCCTGTTACTTGTGGCTGGTCTTGTGTCTGGTCTTGTGTCTGGTCTTTTGTCTGGTCTTGCGTCTGGTCTTGTGTCTGGTCTTGTGTCTGGTCTTGTGTCTGGTCTTGTGTCTGGTCTTTTGTCTGGTCTTGTGTCTGGTCTTGCGTCTGGTCTTGTGTCTGGTCTTGTGACTGGTCTTGAGCATGGTATTGTGTCTGGTCTTGTGTCTGGTCTTGTGTCTGGTCTTGTGATGGCCTCGACTACAATACTGGTTCAGACTCGGACCCGCAATATATTACTCGGAAGATTTGTTTTTCTAAATGCACGAAGAATTCTGAGATGTCTAGAGAAAAACAAACAGGATATGAAATATTAGCCAATGTTGTTTATCCTTGTTGATGAAATCTTGGCATATTCTCAGCTAATGATCTCGACCAGTGCGAGGCTGTAAAACTGCCCAAAGTACTTAAGATATGACACGGGGCGGCAGCTCTCAAAGACCCGTTCCCTGAAATTACCCTTGCAAACCATATCAGGCGAGACTTCTTTCATGTTCACTCCTGAAAGCCAGTAGAAATGGCTCGAGATCACGTACAGTATTTTGAAAATGAGCACTTTTCTTGCTCAGGTTAGTGTGATTTAAGCTTTTCTCTCCACTTTCTGCGGGAAAAGGCCATCACAATACTGATGCTGGAAAAAAGAACGGGGGTGCTTATGTGGGTTGAAGGGATGACGTTGCCGTCAGGCCGGCAGCGTAGGAACAAACGTGTTTACACGATATTCATGAGACTTCGTACCTAGTTCCCAATAGGGACTTTAATGAAGGAGGGTGCTGACCGACGCACTACCCGAGCTGCGGGAGGGCAGAAAAACAATTCAAAGCTGAGGTAGCGGTTCGAGAAGGTGTCCTCAGGGAAGGTGGGCAATATCGAAAATCGAGGCTCGGTTAAACTTGCTTCATTCAACGATGCCGCACAGCTTCTGTGCTTACTAATCGTTCGGAAAATTTTTTAGTGGAATGCTCGAAATCACGAATCATTATGATGTTCAACCTCCTGAACAAACAATGTAGTCACCGGAAATATTTTTTCTTAAGTTGTTTCTGTCTTTTTTGGCAGTTTGTTCGCTTGGCTCACGACAGCCTGCCACGGAGAAATCTTCCTGTACATAATTAACTACATCACTTCGCCTTGGTATTTTTTTTGTTGTTGTTGTACAGAGACTCCCTCGTAATGTGATGTGCATGGGCCTGTCTTTCTTGACGTCACTGCAACAGAAACCTCCAAGCACAAAACAGCGTTGGACATTGAAATGTTCACAACCCATGTTACATACAAGCCACAGTTCTTCGGCTTTCCCGCCCCCTCCATGAAATGTTTGTACCCCTGAGTACCCCCCTGAAACCTCATCTATATAGTTTAGCCGAATCATTATGAGAACAAACTATATATACGCTCGTGCCTGTGCAAAATGAATTTCATGATCTATTTGACAAGTGATGCTGAATTATTAGGTCAATCAAAATTCTATATGTCGAGAGGTCAATTAAGATTAATTTGTTATCCTGAATAAAGGATGCCATAGTTTTGGAGGAGGTGCCTTTGTCCCTTTTGTATGGCAAATTGTTTAAATAGTGAGTCCAGCCAAAATACTAAACTCCCATGGACTGGTTGACGGCAGAGATGTTAGGGAAATGAGAGCTTTCCAAATCTCAGTCCAAGGCTAATAAAATTCCGTCAGCATTAAATTTCGACATTTCTTCTAATGTTCGAGAAGCTCACAAAGCATTATATGTTTTGAGCGTCTTCTGTTTTATGCACGGTATCCTGCTTTTTAGCAAATATATCGATTGTGTTTGTCGACGTACTGTCCATTCTTTGATTATTAATTAAGCCTAATTATTTTAACATCCATTTAAGTGAAAAGGTGAATTTACAAGAGCACCCAGGACGTTGCAGCGCTGCAAAGCAATTGGGAGAAGCTCATTTAACTGTCCCTCTTAATTGGCTTCGACAGAAGACAAAAGTTGGTGCCATAGGCCAGACGACCTCGTTTTCAAGCTGCGGGAACTTCTTCGCCAGAACTACTCTTTTATAGAGAAAGTGCAAAAACCTCTGCTTGACGGAATATTGTCCATTCCGCCGCAGAATCAGAATTCATTTTCATCGAGATGGCATGAACCACGTGCTTTTAAAGTACAATTTGCAACGGGAAAGAGAACTCGCGAAGCAATCACGGCCGATTTATGCTAAAAGTGCAACTAATATCGTGCGGTGTGGCATGGGGGCAGGTAATGGTCTTACGAGAGTTAGAGTGGGACCTTCTCTACAGCATGCAAGCACTTCTGATTCACCAGAAGGCACATAATCAGCAATCTAGCAGCTAATATGCAATGGATTAAATGCAACTGATGTCTAAATCCCACCATGTAAATTTATCTTTGACACTTAATGCAATTGAAATTCTGCGAAATGCCAATCGGTTTATGGTTGCATATTACTTTTCAAATTGGTATTTTTGCCAGGGACAATACTGCAGTGGTTTAAAACCATAGTTGACCCAGACATCCGTAAATATCGAGAAAATGAAGGAGCAAAAGTCCTTTTAAAATACATCAAGCATGTTTGAACATCATCTCCGAGTACGGAAAACTAGGTTAAAAAGATTTCAACCGTAGAACTCACCGAAATGGTCAAAAAAGGAACAAAATTTGAAAGAGGGTGCTATTTATGCATAGCGCCCTCTGTAGACAATATTGGTATTAAAAATGCTTGTCCTGCTTTACCAGCACGGTATTACATGTAGCACACTCTTTGGTGCATTTTATTGTTAGTTTGGGGTTAAATAAGATTAAATTAAGGTAACAATGATTTGAGAATGCAAGTTTGAAGGATGACTATTTTATTATTTTGCGTATGTCAGTTTTTGTACCCAAAAGTTACGCGTAGAGTTGCATGCAGTATTGGAAAGACTTTGATGTCACACCTGGTGATTGGTTTTTGTGTGAGTCCTAATCGCTTCTCATAATCTCCGGGTCTGGTCTTGACTTGCCCTTCGTCTTGCAGATCTTGAAAGAGATTCCTCAGAGCTTCATTATTTAGTTCTCCGATTCGGAAACCTTCCTCAATGCGCTCCAGATAATGACTTTCTCCTCTGGATGCAGGACAAAGGACACAATATGCCCCTCCTCTCCCTGTCAGCAGTTTGATCATCTTGCCGTCAACCATAGTGAGATTAAACTCAAACAAGAAGTGGTATGATTTGTCAGAGACGGTGATTTCAATACCTTTAGTAGACCAATCCAACTTTTCTGCTTCTATGGGAGGAATAACTGATTCAAGGAATTGTCGATCTTCTTTGCCTTTGATGAAGAATAAAGGCACGGCAGCGTTGGGACTATTTGGACATTTCTCTTTCCAAACTGCAAGCCCTGTTTGAAATGTCAAAGTTTCATAAAATGATCTTCACATTTCAATGGTGACTAATCACAAAAAAGTCCTACAAAAATAAATGTATACAAACTTAAAATAAATGAAATGATTTAATTATTTTCTCTGATCAAGGGGTTTATTAAAATGACCTGATGAATGTGACGACGTAACTGCAGAAGCAGCGTCTTCTTTGATGATTTCAAGTGGTGTCCACATGTACAGTATCATATTGTACCTTTGAGCCTGACCTGACTAGTGATAGACAGCATGACGCCTGGATCCATCTAGTCCGTCTTTGCAGATAACCTTATAGTATCCTGATGAGGTGTCAGGTCGAGCTTCAATCAGTCTGGTCATGTGGTTACTACAAGATTGCTTAAAAGAGGTCGTAACACCTTCATAATCTCCTAAACTGTAGAGGCTCAGTTCAGGTATTATAGAGCATTTTTATCCATCAGTTTGTAATGAGCGGGAAGATTGACATGCTCTTTTAAGTCCCGTCTGAGATTGGTGTGGGCAGTTTTCCCTAAGTTGTATGACGATAGAAAATAGAGTCCTTTGTTTTCAGACATCTCATTCACAATTGAGGATCCCGTAAAAAGTCTCATGCCGACATCAGCAACTTTTCTGTTGCTAACATAGTTCTCTTTATGTAATAAAAAACCGAGTAACTGAGTTGGGGATACTCCATTTTCTGCAGCTTCTACTCTCAATTCATCTAATAGCGCACCCATTCTCCTGAAATGCTGGCGCGGTCCTACTAAATCCAGGGGAATAATTCTTGGTCTCGCTGGAACATCAGTTTCAGCCTCTTTGGACATGGTTGTCAAATTCATTGCCTCAACAACAGTAATTGATGACGTGTCAAGTATTTGTTCTGGAGATGGCTCTTTCCCAAGAACGACAAATGGTTCATCAAAGAAAATTCGCTTGATTGCTGATGGGGGCGGTGACTTGTTCAATTTAACGCATTTCTCCCTCAATGCTCTCAGTCGCTTGGAAGTGTATAGTTCCATAAACTTTCCTTTTAGGTAATAATCCGCTATAATTTCTCTAGCTACGGTTATATATTCCAGCCTCTTGTTGCGCCCGATCCATCTTCTCTTCAGATATTTATTCCAAATCTCCTCATTAGAAGGCTCCATCCTCCCATTGATGACAGAAAAAACATAAAATGTCTAGCTTTGCAAACTGAGTCGTTATAAGAAGTTGGATGGCTATCTAGTCTGTGGGTTGGTTCAGACAGGAACATTCTGGGAAATAACGATATCCATTTACACGAAAGCCATTAAGATATCTGCTCTACATCACAGTGACAGCTACTGGGCCGGGTTTTTTGTTACTGGATTATATCAACAAATCAGTCCAAGTTAAAGGTAACTGGCCTCCTCAAAACACATCATGGCTGGATAAACTAGAGTTTACTTTCTTCTCTCTACCCGAGAACTACACCCTGTATCAGGTTTACAAAAAATAAAAAAACCTTGTTCATTTATTGCATTAGTTTTTTTCAACAATGCACCCAAAATTTCATGGAGTTATGGTAAATTATTCTTACTTTATTGCAGATTAATGAATCTAACTCAAGATTTTACTTTGTTGAAATCATGTAACTGGCGCCAGCAATTCTCTTCCATTCTAAAATGCGATGACATCGTAAAAATTGATATTTTGTTATGTTATCATTTTATGACATTTTGTGCTATTTTAGTTGACTTTTCAATGTTATGCTACTGTATCATCCAAGAATCAACTCATGTCATACTCTACACTATTCCAAGAAGTACAGAATAGGCAATATCAAAAAGCAACATTTTATTTTACAACGAATTTTTTTGGCCTCGACAGATTTTTTTATATTTAAACAAAATGTAATTTTTTTTATTCTACTCTTGTTAATTTTTACATGGCAACTGTAATATCTCAAAAACAGAGGTTTGAACTTCAAAATAAAGTTGTCTATACTTTAAACCTGTGTTTCAGAGTCCAATGAAAATTTTTTTGCTGTAAAATAAAAAATTGGATCGAATGTCTCGGTCTTAAACCACTGTCGAAAAATTAACTGCTATCAGCTGGGGAAATGAGTCGTATGTCGCAGCAAATTCAATTAAAGAACTTTGTGATGGTTGATTCAACCGGCTGGTGTTTTTTTTTTTTTTTTCAGGTTTATTGCGTGTTTGTCTCCAGTTTGGCTATTACTTGTGGTGTTGTTTGACGTCATCTTAAAATGTGCTATCAAGAATGCATAGCAGGCTTTAATTCCACGCCAACTTGAATAATGGCCTGGGAAATCCACAACGTCGTTTTAAGGACTTCACATACGAAACAGTATAAAGCCGTGTGGCAGAAACTATCATTGAATATCTTAGATAAATCCCCACCGTCTCATTGGTGGACTGTTGATCACGTGTCAGTGAATCATTCTTTCTATACAATGGCACCCGTTGAAAAACACTTTTTTTTCACTTGACTGGTTCCTGCCCTTATTTCATAATTATATCTCATTCCCAATAACAAAGAGGGCAACACATTGGGGACCACAACCTGTCTAAAGCCTGGTTTCCATATAGTCATAACGAAAGCCGACGGCGCGCAAGACGTCAAGACGTAGCCAGTCGTGGAAGAGACGCTGCACGACGTCATTCCACCAAAAAAAATGAAACAAAATGGCGTCTGAAACACGGAACTATCCGGAAAAATACCTTTTTTAGGTGGCAATGTCGCCCCTTGAAGCTAAACTGATACTCCAGTTTGATGTAATTTGTTAAAAATGGTCAGCTACGCGAGAGGAACATTGTTGTACGCCCGTCATGCCAGCGTGCGTGTTTGTACAGGCCGACTCAGCGACACAACGCAGTTGGCGAAGTTGAACCGGGCTCAACTTGGCCGAGCCGTCGAGGGTTAGTTTCCGCATAACTGGGTTATCGGCGATACTTTCGTTTGACAGCTTATAGCCCGGTTTCCACATGGTCGTTTGTAACGTAGATGGAATGCAAGAAGTGAAAATGCAGACATGATCGGAAGAAACGGTGCATGACATCATTCCACCCAAAAACTGAAACAAAATGGCGTCCGAAACTCAGTGATTTTTCGCGAAAAATGTGCTTTTAGATGGACTGCACCGCCTCAAACGTCTGCTCCAGTTTCATGCATTACAATGATGGTCAGCTATTCAGTTGATCACTAGGGTGTAATATTTAAGCAATTAGGCGAAAACGGGCAAAATTTGTGGAACTAAGCGAGAGAGACATCGTTGCACGCCGGTCATGCCAGCATGCATGTTTGTACGGCTACTCGACGCAAACAGTCGGCTCAACTTGGCTCTACTTTGGCAATCGTTCGCAGGCTGGTTTGCGTTTGTCTGCGTTGTCTGCGACACCTCCGTTTGGTATGTTTCCATACGTCCGCGTTGCAGTTTGCGTCTTAATTGCGTTACTCTCTGCGTTTCTTACGTCGATATGGAAGCCAGACTTTACTCTTCTAACAAAAGAGGATATTGTATAAAACAAACTAATGAATGTTTCACATTCGTGTCATTCGGTGACCGAATACCACTGCGTGGCATATGCCACCCGGCCACCCGATGAAACTGTTCTTATCACTAGTCTGCAGTCATAAACAGTCATTATTGGTATAGTGTATTACATACAAGTCAGTGTTACCAAGCTCAAGTTAGGCACTGCAAAACAGAAGTCACTGTGTTAAACTGGTGTTAACTTAACACCCTTAGTTTTCTTATATAGGACAACCCGGACTTGTGTTATTCAGTATGGTACCGAGTTTTAGCACAGTGTATTTTTGTTGGCTTGTCTTTGACCCTCAAAGCGTTAAGGGCTGATTCTCCTACTTCCCCAATCCGAACATTTCTCTCATACTTTCGAAAAACTTTCTTGTGGCGCTGAGTTTGTAGGGTTTTCCCACTGATATCTTGCATTCACCAAATCTGCCCCCAATTTTGTGCAACTTGGACATGGAAAAAATGGCCGTTTTTCCAAGACAGACAGGCCCCAAAAATGCTCGATTTTAACAAGTACTGAGAGCATGGGCTATGAGATTGATGATAACAAGACCGATCATCGATCTTAATTGAAACTTCAATATACGCATAACGGATGTTTTACAAGCATACCAAACTGCTTTAAAACAGTTTATCGCAAGATGGCCTGTCACTTTGGTGCAAAAGGTTCCACACCATCGGCCCTTTAAAGGATTTCAACTTTCGACGGTGATTTTTTAAGGCGGCAGACTGCGGCTAGAATTTTACGGAAATGTTCACACGGAACCCTGAGAGCGCGATTTTTTCTAAGTTTTTTGTTAGCCATTTGCCACTCCTTTCCGCTAGCTAGCCACTCGTTTGGATAACGGTGTGATTTACGTCTTCTGGAAGGCCGAGGTTTTTTCTGTTTGGAGATTTACGTCGCTTGCACACGACTTTTGCCTCTCTGATTAGCTCTGGGAGACATTGTTGATGCTTGTGGCAAGTGAATGGGATTCTGTTTCCTTTCTACAATCGATAAACCCTTAAAATAATGACGTCACGCTTTATTTACATGTACGCGCTTTCTTTTATCGGCGAAATGAATCTGACCCATCGAGACCGAATAGGAAAGCGCACATTGTTTCATATTAATTTAATTTTCCATCCCTATTTCAAAACAGTTCTCAGTTTAAAGCTGAATTGCTTGTCTATTACACGTGATTCAAAATAAGTAGAAGTAATAATTACAACTAAAAATTGTATAAAGCTCCCAAGGAATACAAACAAAAAACAAGTAAACTTAACTTAAACTAACAAACCCTTTGAATATAAATAACACTCTGTAGAACGCAAAATCTTCCATAAAGATATTATTAAGTACAACTTTAATACGAGATCTAATTAAAGACTTCGTGAAAATGAGGGGTTGCATTATTTCTATTTGGCTTCGTGATGGAGAATCTGGTATTTATTGGATTTCTGCTTTCATTTTGGGAGACGGTGCAATTGTTGAGTTGAAATCATTCTGCATCTGTCTGATCTTGTGCATTTATCAACAGATTTGGAGCACAGAAAAAAGTGAAGCCTTCTATCATGCTCAGTTAGAAGGCCTAACCGTTCACAAGAATCGTTGAGAGTGCTGTCCATAATAATGCAGCCGTTTCAAAAAATATTGAACTCCGTTTTTAAATTTTAAAATCGTCTGGCACATGTCAACAAAGCGTGACGTCATTATATTTTCGGTCTATTCCCCTTAGACAAAACAAGTGGCGATAGTAGTTTGACTGAAATAACGATCATATATCCGTTCCCGTCGTCAGTATTTATGGAGAAAGTGTCAATTAAAACTCTCTTATGACAAAGAATGTTTAGGCTGTGCGTATCTTCCGGAGCTTCCAATACCAGCGATTCACAATAGTGCGCCTCTAAGAGTTTGCAAGGCGTTGACCCATCACAATGCCCGAAATCTGTCGACCCAGTCCGCGTATGGAAAGGGTCGACAGATTTCGTGCGTTGTGATGGGTCAACGCGTTGCACACTCTTGGAGGCGCACAACTGTGAATCGTGCGTATTGACTTGGGCCGTTTTCCAATACTCATCTCCGGTTCCGTATCAGGCTTCAGCTTTTTTTTTACTAGCTGATTTTGAAGCTGTAAGTGCAGTAATCAGTCTAATAGTGCCACAGAACATCAAATAAGATGTAAGAAAGCCAAAAAGTACAGTAATCCAATGTAATGTAAACGCTTCAGGCCCACAATTGGGGATTGGTTTTGGGAACGAAGCCTGAGACGGAGACAAGGTCGAGTATTGGAAAACGGCCCAGGTCCCTGTCCTACATCACTGACACATTTGATTTTTTGACGAGATTGGAGTTGGTGTCATCGTCTCAAGCATTAAATGGTCAGATCCACCCTATAAACATTGGGTATAAAATGTGTACATAATCATGCGCGTTCAAACAAAGATGATTTCGGACATTTATCCACCAGGACACCACTACAAATATGACAAAAGGGATGTTGAAACTTACCTATTCTCGATGCTCTCTACTTCAGTGCTCGCTTACAGGAATGTCCATATTCCCCAAAGATAAGCCTGAAATGTATTAGATATGAGGGGAAAGGGTGGAAATTAATGTTTTCCTACTAGATGACGTGCACACTGTTGCGTACGTGTCTGTGGACAGTTTCTCCTGATGACACAAAATGTATGCTTCGTGTGGCACGTTTCACCCATCAGTCATCTCTCTCGAATTAGGCTGACGGCTTCGTGTTATCTCGAGCGGCTTCAGTCCAATGACTATTCCATCTTCCGTTTACCCGTCCCTGACAGCGGCTACCTATATGTCGGTTAATGATGAGCTTAAGGAAATTCTGTCCTCTCGGCAAATGTCGCAAACAAATCCCTGTACACACAGGCAATGTTAGGCCGGGGCGATTGAAGCTTTAGCCGGGTCGGCTCGGTGACTGAGAAAACTTTCAGCGCGCCAGGACAGACCCGTTATTAGACAGCGCACATCTGGACGGAGAGCGTTCGCTAACTGATGATGCCGTCGTCCCGGTAATCATGTTGTCCGTACACTGGGGATACGTGGCTTATTATGACGCCGCCCCATGCAGCGTAAGCTTACCAATTTGATGGAGTTCGAGGTGAGGATTCATGGTTTCTGTCATATTTCCCGAAGCGCCGGATGGTTGTGTCATAACAGGGGCTTAAATTCAATTGGACAACACGGATGAGGAAGAGACCGCCGTTCCATTTAATAAACGGAGGATCAGTTTCCGTGTTCATTCTCTCGGTCCAGATCCTTTAACTGAAACCAGCAAATGAACGTACCTAGGAATTCTACAAATCATCTCTCGCAAATGTCGTGCTATATATGCTGCGCTTTATTTTGTGCAATGGAGAAATACTACGCTTCTTTATGAGATAGATGTTTGCTGTAAACTAATTTTTAAACACTAAAAAGCACATTTTGAGCATACGGACTGAAGGTTCATGCATCAATTAGCAACTTTACATAATGAGCTTATATTTCGTTAGCAGAGTGCATGTAAAAACACGCAGCAGCCCAGTAGCGCATTGATTATTCAATTTAAATTAAATACTGTTCTTAATTTTGTGCTATGTGTGTTTCTAGGCTTATATCAACCACGAACGTTACTGTTATTTCTGCACAAACACTTGCCACAATTTTGGGATTTTTTTTCCTGACTTGGAGTTTCTGTTCTTGGTGATTCGTTGAGTTCATAGCAGTATGCCAGTGATCAAAGCTCTCGTAAACATTCTTTAGTTTAAAAAGAAACTCCTTAAATTACAAGGTGTTTTTCTTCGATGATGTCACCGCAACCACGGCCTCATTTGCCGGGAAAAACAAAGACAATTGTAAATGTTGAAAGAAACGCCAAAGAGTGCTCGTAAGAGGAAGGGGAAAGCTACGAAACAAAATAATGTAAAAATGTATGCCATGGGCTTTTTAAAATGTCCCCAATTCCATTGCGCGCGAGGAGTGACAAACTATATATCAAGAGGCAAGGTCATGAAAAATCCTTACATATGGCTCGTTATTAGAAAGGGAATTACTCACCAGTAAGTCCACTCGTATGATTTGAAGTGGCCTCGTGTGCTCGTTTGCAGAACATACCCGAATAATGACGAATGTATTAAGAACAGTAAGCTCCTGAATGGAACATAAGAGAAAAACAAACACGGGCAATTAAATTCTAATAGAAAAGGCACAAAAAGGTAACCTGCAGCCTACCATGACGCACGGCGAAATCAAACGTCCATGTATTAGCTGGGCATTTGGGGGGTTTGAGTGCATGGTTTGCTTTGAAGCACTACCCAGGGACTGACGGATTCAGGGAGTCCAGAGGCCAACAGTCCCCATAAAAGCAGAGAAGCGACGTATCCAGTTTTTGGTGTCGCAGGGAGGGGAGGGATTTAAAAGCGAATGCAGCTTCGGGTTCATTCAACATGATGTTGGGGAGAAAAAATTTAAAGCATTATACTCACGGTCCCGACATTCTTGCTTGTACATTTGCAGCCATAATAGAAATACCAAAATGTCAAGCTTTCCGTGTGTACGTAAACACAGATGTGGTGCCCGCCAGCATATGGACTTCACCTTGCACGGCGAGTTAGCGCTCTAGTATGGCCTCTTTCCAGAACCTAGAAACTACGGACTCTTTTTCTTTCTCTTCTTTTTTCCCCCACTCAGGGCCTTTATTCAAGTTTCTCTGGCATGTTACATTGAATCAAGAAAAGAAAACATACAAGTAATTACATTATAATAGTTAATTAAACAGCTAGGTGAAAGGGTCCCATCTAGTGTTAAATTTAACAGAATTTAATAAATTTTTCCAAGGCATAATATCTTTTTAAATCGTCTCTAAACAGTACAGAAGAAGGTAAGCCCTCATTCATTTTCATTTTGTAGATATGAAAGCGGCCAAGCAAAGGAATTGAATTAAGTACACTCCTGGAATTATACGTAGTTGCAAAAAGGATAGTTTTGTTATCCAACTGCATCTGAATGTTCGACGTATTTTTCAACCAATCACTGATAAGGTTCCAAAACAAAGTGGAGGCCTCGCAAGTACAAAAGAGATGTAACAAAGTTTCACCCTCAGCTTGACAAAAAGAACACAAGTCGTTATCCCTTTTACCAATTTTCAGCAAATACGAATTTACAGCCAAGATTCTGAGTTAGTCTATATTGAAACCACCTCAGTTTGGTATCACATATTAAAAGAAGAGGTAGGCTACATAGATTCAACCATCCCGTGCGAAGAAGGTTACAAACCAACTTTGTTTCCCATCTATCAATAAACTCATGAACAACCTTCGTTGCAGAGGTAAGAATACGATAGACATGAGTAGAGCCTTTTTCATCCAACAAAAGTGACCTTAAATTAAAAGGAATAACAGGAAAGCATATATTGGAGTTGACCTGCGACAGAAAACAACGAAAAGATTTTTTAACAGTATTAATGACTCCACCATACTCCAAAATAATTTGTCTTGACGTCAAATTTTCTGACAAAATCGTCCAAGCTTAAAAAATGACCCTCACTGTCTAACAGGTCGCTTACAAAATTAACTCCTATTTAGCCCAGTGTTTATGAAATATACATTTAGTACCAATGTTAATGTTATGGTCATACCACAAAACATTGGCAAGTACTTCATTCGCTTGAGAAGCGAAATAACTCCAAGCTTTAAAACATTCATCCAAAAACAGTTTGGATGCCTCCCTCGCTGTAAAAAACGAGTAATGCTAAGATGGCCGCCTTCAATAAACAGAACATTCTGGATATCAATCATCTTATAAAACAAGGATATCCAGCCAGGGTTGTTACTATTCAGCAGTCTACGAATCCATGTACACTTTAAAGCTTTTATATAGAAACTTAAATCAACCATCTTTACACCGCCATGCTTGTAGTCTTGAATCATCTGATTCCTTGCGATTCTATCGACCCCCTCCAAATGAATTTATACAGCATACCGTTTAGATTCTTAATTATGTCGGGGGGGGGTCTGGAAGAGACAAGATCAAAAAAGTGAATTTAGATAAAATAAGAGACTTCACTATTGTGACTCGACCCAGAACCGTAAGGTGACCAGTGATCTACTACAGTGGCAGTAACATCTAACACTCTATTATAGTTCACTGAAATCATTTCATCAAGATTGACTATGAAATCAATACCCAAGGCTCTAAAACTGTCCTCAGGGCCAACCCAATGAACGTTAATATCCTCACAGAGGCGTTTCTGGCGCCCCTGTTATCACCAATCCACACGGCATTAGTTTTGTCAATGTTCTCCAGACTCTTAAGTAGCATCTGCATTCTTCCCTAAAAAGCGTCAGGAACTGCTGTTTTGGGTAGACCAAGTGGACGTAATGAAGACATGGCGTCCAATCAGGGTTACCGTTTTGGGTATCAAATTGAACCCTAGGACGTTATCTTTTCAAAGCTGAACTGATAATGAGTAGCAGAGATAACCTGAATTATATAAGACAGGTGCATTTTGTTCTGTCCAGTGGAATTGACTGCAACAACCAAATGCTATACATTCACGCCTTTTAACACCCTTTGACACATGGGATCATTGGAAAAGCCTGCAAAATGAGGATACTGAACTAAACAGCATTCTTTTACATGTTAAAAGTTCTTTGATTTTCCATCATTGAACAAACAGGATCCTGATATAGTTCAAAGTGGTAAATGCAATAATGTTTCCAAAGCAACTGGAAGCATCACCTTGTTACGAATTGACTTAGATAAATTACACAGGTTCCTCTGAAGCTGCTTTCTCTTAAACAAACTGATTAAAATCGGAAATTGCACACTTTATTCACAACCAATACCGTACCTTCTCAAATAAGCATCATTTTAAACACGTTTAAATCTAGAAAGAAATATAATTGCATGATAATTTGGGGATGATACACTCGCAAGATAAACTGTTGAAACTTCCATTGGCAAAACCAAATTGAGTTCTGTTACGGGTACGAAATTGCAAATATCTCCACAATCCATCATCGAATTTGAACGAAGTCTTCAATTTGGAAAAGATCACATCGTAAGCTTTAAGCAGATACTAAAGAACAACAATTTCTGACAATACATTTGGGAGAAAATAAAACTTCACTACACATAATGCAAGCAAACATTACAAGGAGATAGAAATCTTCAACAAGATTTCACCGCTAGAGAAAATTACCTACAGAAAACAGAGTTCTCTGTAAAGATATGCTTTTGTGTGAGGGACACTTTTAACAGCATCAGCATATGACAGATACATGAAAGCTGAAATTGTATATTTTGCCATTTAAAAAAAAAGACTTTTTCTAATGCATAGGAGAAAATGGTCCATCTGATACGAATTTAATTACGGAAGCTAGGAAGTAGGGCCCGGCATACAGTCGCGTTATTCGCTAACAGAATGTATTCAATAAAAAATAGAACTGGTATTGAAACCACTCGGTTTCATGTGACTTCAGCTCCATTTAAAAGCATGCTTTAATACTTCATTATTCATGTTCGGAGAACTATTAAGCATAGGCCTACTCCAGTTTTTAAAGGTAATTTGCCTGGCTAAAGTCGGAGCTATAGCTGGAGCGTACATAGACCAAGTTTAATTAATGCGAAATCCCCGATTGCAGTAAAATAATCTTTTTTAAATGACAAAGTAAAACAATATACAGAACAATGCCCACTCATAATCCGGCAATTACGAGTAAGTTTTATGAAATGGCGGTTCGGTAAATCACATTTTTGCCTGGGTGCTATGTTTTAGACTTTTCGGGCTTAAAGTATAAGAAGGCTAGACAGCTGCATTTGACGTCGGTTCGATTGTAAAGCTCTAGTGTTTCATTTTTTCAAGTTCGGAGAAATATTCAGCGTTTACTTCAGTTAAGCTCATTTTCCCGGCAAAAGTTGGAACTAGCTTGAGCGAACATCGACTGGTTTAATTAATGCGACAACTCCAGTTGCAGTAGCATAATCTTTTCAGATGACAAAGTACAAAACAATACACATGTACTCATGGTCCTGCAATTACAAGTAACTCTGATGAAATGGCAGTTCAGCAAAATTAAACGATAATTGCAATTTTACCTGGGCACTACGTATTAGACTTATCGGGCTTAAGGTATAAGAGACTGAACAGCCGGATTTGGAATTTATTGGCCAACACAACCCGAACTGAAGTAACCTCCGTCGTGGGATCACGTTTCTTTAATCTTGGCAATAGACTGTCTGGCTATTTTTCATTATGGAAACAGCCCGTTATCACCACAGCTCTCCAATCCCAATCTCTGCGATTTTGGCGGCACAATTTCAGGAGGCAGGTCATTGCTTCATTGCACGGGAGACAGCTGTTGGCGGAGAGTAGCACATGCTCACTTCGCGTACGGACGTCTCTAAAGGACAATAAAAAATAGAAAACCTTCTTAGTAGGGTGATCATGGAATTCTTTTCTTTCATTAGCATTTCCTTGTGTCATAGGTAAATATGAGATGTCTCAAAATGGCATGTAGGGCCTATATCAGAACCTTTGATTCAGGATTAGCGATTTCTCAAACAGTTTGAGTTTCACATCATGAGAAATTCGTCTGGAATTTAGTAAAAGATAAGAGGGGTCACTGATAGAAACGTCAGTTGCTTGTGACTGTTGCAAATCAGATTACTAAATTTGGGTTCAAATTATACCCGGGGTGCTTCTAAGACGTTGTCCCCATTATCTCCCATGCCCTTTCCCCCTTTGAATAACCCCCCACCCCGCCCACTATTATAGCCTTTATTCAAGTCAGCTTTCCCCCGCGTGTTGTGTAAACAAATATTTGCAACCAAGACACGGCTTCCAATCCCCCCCCGGCCTTACGTTTTGTTTTGATCCCTTTTGCGAGTTAAATTTAAATCAAATCTGGTACACCGAGTTCTTTAAATTCACGTAGACATAACATTTTGAACTCTCCATACTAAAGACACTAGTGCTATATACCTCGTGAGATGCCTTGCACCTATACACTGTTTTCAATGGACAGGAAGCGCACAAAGGAACCAGTCCATTCCAGAGATGGCGGTCGCTATGCAAAAGCTTGCCCCGAAAACGAGGAATAGCAACAGTGTATGAAGTCTGGAGAAATCAAATTGTTGTGTTTATGTGTAATCAGATAACTCGGTGTACCAGATTTTTATTTAAATTTAACGCGCAAAAGGCTCGGTTGAGCAAGGCGAGCCAACGAAGACAAATGCTGCCAGCTGCCAGTGTGGCATTGAATCTCTTTGCCACGAACAAACTGCGCCACTCAGAACATACTCTCGAGATCTGGTGTTGTGTGGGCCCGGTGTCCCGTCATGATTACTAGGAAGTGAAACCCGAACAAACCAATGACCACAGAAAGGCATACCACTTGGAATGTAATAGGCTACTCTAGTGATAAATGATGGTCCGGGAGTTAAAGGACCTGTGTGTTTCACGCGGATCTGGATCGCGATCAGTGATCCTAAAGCTGGTTCGAGCCGTGAGTCAGTGAACCAACGACAGATCACTGATCACTGATTGCAATATTAGTTTAGGTATTTTGACTTTAACACATTTAAAATATCGCCCAGACAATGGGCGTGGTTAGGCCTAGCCGGTGGGTGTATACGACTTCATTTCTACGACATCACCAAGTTAAGCTGCCCGTGTAAATTACGCGCCCATTGGGAAAACGTCCGAAGCCAAGAATTCGGAGAAAGGAAATTAAGACAGGAAATGGCGACATGCTACTACCGGAGTTTCAGATAAACAAACCGGCCACATACGCAGGTTTGCTGGAAAATACTAGTCATTTACTTACAGCGCCGTGAATAATCAATCCTTGCAAAAGAAGCTCGGGTGATGACGCAAACGCCATGAAAACAGAGGTAATGACAAAAGTGACAACCGATGAATACTACTCGTCTAGCATTCCGAGCAGAGGTAAATTAGCCTGGTTTCCATATGGTCGTTTGTAACGCAAACGGTCCGCACGAGACGCAGATATTCCCAGAAGAGACGCAGCGCCACGTCATTCCACCCCCCAAAAAATAAATAAATAAACAAAATGGCGTCCGAAACTTGGAAATTCAAACGCCAAAAAATACCTTTTTAGGTGGGAATGTCGCCTGTTGAAGCCAAACTGATGCTCTATAGCTTGATGTAATTTGTTAATGGTCAGCTATTTTGTTGACGATTGGGGCTGAATATGCTTGTAATAAGGAGAAAAGGGACAAAATGGATGGCCCTCGTACGTCCGTCATGACGATATGCGTGTTTGCATAGGCCGACTCAGCGACTCAACGTAGACAGTCGACAAACTCAACCGTTGTTTGCCGATCCGTCTGGGGCTGGTTTGCGTCATAACTTGTACTTGGTTATCGGCGATACTTCCGTTTGGCGTGTTTCCGTATGTCTGGGTTGCAGTTTGCCTCTTGATTGCGTTGCTCTCTGCGCTTCTTACCTCGATACGGAAACCAGACGCTTGACATACTGCGGCCCATTGTGGCTGTGGTGGCGTATATACGATACAAGCGAAGAAGGACGCTAGAACAGAATCGATTAAAGAATCCGAAATGTCATGTCAACAGTTCTGAGTCCATTTCTTTGGGATGTGCGATGTGACGTGAATTTAAATCTCGGAGTTCGGAAGGTTAAACCACCAGTGGTCACTCGCCTAGACACCTTTTCATAGGTCTATCCACTCGTTTTTGTTTTCATCGATTTTGTAGGGCAAAAATGTTGACAATAGTACGGATTTAACTCCCTTCCGGAGACCTAGAAATGCTATTATCATCTTCAGATACCGTCGCAATTATCGGAGCACGTATTTACATATGCCCTAGGCCTGCAACAAGTGTTCTATGAGATGATATGTATAATTTCTGTTGTTATGAACTAGTTCAATGGTGAATTCATTCCTTCGAGGATTATTAGTATGTAAGTCAGTGACTTTTACAGGCAAGACTAGAGATAACACGAATGGCATCCTCTTTAAGACTTTCTGTGGACTGGTTCCCGTCCTTTACGTAGTTTCCAGACGTCATACAGATGTCCTCCGAACGTACTAGGGACCGGTGGCGTGTAATGAAACCGACAGCATTCTGCCGGTTTTATGTTAATGGTAACGAAGCTCGCTCAATTTACGGTAGACGGGAAAAGAAGCTACACAGAACGACTTGCGTCATATGCATATATTATGCTCAGAAAGTGTACAGTACGTACCCTTATGCGTCCTGCATGCAGTGACGTACGTAGTAGCTGGGATTTTACTAGTGAGGGGGCACAAGGGGCCGGGGGCACCGGCATCTTATGAGGGGCACCAGCTTTCAGTGGTGTTGTTTTTGGGGGGCAAGTTTTTGTTAGCCTTGTTAATATCCAATTACCCGCTTTTTTTAGTGGGCGGGGAACACCGGGAATTTCTGGGGGCACGTGCCCATCAGGACACCCTGGCACGTCGTTCTACGTGGCCTCCTTTTCCGTCTACCTTCGATTTACAAATGAGGTAGGTGCTGATACTATATATATTTTGCCTTTTCTTCTTCGTTATTGAAAATAACTTCACCGTAAATGGCTTATTTATTTATCATTTAACAAAATACGCACTGGTTTGAAATAAGTTGCCGTGAAATAATTTATCTATGATATTCATTGAAAAAATAAATTACCACTTGTGTTTCATCCGCCTCACTGCTGGGACGTGATTCATGTTAAAGTTTGCTATCAGTTTGACAAAAATTAAAACATTCAGCCACCAAATTGACAGCGCTAATCGCATACTTTAAACTACAACTAGCTACCGGTCCCTATTACAATATAGTCCAAGAAAATTAGCATTCAACCTAGAACTAATCGCAATCAAAGGTTTTTCTTCAGAACGCATTTATGCTGTGTACCCACAATGACCAGAAAAAAAGTCCAAGCAAATCCGAGTTGCGGAAATAGATCTAATTTGCATAAATTCAAAATGGCCGTTCGGATTCGCTGGGACTTTTTTCTGGTCATTCTAAACAAATGCACTGTGAAGGAAAACCTTTTTTAGCTATTAGTTCTCGGTTACCCACCAAATTGCATTGTCTTTCCAGTCCTGGACAAACTGGGACTAGTCCAGCCTTTCTGACATGGTTTTTCACGGTAGTAGCGGATTGACCGACCCCGTCCGACATTGTGTGATAGTTGAGCGATAGATGGCGCCATTTACGTTTAGGCCTAAAATAGCGCACGTAGCGCGCGGCGGGCCGGCCGTGCAGCGTAGCAGTCAAGGCGACGCAACAGCTGCCTGTATATACGGACCCAGTCTCACAATACCACGCAAGAAGATTGCAAAATCTTTGCCCGGTCGGGGGGAATTCACTGTCGAATCAATAACGGTAAGGATTTTCAAAGTTTGAGGCCAATTTCCAGTGGTAAATTTGGCGAAAATTGGGGGAAGAGTTCTCATCATTATCACCCATTTTCGTGACAGTGAATTCGTGAATGCCAAAGGCCTTAGGCCTTTGCACAGTCGTGACGCCTCAGAGAGTGTTCCGAAGAGTCAAATTCAGCAGGGAAAATATAGAAGCATTTACTTAGACAGTACTGAGAATTTGTCGGACCAGTGTCGTTAGGCTTGTGCACAGAGTTGCCATGTATTAGAAGTTGAACCCTTTCCAAACTTGAGTGGCGGCATTTCATGCATTGATTGGCGGCATTTCATGCATAGGCATGTAATGGTGTGCCTGGGCCGAGCCCAAGACTGGGGGCCAGTCTACTTCACTCCTCCGTATCCTTTTTGGATTGACCGTTGTGGGGCCAAGGATACGAAGGGAGTCCAGTAGACTGGCCCCCAGTCTGGGGCCAGCCAGGCCTAGGCGTATATACATGTAGGCCCATAGAGGTAAAGTGTTTGTTGGGACATCGTCAGGCAATAACGTCTGTGACCATATAATTCGCCAGGTCCCATATTTTGCCACCTATTGTCAAGTCTGATTGGTTCTCCCAGTGGCCAGAAAGGGCCCTGGCCACTGTATGGTCACGGACGTTAGTACTATCATGGTACTATCACCTAGGGCTGAGTCAATTCGAATAATTTAGTATCCAAATAGTTGACCTTCAACCTTCGAATATCCAAATATTCGGTTGTACCAACTGGCAGTTTGTTGAGGAACAAACCATATACAAAATCAGTTGCAACAACGCACACAGTTGTACATTATAATCACTGTAATCGCTTGCCAGTCTATGAGTATCTCCAGCCATGATTTAGCAAGATTTAAGTGATAAATACTACTTCTTTTCCTGTTGAAAGTGTGTATTCCTTTAAATTTTTTAACCCTAACAGTCCCAAATCCTCTGATTACAATATGATTTTACATACACCAAGGGGGTTAGGGTTAATGAATAATGCATCATTGTAAGGTTTCTGTCGCTTTTCATTTGAATCTTCCTGGAGCAAGCCTCCATACTGCAATTTTTCTCATTTAAAACAAAAGAAAATTCTCCCTCCCTTTTCATGAAATTTGCATTCGAATATTCAAATTCAAAAATAATCTTCAAACATTCCATAATCAATCGAATATTCGGTTATTCAGCACAGCCTTACTATCACCCAACCATATCCATATGTTAAAATAGCAGTTTGCAGATCCGGAGTTACTCCGACCGGGTTGGGCCTTAGTATCATTTTAGAAGTCCAGTAACTCTATCCATGCCAGCCCCAATTGATTCGATGTCACGAGCATACATGTAACTTGGCTTCACTTAATGCATGCAGTGACCCACTTTACCAAACCATACTCTAGGCCCCTCAGCTATTTAGCACACCAATGTACGCACCAACAACGGAAATTCCACAGCTTTCATTGCACATAACTACCAAAGCTCCCTGGCAATCAAATTTGCACTTTGGATCACTTTGAAAACACTTGAAAATGAACTGCGGAGGAGAGGTATTGTCAAACCTTGAAATTGCTGACTTGAGCCTGGTCTGGATATTGTGGATTGCAAATATGGCCCAGATACCAGTCTACGTGTACCTTGGTATTTAGGTCGCACAGTCATTCAGTTGTCCTGCCAAGGACTCTGCCTGATTTGTGCAAACGGAGGTGCATAAGTTATAATCACCTGCATGATGCATCTGAATGTTGGGTGATTTTAGTGGGTGACACCACTGTTAACATAACATGGTTGAATTGTATATTTTGTGAGCACCAATGAACAAAGTTTCTCTTTCCCAGTGCCCAGCCTTTGTGTTTGTTTGCCAACAGTTGGTCAGAAGAGGCACCTGGACAGAACAGCTGTCAGCCCAGCTAGCAATATGGCCGATATGAAGCCCAAACGCCTGGCCTTGTGGACCCATCCAAGGTCCCTGTCCACAGCCATGGTGATGAGTTTCGCCAACTACGGCAGTGTAGAGGTCTTCTTTGAGATGTACGGAGGAGCGTTTGCCTTTGGGCCTGAGAAGAAGATGGCCACTCCAATGCCGGTACCCATGGAGGAACACCTGACGTTTGATGCGGTCAGGTGTCAGCTGGAAACAGCTTATCCCGAGCGCGACTTGGTCTTCATGAAAGATCATGCCCTCTCACTAGACGGGAAGTACGAAAGGCTGCCGGTGGGCTTCTGCCACACATTCCTCATCCGGGAGCCAGCCCAGACGGTGCTGTCCAACTACAAGATGGGCCTGCGGGGTGGCCTGTCCACCGACCAGTTCCTGCAGATGACGCAGCTGGTACTGGGCAAGACGCAAGGCTACAAGGAACTGGTGGAGCTGGTGGAGCATGTAGAGGGCACCCTCCAGCAGCGTGCAGTGGTACTGGATGCAGATGACCTCCGGCGTAACCCGGAGGGGATGCTGCGGGTGTACTGCCAGGCCGTGGATCTACCCTTCAGGGACTCGCTCCTGAAATGGGATCCCATCACAGAAATTCCCTGGAACATCCCGAAGTCATTGCTGGCCTTCAACCAAGCGAACGGGGCCTATGAGAATGCCCTCAAGAGCACCGGCTGGATCCCACCCAACCCTAACCCCCCGGATCTCAGCGACTTTCCCAAGCCGCTGTTGGACTTGATGGAAGAGGCGAGACCATTTTACAAAAAGCTTTACGCTAAACGACTCCAGCTTGCATAGCCTATGTGATGTCCAACGCCTTTAGCACAAAAAAGCAGGTGCATCAAGTTTCAGATTGTGTCTGTTGCTGGTGTCAGTGTCGACATGTAGCCCTTATACGTAAATTGATTGATCAGGTTTAAGTTTTGTTTAAACCCCAACTGAAATTTTCATTTATTTCTCTGAATACATGTTGGTCGTGCCCTTCGCAGGGTTCCAACAGGCAAATTGTAGCCTTGCCAAAGTTTATGATTCAAACTTCATGCCAGATCTTTTTGCACTCATGCTCTTTAGTGCAGTACCAAATGTAGTTTCCTCTCCAGATTCCTTAAGATTACAGCGACGTTTTGTAAATAATCGCCGACAGCGATAGACAGGTGGAACCCTGTACATATAGGTGAATCTGTAGCACAGGTAGTTCTCATTACAGGTAAGCTCCTGTCAGGTGTAGAGATCGTGTTGTGTAATGTGCTGTGTGTTTAGGTCAAGAACTATCAGTGCCACGTCACTTTATACTTGTGCATTGGGAAAATTGTAGCCTAAGTAGGGATAGTTGTTTATACATATTTTGATTTTTGGTTTGGATACTTCATGTATTTGTCAACCGGTTGTTGATGGTACCCGGGATATACATGTATTGAGAGTGCAGGTTGCTAGAGAAAATCCACCAGCAGTCGACGAATAATCAACGCTCAAACTCACCTTATGGTGTAGTGTTGTGGTCAAGATCTCTTGGAGCCACCACAAGACCAACACAAGGCCTCCTGTCTGAATTCCCGTCACAAGACATTCAAATCAACTGCAACAAAAGTATTCCTTTTGTCAGTGTTGAGCCTGTTACTTGCGACTGGTCTCGTGTCTGGTGTTGTGATGATTCTTGGCTACAACACTGCTGGTGTGTCAGGTATGAGTTTGTTTCTGCATTCAACTGGGGACCCTGAACAATAGAGGACAATAAGGTCCCCGATTGACAGAAGGTCCCCGATTGACAATTGTGTACAAAACATATGGGTGGTCTTCTAAAGAAGTTAAAAGTACAAACAAAAGAGGAACAATACAGGGTCCCCTGTTGCAGGCAAATACACACTTGTGTGTGTGTGTATATGTATGCAGAAATCTCTGCATCTGTTGGGTACAAAACAAAACTGAAATTCCAAATTTCTTCATTTTACAAGAGGCGCTTCGTTCATCGCCTTTGGCCCGATGAGAAAAGTGTCATGTGCCTTCATACTTCATAGAGCACTATAGTTAGTTCAGTGCACACATAGTTTTTATGAAAGAGTGTTTGAAAGCCGCACAGTTTCTGAGACGTGAATGAAGTCTCTCGGATACTGATATGCTTTGTCTTGATGCCTTCCAAAGGGGCTTTCACCTACCGCCAAAATGAAATTATCAGAGAAGAGCCCTTGGATATTGTCAACATTATAACCACAGGGTTTCCACAACCTCTTACACATAGACTGTTATCATGTGTGTGGGTATTGAGTCTGATCTCATGTAAAACAAGGTTCCCCAAATCTCAGGTCTGAGACCAAATGGCCACAGATATTCTTTAAGTGCATTGCTTAAGAATTACACGCACAATTGGAGGGATACGGGGCCATACTTTTGTAAGAGAAATGTTAAATCATGGGTTTAGAGCAGAAAATGAGAGCTAAAGTATGCCAGAAGTGCTTTCTTCAAACAATTTTGAGATCTTATTTTTAACTGTTAAATTATCCACCAGAGATGAATTAAATGAAATTTTAATGTCAAAAATGTCTCTGGAATTGTGAACCATAATACAGAGTTTAATAGAAGACATTGCACGCCACACTGTATGAAATATTTAAACGGGTCATTGATGAAGGTCTTCACCTCTAAAAAGCCCATGCCACTTTCATATATTTTACCAAAATTAAATCTATCTATGTAAATATAGCAAGAACCAAGACCAAACTCAGACCCAGACAATTGAGCAGTCCTAAAACTTCAAGTTTTTATTTACGTACACGAGTAGTCACGGTAACGAAATGGGCTGCGAAATGTAGTAGGTGTTCAAATAGTTATTTTTGTATAAAACTAGAAACCAATTTTTTTGTTTTATAGAGATATGTTAGCGCTGTGTTTATTTATTTTTATTTTAATGTGATATGTTGTGGAGCAGTGTACATGACTTGGTACAGGTACTTGGTCATTCATCATTTTTTAAACAAGTGTAGTCGGTGCGAGTCATTGGCGTTACATGTAATATGTTTCTTCTCATAAAAACCCTAAAACTTAAACGTAAAATTAACAAGATAAATACGTGTGTAAACAGTCTTCAGATCTTATATCAAGTTATAGAAAAAAATGTGTTAGAATACTATGTGAAGAAAATATACAAGTTATTCTGAAGTCAGTATATGTTTCTTTTTGCGTGTTTCTGCAATTTGCGCATGTCCAACACGAGATGTACTTTTGTCCATAGAGTTGTTTAGAAAGAGCTTAACCAACGTTTGTGTAGAGGTGCTCGAAACCTCATTAGCAAAGATAGTATGCCATTAGCCTATTTGAAGTATGGCGGACACAGTAAGAGGGCGCTATTTGAATCACCTAGCTACGGCCGGAAATAACGCACGAGTCTACGGCAGTGACTGCAGCCAGTTCCCATTAAGTCGTGTGTAAATTCCGGCCGTAGCCAAGTGATTCAGACACGGCCTGTCTGTGAAATTTAACCACCGGTCCTCCGCGTACAACTGTGATTTTGAAAAGTACGGAAGCGAAGCAATGGATGGCAGCGCGTTTAGTGCGCATTACGCGCAAAGCACTTAGATTGCCCGTAAAATTGTGGGTAAAATTTGGCCAAATAAATTTACCCACTTCAAATAGCGCCCTCCTGTTGTGTCCGCCATGCTTCAAATAGGCTAATTGCTAAAATTTGGAGAACTGTTCTTACTTCCTGTCTGCTCATGCTTGCGCATTGAGATTTTGCGCGTTTTCAAACGGGCAAGCTACATTATACAGTCGGACCTCCATAATAAGAGCACTTTTAATAAAAGAATATTTTTCTATCCCAGTCCTTTGTTCTTCCTTGTTTTCATTCCTGGTAAGGCAAGGTTCCTGTTATAAGAAGACAATCAGCGAAGTCCCAGGACCTATTACTAATGAGGTTCGACTGTTTGTAGCAAAAAAGATCACATTTGTAATATTTCTACAAAATCAAATTCTTACGGGGTTAGCAATAGCTGGACACTGCGTCAATCCAGTCTGTGAGACAAGGCGATCAGCAGCGCATCTAAAACCAATTTTTCTTGGGGGGGGTGGAAATTCCTCTATGTAGGCCTGGTACAACTTATTGCTTTTCTGAACGGTGAGGCCAGATTTGCTGCATTTTACTCGCTCTGGGGAGGAGTAATGCGAAAATGCCCCAAAAACGGCTTTTATTAAAAAATAAATTGCCCCTTTTGTGGGATAAATTAGGCCTATATGGTCTCGCCCTTGATCCACCAATACAAATGATAAACAGTAGGCTGCTACCGACGGGCGGTTCATGAGTAAGCCGATTTCTTCCCTGTGAAATCATACTACAAGTGTAATGGAACAGTATTGAGACGCCGATGGCAGCATACATGCCTGTCCTTTTGTCAGGAGCATGCGCGCGTGGTTCTGGGCATGCGTGCTTGTTCATGAGAACGAGCAAGGCTGTGAATGAGGATCAGGATGGCTGTTGCCACCAGCATTCTCCCAATACAAACTGTCATTTTAAAATCACATTGGAAACGAAACTGCGATGCTAACTTACTAATTAAGGAAAAAGATTTTCTACAGACGGTTTGCATGGCTGCCTGTTGCAGGCCAGTGCTTTTGTTCAACAGAATATGCACAAAGGAGGCTTCCTCGTCGAACAAAAGAAATGCCCTGCAAGATGGCTACCACGCAAAGCCTCTATTTCTTCCCAGAATACCATAAATGGAGCAGTAAAGTGACTGGTAGAATCTGTACGACGCTAACTACCATGAAGCCGGCAACGTAGCTACCCAAGATGTCGTAGAACAACCCTGTAAATGAACCACAATATCGGTCGGTTGATCAGAGCTATACAATGTGTTTCTGAACATCTTCCAAAAAGGACCTTGAGATGCTTGGAAGAACTCCACAAAATAATTGTTTCGATGGTGATCGTGAGGTGGTTTTCATCTTTACGTATTAACTGATCATCTTTTACTCTGTCTCAAAGAAAGCAAACTTCAAGGGAGACTTTGTCGAGACAACATACCTGGAAGAAATCCCAGCATGAAATTAAACATTCCAGATAGTAGCTTTTCCCAACCAAAAGCACCAACCATCAACTCGACACCGAACGTCTGCCTGATCAATACGTCGACCTGGACACTGACGACGCCGAAGCAGAATCCAATCAGAAGGGTTGACGTCATCATCGCCCAGTTTGAAGTCAGCAAGGGACTTGCGCAGTATGATGCAGAACACACGACCATCGTTGTGGTTGTCAGACTCCAGGAAGATAGCACTCCGCGGTCATTAAGGGGCCCCTGCGCGATAACGGCCAACAGACCACCAATGCCCCCGAATGATACAAACCATCCAGCCTCTGTGGCGGTAAACCCGTTGGACTGAGCTGCCGATACAAAGTAAATTACCCACATGCCATAAGCAAATTTAGTACTAGACTTCACAACTGTAAGGTCCCAGAAGCGTGCATCGATGAGCAACTCTAAACTGAAGTCTTTGAGGAGGATTTCTCTTGATGTACAGCAGAAGTGTCCGAAATTAGTCCGAGGCATTGAGGAAATGGGCCCTGTCTGGTCAGAGAGCCTCCGGTAGCCTGCCTCCTCTGATACATGGAGAGCAGCCTGAGGTGAAGTGGCAAGGAAGGCACCAGGTGCAACAGTGTTAAAGCACAGCCCGCCCAAGAGCAGTAAGGTCCCGCGCCATCCGTACGTGTCCAGGAAAAATTGAGTCAGTGGCGGCATAACAAGCAATCCCACGAAGGTACCAGACTTGGCTATGCCAAAGGCAGTTGCGTAGTTCTCATTAAAGGTTCTACCGACGGCTTCCTTTGCAAGAACGTTCGACACTCCTATACCCAGACCTGTGCAACGAAAAGGTTGGTTTGTATTCATGCTGGGACTGAATCGGTTATGATTCGTTGGAATTACAGGGCGTATCAAAATAAAGGAAACCTAAATCCAACTATAATTTATAGGAAAACTGCAGATTTCTTAAGTAAGCATTATGTCTCCAGAAAGGCCTGAATGTCTTCCTTCCAGTGACACCTTGATCATGTGCTCAGTGTCACATTTGAACGAGTAACAAGACATTCTTGACCAGCAGGGGACCTTTGCACTGAGAAGTTAGCATACTCTGTACAGTAAATGATGCACATTTGAGTGTGCTTAGGCCAACCAAAAACAAGTGCTTTTGAAGGTGTGCGTATATATGCTAACTTGTCACAGTGCAAATTTAACAGAGTTATACAGCGTACAACTTAGGCTGTGTACTGATATAATAGTGATTTTGCCGACGTACCTGCCAACACGTAGAACAATGCCAGCTGTAGAGTCGTTGTTGCAAATGATCCACCGATGAGGCCCACGCCGATCTTGGTAACACATACCGTCACTACGACACCAACACCAAATCGTCTTTTCAATATTCCTGAAAACAGAGCTATGATATAATAGAAAGTATAACAGAAACCTGAATATTTGCAAGGGCTTCCGAATCCCAATCGGCCCTCGGACGATCCAGCGTGGTTCTGATGATGTTAATAACTTCAGTAGCCACGGGTTAAAAAAATTAATGCGTCTGTGGTCTTATAATTTTTATACACTGGGCATGTACATTTTCTCCACGAAAGAAAATTACATGTACATAAACTAGAGAAGAGTGCTGACCCAGACCCTGAGTGCCACACTTTTTTTTTATCTAAGACACTTTTACAGATTTCTTACCACAGTCATTCACTTATCTCCCCTTCAATTTACCATCATAATCTTCTTGAGATAATCCGTCGGCCATTTTTTAAAGTTGGCACCGAACTGTGTCTATCTGCATCATGTCTCAATCATTGATCCAAACCATCTCTTTTACTGTTTCTTAACCTGAGACAAGAAAGCATGCCACACCGTTTCAGATGCAATCCAGGTCAACAACAAGAAAATGATGCATGCTTTCCCTTTTGCTCTCAATTAATAAGGTTTTACCCAAACAAAAAATGTTGGTACACCATCCATTGACAGGATGCTGGTCACCACTGGGGCTTCTGTACTGATGACGCCATGGTTTGTGTCATAAGTGCTGTCCTTTGAAGGAGCTATCTCCTTTGAAGCTCAGTGGACCGTGGGCCCCTTCGGCTCCCTGATGGCGCTGATGTAAACAAATTAAATGTGGCAGTAGATAAAATCATGGAGGAAAGTTTTATTCCTCCATGATAAAATTCACCTCACCAACGCAGAGCCAATTTTGTAATAATCATTGAAAGTGTGGCCTAATGGCTCACTTTTCTATACCCATGGAGATAGAATATTCGTCCACTTTGCTTTACCATCTGGGAAAGGGTTGCATTTCTGCTTAAAACCACTTTCGCCGAAAAAATGGATAGCTTGTTGGCCATTCCCAACTGCACAGGTAA
>NW_019091455.1:1008753-1029377 GCF_001949145.1 Acanthaster planci
CACTATTCAACTGCACAGTCCGATTCGCGGGTTACATGCGTACATAATGGTTACGCTGATTTTGCATAGCGGAGGTCGCTGTTTCGTGACATGAATATGTGTTCCTTCACTCTCCATTTTTAGAGATCACATTATATGTACACATAACACAGATGTTATTAACATGAGTGGATTAGGTTTCGTCTTAACGTACTTAGGTGAGAGAAGCAGAGAGTGCCCCAAAATGGTGATTTTATCCTACGTTCTTGTCGCAGACAAGATTTGCTCAGATTTATGTACATTTAGATCAATTTTTTTAAGTGCCTTTTGATCTTACACGTGCATTATACATGTACTTGTAGATTTCCGTCTCGATTCAATCCCCACCGGATTGTGATCCTTCTTGTAAAGTAACCAGTATGACTAGGAATGCCACTATGCATTACAGACTTGTGCGACCCAACGTGTAGCCTTTCGCCGTGACAATCGTAGCTTTACTGGTATTAGAGCGACTGGAGCGAAGACTCTCAAGTCAAAAGGCGTCAAGAGGCGAAGCCACGAGCACTTTTTTCAACTCGTGAGGAACTAATGTTTGTTTTTATGTTTCTTGATTCTGTCTACTCCGACACGGAGTAACAACACTGCAACCAAAAGTGGAAAGTATGGTTTGGAGTTTTGTTCGGAGTGTATTGTCGGCTTACAAAAGTTATCACACGAGTCTTCCGTCCACGAAAGGGGCCAGAAGGAACGTTCAGCAATGGCTGAGCCATGGCCAGCAGATTCCTCTGTAAAGCTTGGCAGGAATAAGTCCATGGAGCTGGAAGTCAGTGAAAACTTCATGCTGAACATTTCTTCAAGTTTCGTGCCGTATATTTTTAGAAACATGGTTCTTCAGTCTTGAGGGCCAAATGGCGACCCACAGAAACCTGTAAAACGTGTGATCGAGTAAAACTTCATAATTATGCCGATGTTAGCACACAAGGCCCGCCGATTTCCTTTTCCTGAACCGCATCTGGCAACAACTATCAAATCTCCGTGGCAAAACAACTGACATACTTTACCTGAAATTCCACTTGTCGCAATAGCCATTGCAGCAATCCAACCAAGGATCCACGTTGCCGACGCCAATTGGTCCTGCAGTGTCAGCAACAGGACACCAAATCCTTTGGTAACTCCAATCCCGCTCATGTTCAAGGTAAACAAAGTCAAGACAGCTATCCATCCCGTCACTCCTCCGTCGGCCATCACAGACGCGCCGCCCCTACCGTCGGAAACGGCCATTTCAGTTCCACTATAAAGATAGTCTTTTGCGTTGGACCACAGGCGAGGGCTTTCAGCAGTGCGCTGATACGAGTAGAGGATAATGCCCAAGGTAAAATTCAGTCTTTTTTGTTGAACGACCAAATCAAATTTTCCAGCAGTGCATGATGAGCTGATGCTGGTGGGTAAGAGTCACTCGCACCCAAGAATGGCACGTACTGAGGGTACCTGGGTAGGCCTATTATGCGACTTAAAGAGTTCAGTGACCTGCCACATCCCGCTATTTTGCTACCGTTCATTGGTTTGCCCAATGGAGTACTAGCGTTTGGTCAATTTAGGCCCAAACCCATTTCTTGAAATGAATACACGTCCCACATGTGTAATGCTTTATTCTTTGTCCCGTATTCAGTGACGTAATGCTGTACTGTAATTCTCACGCAAGCTAGTCTTGGCTCCACTCGAACATATGCAGCAAGGTATGAGACGGAGAGAACCCCCCCCCCGCTTTGTGTTGGTCATTGTCTCGCAGGAATCTGGGGAATTCCTTTCAGACATCTTGGGGGGGAACGTATTGTTACGTAACAATAGTCTGGAATGTGTAAAGGGACTGGACATGTTGGGGGGGTACCCCTTGTTCTCATTTCTTGCTGGGTAGGCCTGTAGACTCGAAAGCGCCTTCTAGGGCTCGGTAACGATCGCAGTTTGTGACCCTCTAGCGACTCAATAATTAGACCAGCACGCTTGCTCGCACTTGATGCTGGAAAACTGCGAGAAAGAAAAAATGTGCAAACAAAAAGCAGCCATTCGAGTTTGCCTTGTAGGCGTATGGCAGTACAATGCAACATTCAACCACATTGACGAGATGCTCACGTTTACTTTCAGATATTCACAAATGTGTAAAAAACAATACAAAGCTCGATTGGACAGCATTTGAAATTGGAAATTTACACTGTAAATTTATGTTTATTTTCTTTCTATTTTGCAGCTCCATCATTCAGTACAAATTGAGTGATGGAAACGATACCTCACCAAAGAATGAGGGTACAGCGTCTTTCGCTCCATTTGTGCACAATATGCTAGAAAATAATAGCGTGACGTCACAGCCTCACAGGTAGAGATTATAGATTAGCAACCAGGCGTGGTGTGTTGCCGGCAGCACAAGGCAACAATCAGTGAGGATGAAGAGATCGCTTACGTTTCAAAGATTTACAGTAGTGTTCTGGACGACGAGAAAGTGGGGATTCTTTTACAAGAGGAGGTCATACCCATTGTGATACATGATAAAATGTGGCAAAGGGGAATCTTCTCGGGAATTCCTTTCAGATTTTAAGGGGCATGCAGTAGGTACCATAATCTAGTCATGTATGGCTTATACAACATATTAGGGGTCCCCTTTACCATGTATCGTGTTGCGTATCGTTAGATTAGAAGCCGTTAAGACGTCGTTATGGCCGTAAACCCATACCAAACGCATTAAAACTGAAAGAAGAACCGGAAGGGTGAACATTTAAACTTATGGATTAAAAGAGATTTTGAGTCTGGTTGAAGCTAAAATTGATTTATTAAAATAAAAATGTTGAAGGCTATAATCTCTTAATGACAATGGCCTGTTTTCTTCAACAGAAAAAAACAGTGACATACTCTTTAAATCAGAAGAACCGGGAGAAATGAAAATAGAGGCTGGGAAGTTTTTAGAGTGAAACACACTCTGAAGTCGAATCGAAACAGCTTGAAAAAAGAAACCCCTTTCAGGTGAAATACGAGTTAATATCTTGATTTACTGGAGTGAAGAAAGTTCCCTCAAATTCGTCTAGTTTCGTTTAGTTTGTTTAGTTTCAATCGGGAGTGAACTGATGAGCGAACAAAGAGGACACCTAGGGTGCACCCATTCTCTCAAGGAACACTGACAGCGAATATACTGCGGTTTTGTACCTAAACTATCTGCATTTCTAATGAGGGGCTCCTTAGAGGAATGGACCTCCGCTGGAGGGTACGTGTCCCCCCCCGACCCGTTGTTACGCTACTGACAAAAACTGAAATTTCAAAACATTTAACCTGTCATTACATTTCCTCTTTGCATATGCTTATTGGAATTGATGGCACATGTGTTTGTGCAAAATGACAGATAGCTTCGTCCAATTAAGTTTTCGTTTCATGTGCTAACACCTTTAGCATGTACATATAGGTATTGCTGGGTATAATCATTACACAGTCGACTCTTGTTATAAAAAAGTTACATGGATCATGCAAATTACTTTATTATGAACAGGACTTTGTCATAAGCGAAACAGAAAAATAAAGAAAAGGATAAGAATTTAAGAAATTTAGATTCTCGAAATGTGTTCTTTATAATAGTATTTTGTTATAACAGTGTTCTTTAAAATGAGAGTCGACTGTACTGAGTAATATCTGAATATAACAACACTCATGGATACAATCATTACAAAGTGTTTTGAAAGTGATGATCTGAAATAAAGAAATCCTCGCGTGCTGTATACTAAAAAAGTATTAAAGAAAATTATTGCGTTTCTGCCCAAGTAAACAGTCAATTTAATTAGGCACAATTGTGGCACAGCAAAAAATGTTGTGAGAAATCTACTGATTACTTTAAACCGAAAACTGTTCATGAGTAGTCCTTTCGATTTCGAGAAACCTAAATATCAGAAACTAAATCCTAAACAACCAATTCATTGACACGACTATCTTTCTTCACAGTTAATTTCTTTGACAAGTGGTATATGTTATTCAAAAGTGAGGGGCGTGACGGATAAAAAAAAACGACTGCGACTGTGCAGCACTGATCCTGGTCATACATGTACAGCGTGTCAAAAGAAGTCATTCCATTGGGATATAGGTAGGCGGTAGATTGTAATTGTGCCGATCCGCATGGGCGTACTCGTAACTCGGCGGCGGGTACCCCGGCGTTGGAGTCGACGGAAGAGGGGGCTTCACCTCGCTCAGGGCAGTCTCTTCCTCCTTGGGAGGTGGTGCCGCCGCTCCCCTAACTACAGTCTCGTACACCGGTTGTGGGTTATCGTAAATCCCCAGGTCCCCCTGGGTAGTGATTTGGGCTGTGATTGCTAAATCCGGGGCCCTCACTCTAGTTTTCTTCCGCCTTTATATGAAAACAACAATCCGAATGGATTAACTTGTCTGTAAAAATTGAGACATCAACAACAGGACCGACACAAGTTGCGTGTTAAATGCACCATGACGGAACAGGATCAAAGATAGAAAAGTAACCATTTCCTCCCCAGTCATAAGTGGGTTTTCAGAAGCTCGAAAAAACCTTGGGCTACGCATCTAAAGAGCCCCTGTAAAATTGTCGAGAATTTCAAACTGTGGTTAGGTTTTAAGATTTCCTTTGAGCAGAGTTTCACAGGCATTCACATTCCTCGTTTATACACTATTTCAAAATGAACCTACCTCCTAATTAAGAAGATAACCACCAGCAGCAGTAGAATTAGAAGCAAAACTCCAGAGGCCCCAGCTCCAAACCCTACCACAGTTCCTCCCATGGGCTCCCCTTAAAAGGGGGAAAGGGAAGAGTTGTCCATTAATTTTCAGGAGACGTCCCACTTTTTGAAATGTCTCCATCGTTCATGTATCCTTTCAAGTGCCGGCATTTATTAGAAAGTGTCTTTCTGGCAAGTGGAGAACAGGATACCACGGCACGCCGCGGCAGTACTCTCTCTTTGCCCCGTGACAGGTTTCTACCCCAGGTCGGCACACCGGTGCCCCCCGTCCGTGAAATCTATTCTCCACCTTCAAAATGTAAAGTTCGCACGTTTTCTCCTCACTGGTTCCTTCATGAGCTACGCCTGTTAAGTTCACTCGTAAGAAGTCTTTGGTTTTTGTTAATTCATAGCCTCAGCGTTAATTAATCATAGTATAAACAACGATCTTGTTGCCTACAGTACATTATGCAGTTGTGTAACGAGGATAGTTTGCCTGTTGGAAAGCTTCATAAGAACATTCTAAAAAGACCCCACAAGTACAGCCCCCCCCCGTGAGGTCAACAAATGCACAATTTGGAGGTTTAATTGGGAAAAAAATCAGTGAGAAAGGCAAACCACTGACTGGGAATACTACACAGAGTGTATGGACTCCGAGCTGGACCAAGAGAGGGCGCAATTTTCCTAGTATAGCGAAGGAGGCTCCTTCTTATAGTGACTGTGCATCGCTGGTTCACGAACGGCTATGAAACGGAAGCGCTGCAGTTGCATAGCTACCAACAAAAAGAGCACTCCTGAGCTCTCGTGCTCAACGCAGATAACCAATCGGGCGGAAAAAAGGAAAAGTGGCAAACATGAGCGTTACCTTGTTGGACGCAAACTGCAGGCTCTCCCGACCACGTGAGGTCCGACCGGCAAAACCTACTGGCTGATCCGCTAAGCTGGTACCCGTCTTGACAGGTAAGCTGTACTGACTCTCCAGGAAGGTACACGGACTGCTGACCAGATACCACCTCTAGGTGATCGAATTGGTCAGGGGTTAGCAAACAACCAGCAACTGTCGGGAATAAGACGCCAAAAGACCCTTTAATTTACCCTGACAAATGCCTGGGAAATTCGATACATGGATAGTGTGTTAATTTTCAGTGTTTCTGCTCAAGTGTTGAAAAAAAATGTCAAACCTAATTTTTCCAGATGTTAATTCTTTCTTAAATATGAATCATCAATTTAATCATGCAAGTCTTGTTTATTCATATTGATGGGCTAAGTAGACTCATTCATGGCTGGCTTTGGCAACCAAAAACGTCATTGGGCTTATGGTAAGAGTGCCAGGTTGCAAAGGGATGAAGATGTAATGGGCAAAAATCGGAATGCTGCTAAAACAGGGACAGAGAAAACAAGTTAAATTCGAATAAAATTCTCCATTTTGCAATGAGCAAACAAAATCCTGGGTTCGAGCATGCTGGCTGAACAGAATCAATCAGCAGCGTAGCTGAATTTGACATGATTGGGTCATATGTATGGTGTTTCACTTTTAAGTGAACGAAATTAATTTTCTTGGAGGAAATCCCAACTTGACAGTATTTTCCTCTCGGTATTTTGTGTAGTGGCATCCTTTCCGGTGTGATACACACGTCAGACTTTTATGATGACACGAAATCGAACGTAACGTGGTCAAACGCCCTTCAGTGTCAAAAATTATACTTGAAAAACAAGGACAGCGGGTGCAGTATTTAGGCCTATACTGACCAACTCTGACGGTAAAAGTGCACGTGGCTTGATTTCCAGCCCTATCGGTGAAAGTATATCTGACGAAGGTGTCTCCAACAGCGAACCTATCTCCTGGCCGATGGCTCCGAGTCATGTTGACCACTCCGTTGGCATCAATACTGACTGGCTCGGTCCACGAAACATCCACGCTTCTGTTACCCGTCGATACGACCGTGGTCCCTGGGCAACCGGCCATTGTTGGAGCTTGGGAGTCCACTTCGGGGCGATGAAGGTGCAAGAAAGCGCCAAATACACTTAATTATCATTGTGTTAATCAGGGCAATCTCTAATGTGGACGGTGTGTGTATAACGTAAAACACTTTAGAAAATTAACTTTAAAATGTCAACGAGAAGATTCCACCCGAGCTGTGGTTTGGTCTGGTGACGTTCAGCTTCATTTCATCGTTACTTTTTTTTCTAATTTCTCTTGGGATTATTTTTTCTACTCTTCAAAATCTCCAAACGTAGTTTTCTCTTCGCCATTAAGAGGATAACCACTCTTAAAGTACTGAAGCAATGTCACACTCTAACACTCTGTAATTCTGTGTAATGCTTGCACTTCGCACTGCAGCGCGTCAGCTGCCGGAGTAGGCACAAATTGGAAGTGATCTCTGCGCATAGTGAACAACGTGGGTCAGTGGTCTGTTGCGTGAGAACTCGTTGACAACTTCTTCCAAGCCTATTTAGGCTGTTTCAAGTTTTGTTCCGGGATTTAACGTGGGTGTTGCACTTGAACCATATTTCCATTTGTCACACTTACGAATGATGTTAATCCAGAGCGTGCAAGATGCCTGGTTCCCTGCTTCGTCTCTTGCTGAGTACACGACACTATGCATGCCTGCACCGAATGTCCCAGAGGGGGTTGGATAGTTCGGAGTTGATGTAATGGTCGGTTGGATGCCACTGTCGTCAGACGCAGTCGGAGATGGCCAAGAGACGGATAGTTGCTGGGTTGCAGTACGGACATAGCGGACGATGGTCGGCGGGCAGCTTATCACAGGGTTAGTAACATCCCCTTGAGTATCAACGACAAAAGAATGTAAAAGATCAAAGTTATTGATAAATATTCAAGATTGTGAGACAAAGTCCGAAAACGTTGGAACTAGGCACAGGATAACACGATATCATTTTGAAATTGAAGGCATGCACATGTTGTTGGCAATTATGTTTATGCTTCTTATCACGAGCGAACTTAACACAGGTAAGATGCCACGAAGTCTTCATACGTGACAACTGACGTCTAGATCCAGAAGATCTAGTCAGCCTTCCATAGCGAAACTTTTCAAACACTTTTTTCACACTTTTGCCTCACGGCAGCAGCTAAACTTTCATTCACAAATTCCTTGTGTATCCAGTCAATAGGTTTTGAATAATTATGTCCTATTTGTAGAAAATATATCACAAAAGCATTCGGAACAAAGTTTTCCTGTGAAGGGTGTACGCACAGGCGTAAAATAGACAAAATATGGCAACTGTTAGTCTGCCTATGGTTCCCAGGCCCTTTACCAATACTCGACTTGGGCTCCGTCTCAGACTTGGTTCCCAAAACCAATCCCCGATTGGTTGTCTGAAGCGTTTAAATTAAATTGGATTACTGTAATTTTTGGCTCTCTTGCATCTTATTTGATGTTTTATGGCACTATTAAACTAATTACTGCGCTTACAACTTCAACGTCAGCTAGTTAAAAAAAACAGTTGAAGCCTGACACGGAGCCGAAGTTGAGTATTGGAAAACGGTCCCACATCAAGTTATATCAAACGGCCTGGGTATACGCTCCTTATCACAGTGTGAAAATCGTCGAATCTAATAGATAGTTGTGATTTACAGTATGATATGAGGTCAAACACCCTCAGGCATCGCTTCTAGTTTTTGACAGCATGTACATGTACCATGCACTGACCTCTAGAAACACTGACGGTGAACGTGCACGTGGCTTGGTTACCAGCCTGATCGGTGAAAGTGTATGTGACGGTTGCGTTTCCAAGAGTGAACGTAATTCCTGGCCGATGGCTCCGAGTCATGTTGACCACTCCGTTGTCATCCGCACCGACTGGCTCGGTCCACGAGACAGCCACGCTGCTACTGCCCGGTGGAAGGACAGCAATTGTACGGCCTGGGCAGCCGGTGATTGTAGGAATTCGGGAATCCACTTAAGTCACAAGAAAGAGAAAACAAGCAAGCTCGTCAAAGACTTGAATTTTGGCATCTCTGAGTGGCTTGGAATTGTCGAGAACCTCAGGCCTAATCGAAAGAATTACTCTTGTAATCAAAATAAGTTGATTGGAATCAAAATTTCACCGGCTTTCATTTAGACAGAAACCATCCTCAGCATTAATGTGATTCGTTTGCTGATCATTTTGCTGATCATGTGACCCATTTCTGCTGCACGCTCATTTGTGTACTTACGAATGATATTAATCCAGAGCGTGCAAGATGCCTGGTTCCCTGCTTCGTCTCTTGCTGAGTACACGACACTATGCATGCCTGCACCGAATGTCCCAGACGGGGTTGGATAGTTCGGAGTTGATGTAATGGTCGGTTGGATGCCACTGTCATCAGACGCGGTCGGAGATGGCCAAGAGACGGATAGTTGCTGGGTTGCAGTACGGACATAGCGGACGATGGTCGGCGGGCAGCTGATTACAGGGCTAGTAACATCCCCTTGAATATCAACGACAAAAGAATGTAAAAGATCAAAGTTGTTGATAAATATTCAAAATTGTGAGACAAAGTCTTAAAACGTTGGAACTACGCACAGGATAACACGATATCATTTTGAAATTGAAGGAATGCACATGTTGTTGGCAATTATGTTTATGCTTCTTATCACGAGCGAACTTAACCCAAGGGAGATGACAGTTAGTCTGCCTATGGTTCCCAGATCAAATTATATCAAACGTTCTATTGAGCGACATGGATGCAGGTATACTGCGCATTTTCAATCGATTGGTATTGTTTAACACTGTGGCCTGGGTACACGCTCCTTATCACAGTGTGAACATCTAATCTATAGATAGTTGTAATTTACAATATGATATGAGGTCAAACACCCTCAGGCATCACTTCTAGTTTTTGACAGCATGTACATATACCATGTACTGACCTCTAGAAACACTGACGGTGAACCTGCAGGTGGCTTGGTTACCAGCCTGATCGGTGAAAGTGTATGTGACGGTTGCGTTTCCAAGAGTGAACGTATTTCCTGGCCGATGGCTCCGAGTCATGTTGACCACTCCGTTGTCATCCGCACCGACTGGCTCGGTCCACGAGACAGCCACGCTGCTACTGCCCGGTGGAAGGACAGCAATTGTACGGCCTGGGCAGCCGGTGATTGTAGGAATTCGGGAATCCACTTGAGTCACAAGCAAGAGAAAACAAGCAAGCTCGTCAAAGACTTGAATTATGGCATCTCTGAATGGCTTGGAATTGTCGAGAACCTCAGGCCTAATCGAAAGAATCACTCTTGTAATCAAAATAAGTTGATTGGAATCAAAATTTCACCAGCTTTCATTTCGATAGAAACCATCCTCAGCATTAATATGATTCGTTTGCTGATCATGTGACCCATTTCTGCTGCACGCTCATTTGTGTACTTACGAATGATATTAATCGTCAGGATGCAAGATGCCTGGTTCCCTGCTCCGTCTCGGGCTAAGTATGTCACAGAATGCATGCCTGCACCGAATGTCCCAGACGAGGTTGGATAGTTTGGAGTTGACGTAATAGTCGGCTGGTTGCCACTGTCATCAGATGCGGTCGGAAACTGCCAAGACACGGGAAGTTGCTGGGTTGCAGAACGGACATAGCGGACGATGGTCGGCGGGCAGCTGATAGTCGGATTTGTAGAATCCACGGCTAAATTGACGAAAAAGATCAACTCATTTCTCCAATATCCATTAGAAGTCAACGATTCAACTTTCGTAATTAAAAATCACAATTAACAAATAAAAAAATGACAGTCGGATCGGGTGCTTGGAAAACTGAATATTTTTGTACCCGGTTTTTAGGCTTGATTTATGATTTTTTGATTTGTGTTTGGTTCTTGCATCTGAGCAAAAAGGCATGCATTGACTACCTGCATGTCCATCTTCATATCTAAAACCTGCCTGCAGATGCCTCAAATAAACGAACTACTAATGACGTTCAGGGCTGACGGTTAAAAAAGGGAATCTTACCCGAGACTGTGACAACAAAGTCACAGAACGCTTGGTTGCCGGCCGCATCAGTGAAATTGTACTGCACGTGAGTCCTACCAAGGTTGAAACTCTGTCCCGGTACGCGGTTGGACGACATTGTGACAGACGCCATTCCAGAGTCGTCACTGGCTGTCGGAGGTGTCCAAGTTACATTGGCTGAGGTGTAACCCAAAGGGACCGCCTTGAATACGCCTTCATTCGGACAGCCGGTGACGACCGGAGGCGTGCTGTCAACTTCCTCCTCTTTAGTAAAAAAAATCCACACAGATCGAAAAGAAAAGAGTTACGAAACACAATCCAAAATGTAGTCCCCTTCTATCTTAAGACGATATGATAAGAAATAAACACCGTACATGAGAATAGACACAACCGATTCTTTGTCCAAGCTTGACGGTTTTACACTTGCTAGTTTAGGGGGCTAGTATGATTCCAGAGCACCCGTTGATTATCCAAATAATGACATGATTTCAAAGGTCAGAATAACCTCTTGGCGTATTACAGACAGACCGTTCCATTCCAACAGGTAAATGGTGATGGTACATTCCTTAGTGTAACTTTCCATTGCACGACTATTCAGTACTGTTGCACGTTCTGTACAACGTCTGGATAGATCCTAAGTGAGAATAAATCATCCCCCTCTTGAATAAATGCGTAGGCCTACTATTTCAAATTTTCTTGGAACGGAACAATGGTACTTCCTTTTACCGGTAGAAAAGGGCTGGTTTTTGCGCTGCGCCGTGAGTTGGGCGTTCGACTCAATTGGCACATGGTCAAAAACTTAATAAGATGACAGGGACTTGTCCAAACGTTTTGTAATTATAGGCGTATTCATCAATATTAACAAAATAAAACAAATGCCGGGGGTCCGTTAGTGTATAAGTCAGCCGTTCTCATGTGAACAATATTAAATTCTTCAAAAAATGTCAAACCTTCTTGGATGTGAATTCCACCAGGCATCTGAAAGATTGATGGGCCGATTGTCTCAGCACCTCTCCCGTCAAGATGGACTCGGAGGATGGTCGGGTACATGCCCCATTCCGTCCAGTACACATAGTCACCGTACACGGCTAAATCGAAGGGAAAGCTCAAGGAGTAGACGGTGAGATTGGCTACCAGTCTACGATTGCTCCCCGAAAGATCACTGGTCTCAATTGTGTCGTGAATAGCGTCGATCCAATACAAAGAGTTTCCTGGTTAGAAAAACCGAGCATTGGAAGATACGAGGATTGGTCGAGCAATGAGCATTCGATTGTAGACATTGCTGGTGCCTATAGGAGTGATTTATGACCCTTGAACTCCAAACGAGAGACAAAGAAATTCGCACAATCACACTATAACACACAACGGACCGGCGTGTGCCTTTTGATGCCTCAGTCATGCAAAGTTTACGTACAAAACAGTAAAGAGCCGGCCAGCACCGTTAAGGTTTCCATCGAATCGGATTAATCCTGCACTCATATATTACGTCAAAATGTATTGTTGTCTTCACTGTATACATGTTGTTAATTTCGTTAACTCGATCTTGGGAGATGCACTGAACTGAACATTTTGCCCGGAAACACCAGGCGTGGTTTTGTTCATCAGTACACTTGGGTGCCCAGCCAAGTACCCACGCCGTGTCGATGCGTCGCATTGTTGAAGTGTAGCAGCAATGAATTTTCAGGGACCCACTTTATCCGCAACTTATAATGTATGAAAATTATCTGGCTCACCTTTGCAAGTTTTAAGCATTGAAAATTACCACTGCTTTGCTAGACAACCCACTTAGGGCACTGTTGCTGTGACGCCATCCAGGGAAGACCTAATTCAGTAGGTTTTCTGTTCGATTTAATCAACTCAACGAAAACATTTCCGAGAAAGGGTTGCATGTTTGCTTATTGCTTGGTACCTACACAAGAATTAATCATCAAAGAAAAGAAACCTGAGGCCAGCAATTCTTTTAAACATTCGCAAGTTTACAGTGCACAAACAAGTGCAACATCGAGATTCCTTTCCTGGGATGACATCACAGTTTTGCTTATGAATATGGAAATATCATTAGCATAAAACCAAAGAGGCAGCAAATACCCTTTAAAACAGTGAAACAAAAAATGAAAATGAGGTTACCTGAGATGTGAAGGTGCATTTTGAAGGTTTGAATTTAAAAATTGGCATTGAAGCTTCCCTTTGACTTACCGTTAAAGTCTATGGTGACGCTTGATGGATAACTTAGACCTCCTTGAACCACGATTCTCCTGTTATTCCCGTCCAGGTCTGCTCTTTCAATCCGAGGATTTTCTCCCCAGTCCGACCAAAAAATGTGCCTGAAATTAAGCACAACCGAATGTGACCTGCTCCACAAAAATGACATTTTTTTCAAAATGAGTTACATACACATTTGACTTGGTTACACCATAAGCTTTAATTTGGCGTAGGCTTAAACCCTGTGGCATTTTGCAATCCGAAGATAGGCCTATATTGAGTTTTGCATCATCATATCATACACATTACCAGAATTGCTCTCAGAGATAAAGCCCTTTAAACACAGGAAGTGGAAAAAGAAATCAGCCAAGAAAAAAGTCTTTTGATACCCACAGCAACAGTTAGGTTTCTTGTATGAATTGTGAAAGTATTGATATAATAGACGCCAATAAACCAAGAAGTAAAAATCACCCTGTCCACATAAAAAGCCCTAAGTGTGAAATCGCACAGTGTCCCTTAATACCCCTTTTCGCAAAGCGGGTCACAAATATTAAGTGGTGCTGACGATGTCACTAACAGAGAACATCAGTTGTATGGTCATAATTATTATGATTTTCTTACATTTTGTTTGGTTTGTCTTTGTTGCGATAGATATATAACGAGGAACTCACATTGATGCGTGATTTTAGTAAAGCTTTGCAAAAAGCATATCTCATTCAATTTTTATGCATTATGTTGATAAGAACATGGCTACATATTTTCCAGAGTACTACTGCGGTAGTGGAGCACCACTTGACTGATAGGCCTACACTTACCTATTGAAATTGCGGAATCTGGTGGGGGACGAACGGGGCATGTCCACCTCCACTCCCACCCCCCAGAAATGAATAAACCAACAAGTTGTTTTCCCTATCTCCCCCCCCCCTGAAAGCTTGAGTTCAAAGATTGTATAGAGCTGCGCGGCGCTAAACAATCATTGGTGGAGTCTGCATTCGCCCTTACCCGTGGACTGAGTCGACCACAATACCCTTTGGATTGTAATGATTCTCCGAGAGAAGGATCTCTTTGCTCCCCGTGCCATCCATACGGGCCCGCCCTATGTGAGCCAGGGCACCATCCGTCCAGTACAGCATCCTAGACGCGACGTCCAGCGCCATCCCGCCCGGATCTGTAAGAGATAGGATCTAGACGTCAGCTCTTACACGGGCACCAAGTTTGATGAGGCATTTCGTGGCAAGTTTAAAACCTACAAGTACATGACGGAAGACCTCAGCATGATGATGGACAGAAACTGGGACAGAAAAAAATTGTACCAAATGGTTGTGAAGCAGTGATGGAGAGATAAAGGACAGACTTCGAAGTATAGTATTTGGATATGTATTATTAAGGCTTGCGATAACTCGTGCTTCACTCAGAAAAAAATCTTCATTCGTTCTGTGAGGGCATTGGAAAAATAAACAGTTTGACCCGGGAGGCGTCTACACGCCAGGAGCTCGAACAAAAGTGTGCTTGCTAGATAACGGAACGTTGTTCATTAATTCAATCTGTTCATCGCTGATTCAGAACCAGTTCTGGTATTTTACCTCTCCCACTTTCCGTGTACCTTTGGAGGACACGTCATGTTGTAGGACCGATATTCTATTTTCCAAGACAGAAATGAAGTAACAAAGATTCCTTTTTTAAAAGCGTCAAAAGTCATCTCCGAACTGCATCCATTGTGGTAAATGCAAAGGGTATAGTATTTCGATAAGAAGTGTTGTGAATTCATTACATGAATCCCTGAACGTGATCGTGTGCCTCGTGGGTAAATTATGGAGCCTGCTGAATCGCATTCACCCATCTGGACGCTGAATATAAAGCTATACGATTTCAAGATATCAGATTCGACACCAAAGACTGGAGCCTTATAGCTTTGGGTACTGTAATTTGACTAGGAGAAAATAGAATTAGATTGTCCTGTGCCATGACCCATTTGAAACTGCATCCAGGAATCTGGCCTGGGTCATCGAATTCATGTAGCCTCACCCGTCAGGTCTCCCACGACAGTCGTCTGGTTGCTGCCGTCCAGGTGCGCGCGGCAGATCTTGGGGGCAGATTCGCTCCGCTGATCGGTCCAGTATACCATGCCCTCGACCGGGTCATAGTCCACTGCCACGGGGCGCATGACACCATTGAGAGGAAGGGGCGTCAGGTCGGCAAGATTCTGGCTTAGGTAACCCCTGTAAATGGTGCCATTTTCTAGGTCTGCAATCAGTGCGAATGTACCTGTTCGACAGTGGAACAAGATTTTTAGTGTTACTGGCGTGCGTGCCTTGTAGATCTTGTTTGAGGGAATTGTTGTAAGCAAAGCTCAAGATTTCCGCATATTTCCGATTTTGCTACTGGTACGTAGGGAAAACAAGCACCGTAAGTTGCAAAATAACACAATCGAAACTCAGTGCCCGGCTTTATAGGCTTAGAGAGTAACTTACTAGGGGCAGATCCAAGAAATTTCCGGGGGGGGGCCGCCGGAGTTTTTTTTTAATGTCTCATTTTTGTGGATTTTTTGCCCCACTTTCAAACCTTTTTTTCGTCCCAGGGGCTCCCCCCCCCATCCGCGCCTGCTTATGAGGTTTTGAAATCTGTTTTGTAAAATTAAGTTTTCGACGGGGTAAACGAACCGAAGACATGCAGCCTTGTTAGTCTAGCAATTTTTTTTCGACTTGATGACGGGCTAAACGCTGTCATTTTAGGTACCTTTTGTACCTTGTCAAGAGCGTGAACAACTAAGCAATTACTCACTAGCATCCGCAAGTTTGAAAGACACCAGCAACGTCACTCCAGTCAAGACACCCAGTAAGGTCGATTTGCTGCTCAAGACGCGTGGCATTGTGGATGGGACCAGAATGAAACAGGTTCTGCGTTTATAGAATGTCCAGCATGTATAAGAATTGTCGTGACGAGCGATTGAAATAAAAGAGAAACAAAAACACAGAAGAGTGGTGGGGAATTGATTAGGATAAAAGAATAGGCTAAGGGCCGTTTACCCGACCTCGGATTGGTTTGGGCTTAATACGATTTCATCCCCGGGTCCAAAATCATTTGAGAAGCTCTCAGTATTTGAAAAGAGAGAAAATGTTCCAAATTGAAACGGGAGTTGAAGTTTTTGGATAACAGGAAAGGCAAATCCAATAAGCTAAGACACTGAAGTACAATACGAAACGACATTCAAACAGTTTTCTTGCCATAATTAACTGTTGGTACACGGGACCAAACATGATTTTGCCTCTCCTGTTCCAAACAAGGACATAAACTTATGTATGTAATATTCGGAGTTCTCTTCCAATATGGGAGCCAAAATGAATTGTTTCCACTCGCCTCGACGCCTGCATAGTAAGCAGGCGTAGGCCCTTATCCAGTCTGATATAATGCCCTCTCAACTTGGCAACTCAGATTTATTCTGACAACATGGCGTCTGGGGCAATTTCTCATGTACGTGTATATTGACTGCTTGAATAATACACCACTTGGCCACACACTAAACTCCAGACACAATGGCACTTTTTTATAATACAATCATACATCACGTCGAATGGAAAAAAGGTCTTGGTGGAAGACAGGAAGAAAAGTTATGCATCAAGGGGAAATGAAATCGATCTTTTAATACCCATTTCGTCCAAGAATCCAACCTTTCTGTCGAGTATGAGAGGCCTAAATGCACCCTACCTCCACAAATGCTGCCTTCACATGCTGCGTTTTCCACCAGGCTTTCCGGAAGTGGCCATGTTAAAAGCACCCGAACGAGCAAAATATTTTTTCACCATCTGTGTTTAACCTGCAAACAATGTAACTAAATCATCCGTTGAACTTTGGTTGCGAAAAAGGGAAGACTCTTTTTGGCCTCATTTGAATGTCAACAGTGGAGCAGGGACTGCTAGACTGCATGAGACATGCATGAGAGCACAGACGCGGCAAACATGTGTAATAAAAAGCGTCAATTGCACAAGGGTAAAAACAAGCTTGGGAAAAAGATAAATATGTATCTCCTTAAACCGAAAATGAAAAACTGTACCTGTAAAAACCATTTTTTTCACAAATGGAAAAAAATTTCTAAAAACAGATTTTGTTAAACCGAACGTATAAATATATTTCATAAAACGATCTTTTAGGAGAAAATTGTAGTTCACTTTGTGAAAATGTATTCTTCATGGCATACTTGGGCTTTCGTAGGACAGTGGCAAGAGATTAATGCCTTCTGCAGGAAATGGCAGTCAGATACGTCACTGCACTGACCTGGTTAGTATCGACAATCTGAACCTCGCTGTTCAAACTTTTGATCAAGATTTGTGTACCAGACATGGTTCATCTGAATGGTGTGTCGTACAGTAATTCTGTCGGGCTTCTCGCTTGTATTTGCACCTGTTTTCAATCAAAGAGTACATCTCAAGTGTATCTTTGATCATTATAGAGTTTATTTTTAATGTAATATATTATTTCTCCATTATCACTCTGATAAGATAGCAGCAGGTTAATTTTGGCTCGACAAAAGCGCCGGATACCACAGCTTCGCCAATGAAGAACGGCTCGTTCATCTATAATATCAGCATTTTTAGGTGGCAAGTGATTGTCTGAAACATAGCACTACAAATTATTAAACCCCATTGTCCAAAACGTTTTTCTGAGAAGATTGAATCTGACTTGACTTAAGCCCTGCTGCTAAATGAAGACGAACAGAATAACCCCTTGCTTACTCGTAGGCGAGTTTTCATTCAATTAATTTTTAATTGGTTCCTTTTATGATAACAAACACAAATGCTGCTTTCTGGTAAAACAACCCGATTCTCAATTCAAAAAATTAACAAGGCGAATAATACTTGAAGGGATGTCATTACTGCTTTATCTTACGACAGCGTGAATTCTTCGAACCTGGCCCTTCCATTCTGTCACATATCGGAATGTTCCCCCTCCCCTTCATCAAACTCCACTTTACTTGACACAAAAACACGGTCCGTTGTCGTTAATTTGGCGAAGTGAATTCTCCGCAAGCTGTATAAGCCACCGTGCAATTAAACTTAAACATTTAAAATCCCCTCTCTTGATCTGTCAAAGATAGCCAGGCGATATTTTTGAACCATCCAAGCAACACAAAGTGACTTTTGGTGCGCGCTACAGGCGTGTCTAGCCGGGGACAGGGGGTAAGTTACCTCCCTCTTTCCCCCAGCATGTTGCTGCTGCTGCTGCTTCGTCTTTAGTAATTGAAAGCGCTAATTCTTTCGAAACGTTACTATATATCAAATTTCGTGAGGGCGGGGTGAAAAATCTGTTATAAATGAAAAAATGTGGAATCGATTTCAGGAAAAAAATTATTAAATATAATAATTATATACGCCACTGCTACGCGCAAATTTGACAAGATTATATAGGCAATGGGAATCCGATTATAATCCCAAGGGGACTAAAGGAGAAATGGCAAGAGTAGTATTTACGATGGCTGAACCAGCTGAAAAATGGAAATGCACAACATTATTTTGCAAACCCCATCGTTTTTAAAAGACGGCACTGTTTTTAAACATCACACAGCGCTGAATTCTATTAATTCGCAGGAGTTACAGCGACTGTCTTTTGCTTGAGACTATAGAGGGGGCACTTGCTGCCTCCGAGGCGGCGCAGAGTGAGCTCGAGTCCGCCTCGTTGCGGTATGGGCGCTTGAGCCATGCGCTTTCGTTTTGTTATTCCCGGACCTGGGGCGTCTCTTGCATCCAGAGTTTAGCCTCCCCCTCAGCTTCTGCAGCTCTTCCCACTCCTTCTGCATGCACCACTTCTGGAAGACGCCCTCGACGGCCTTCTCCCGCTCCGCCTTCAGGCGCTGTCGTTCAGTCTCCCGCTCTTTCTCGGCTATCCTCTCCTGTCTCCTCTTCTTCAGCTTCTCGGCCAACCAGGCTTCCATTGGTTTTCCGTTACCCAGGCGGGCGGCTAGCTGCTCCGTCTTCCTCTGCTCTTGTCTAGATGACTCTGCCGCTGCTTTGGCCGATTGCTGTTGCTGTTGGGACGCCTTCTTTTCGGCCCAGGCCTCGAATTTCAGTGGTGCTTTCTTCGGCGTTTCGTCCTCGTCCTCGCCTGCTATCAGTGTCTCGTCCTTCTTGCCGAAGGCGTCGTCCAGCATCCTTCCGACTCTGTCGGCCAATCTTCTGTCCCTGGCGTCTTGTGTCTTGGACGCCAGCCAGTCTCGAAAAGCTTGCTCGTTCTCCTCCGGAGTGGGTTTCCTTGTCCTCTTGGTTGGCCAGAAACTGCGTAGTTCTTCGTGTTCTTTCTCTTTCATGAACTCTAATCGTTGAGGATGTTGGACTTGTAGGCCGACCATCGCTCGGAGTTTGTCGTTTAGATAATCGATTGTCAAACTGTTGACTTCTTTTTGATCCAACCCTGGCGTCGACTGGCTTCTGCTCTCTGATGACAAATCGTCTGACGATGCGGACCCGATTTCTGCAGGTTGATTTACAACTGTCGTTTTGTCACTCACGAATGCAGTCGAAGCGGACTTTGTCGTGTTCCGCTTTGGAGTTGACCAATCGTTTTTTGTGTCATTAGCACTAATCTTTTTTTCTGAGGCAAGTGTTTGTCGATCGTCAGCAAAATTATCCTGTGATCTTAAGGCACTTTTCAAAGACAGCAAAGATTCTTGCGTAGTATGCCTGTGATTGAAAGAGCACAAACGAAATACAGCCATTTGTTTTTTTCGGATATTCAGAAATTAAACACCTAATATGGTATGGCAACTTTCCTGCTTGAAACAAAATTTCCAAATGCACAAGAAGTAGTATAGAAGAAATAGAAAAAAACTGGGCCGGAGAGTACTTCAAAAGTGGCTGAAGGCAGTCTCTGTCGAGAAACATTCTGTTGCCCAATTATTTGAATCTATAATTTTCAGTGGTGATAACGGATGGGATTCGTGTAATGAAAAACTAGCATACATCCTTTTCTTGAACAAGACAACAGTTCCTGACGGCTTGAACTTTCCTGGCTAAACTTCTTTTTCTCTTCAAACTAGAAAGACTCTATGAATGCACTCGAAACGCTGAACGTTTCGAAGATTTCGAAATTACAGGACATTATAACAACTTTCTCAGCCACACTCTCATGCTGACATGCCAGAATGTGGAAAAATAGTTAACAGAAAAACGCAAACCATTCATCGCCGTTTTAGTCGTCTTACCGTTCTGCGTTAGGCGGTCGAGAAAAAGTTTGTCCGCTGTGGTCGCTGGAGTACTTAGACATGCCTTTTGACGGCCTCGAATGCGTCTCACCGACAGCAAACTGGACTGATTTGACTGGCGGTGCTCTGTTGCTGTTCTGCTTGACGGACGTCGAGGACGCTGCGGCCCTTGGACGATCGTGGAGATGAACAGATCTGGTCATCACCGGGTTTTTGTCGGGCGTTTGGTGGTGTGGAATCGGGGAGTCCTGTTTTGAAAATGGGGTACAATTGGGCTTTCATCGGGAAGTTTTTAACCCAGGGGTAAACTATCCCTGCACACTTACCGAGAGTTTGTCCAAACTATCAGTAACCTTGTTTCCATTACAAACCCCACTATAGCCAACACGTTGGCTTGCGTTTCGTAGGCTCTGTTTATAGTATGAGATCTGGGGCTTTTAACTTTTGTTCCAGTGTTGGATTTATGCAATAAAATGTAACCGATCAAGTAACGAAGACTGTTATCAAGATGTATTTTTTTTTTTTTTTTTTTTTTTGCGTTGGGGAGATGTTAATTATATAACGGGTTTGCCCTTACCCAACGTTTATTT
>NW_019091456.1:0-11066 GCF_001949145.1 Acanthaster planci
ATGTCTTTCCATCGACAAGTTCAGGTAGTTTTCAAACCCAATCTTCTCCCCCCGGATCACATTAATTTCTCCTATCTTGGGGTTAACTGTCGTGTGTTCCTCACTACTGAGTCAATCCGCTGCTTCGTCTGCGGAGAGTTTGGGCATATCAGTCGTTCCTGCAAGAAATAAAAACCACAAAATGTTCAGAATCCAGGAACCCTCCACCGGTTGTTACAAAAAAAAAAAGCTGACTCTCCTAAAGCTTCCGGCTCCCCCCCCCTCGGGGCCTGGTCGGGGCTGACTCGGCCGGCGGTCCCCGCTCCCGGTGGGGCTTTGGCGGGGGCCGGAGCGCCCGCCGTTGGTGGCGGTGGGAGTCGGGCCGCTGGGCCTGCCCCGCTCGGGTCTCCTCCCCCTGCCCTCGCGGGTCCCGGTGAGCGTGTCGTTGTGTCTGCCCTGTCGTCCCCGATTCAGGTGGACGACATAGACATGGGCACTATGGAATCTTCTCAGAGCTTTTGGGGTTCTCCGCCTGCTCCGAGAAGATTATATTCTGAGGCGATCACTAAGCGTAAGCACTCTCCTGAGAAACCTGAAAACACATCACGTTTGATCCCTCTTAAATTACCGGTCCCACACAAATTGCAGAAATCTAGTTCCGTCACTCTTTCCCAGGCTATTGATGACACACCTAGTCATACTGCACAAACACTCATGCCCTCACCACTCTCTCACCCTGCTGGGGGGTTCTCCCATATCTCTGTTCAGAATGCCAACACTACCCCAACTCCGAAACCCAACCCTACCCGTACGAGTACCGTCATCCCTCCCTCCACCTCGAAACCCCCCCTGTCCCCAAACCCACTCCTGTTCCCACCCCCACCCCCGTCCTTACCCCCACCCCCATCCCTACACCCACTCCCTCCTCTTCCTTAGCTATTCCCGAAACTCCGTGTACCCAAATGTCGATTTCGCCCAAACCCTCTGCAGACAATGACAGCGAGTGGGAGGATGACGAGGAACATTATCCTTCAGTCCTCCCAATGGGGAACCAACCCCTCAATCACAGTGAATTGGTTAAATTTCTCAGCACGGTCAAAAATCAGCGTAGGCCAAAAGAAACTGCTGGGAATTTTACTCAAAATCTACCCGGACCTGTCAGGCAACTCAAACCACTCCGAAACAGCTCAGTTCTTCACAACGCCATGCAGCAGAGGAAACTAGAAGAGAAAAATTGCTCGTTATCCTTTGTAAGAATTACGTTGGTTTGGTAATGGCACTGTCAGTTATCACGCTTAACACTGGAGGTTGTTGCAATTTAACCCGCAACACTTCCTTGAGGGAATATTTTGATCGCGTCTCTCCTTGCAGTGATATCATTCTCTTGCAGGAGACGTATAATATCACTGCCACTCATCCCTGTTGGAAACATTGGTCTAATTACACTCCCCTTTGTGCTCCAGGACACGCCCCTGGTTCTGGTGTCACTTGTAAACAAAAATATTGACGTTTTAGCCTCCAGTGTTATCTGTGACGATTATGTTCTTTTCGTTAATTAAAGTTCATTTAAATAATCAAAAACCAGACAAAGGTGGACTTGGCCTAGCCTACCTCCAAGCACGAAGCCTCGCCTTCAGATTCAATCGCATACAGTGGTTTGTTCAGTTTAATTCTCATCCTTGCTTTCTTCTAATGACTCACAATCTTCAACAATCTCAACAACTAAATCTTGGGTACCAAATTTTCTTTATTGACCTCGATAATAAATTTTTCACGAGTGTCCCTCTCTTCTATAGCGAGGTTCTGCGTGCTTGGATAGCCATGGGAGCTCAAATGGAAACACCCCCAGATTCGGTCAACCACGTTGTTAATCTTCCTCTTAATCATTCCAAGTTAATTAATTATTCGGCCAGGCACGCGGCTTTCTCCGCCCGTCTCTTCACGGATCGTATTCGTCTTGTCAAAGAAATAATCAACCCGAGGACTGGCGCCTGGCTTCGAGCAGAAGACCTCCAATTCCCTTCATCTTCCGTCAGACCTCCATCCTACCGGCTCCTTCAGAACGAACTCTCTCGCCTGCACCACGCTCTTCAACGCATTTTTTCTTCAGTCTTCGTTTCTACCGGCGTCCGCAGAGGACCGGGGCGTCTTCCGGACTTTTCGCCGCCTGACACGCCTGGCCTGGTCCTCGTGGATGCTGACACCGACGTCCTCTCCCTCTCTTCAAACATTTTCTATGGGAGACTTTTATCATCTGTACATGATCTGTCGTCCTTCACATCAATGCATTGGCATGAACTTGGTTTCCTCCCTCCTCCGTACGCCATCCCTTGGAAAGTTATCTACCACCTGCCGACATCCAAGAAGGGTTCCAGATCTTCCACAACATACTTCCGTCTCTTCCTGTTCTCCATCATCTGAATCTGGCAATATCTCCCGTCTGTGGCTGGTGCGGCGATAGAGGCACCACACAACACCTCTTCATCACTTGTCCTTCTATCCAACCAGCGCTCAATCTGCTTCATCAACTTCTTCAGTGCATTTTTCCCGACGTTAAATTGAACTTTGTCATTTATTGAGGACTTTTTTCCTACGCTCGGGGCTGGGCCAGAGAAGCCGTGTGCCTAGCAAATCACCTCATCATAAGTTTTAAAAATGTTATTTATTGGTTGCATAGAAGAAGTAATTTCAGTTCTCCTCTTACTGTTTGGGCTTATCGTTTAAAGGTTAAGATTATTTTAGACTATAATTATTATAAGTTCAATGATTCTCTTGACATTTTTCTTTCTAAATGGTCAATCAACAACGCTTTTTTTCTTTTGCAAAACAATAAGTTGACGTGGTTGATCTGATCTGGTTAGTCCCAATGTTTTTCTTTTCTTTTTTTTCTGCTTCTGTTGGGTCAGTGTCTTTAACCTTTCCGGGTCTGTGGTGTGCGGATAGGACTCGCAATTCACAGCGAGATGCGACGACCTTTGTCGTCATCCACACCCACTACCCTGCACGGGGACTGGCAGTGGGCACAAGTTGCTCACACCCTGTCGCCAAGTCCCCATGCTTTCCCTTTTCCCCTCCCCCTCCCTCCTAAAGACACGGATCCTACCTTTTTGTGCTCGTTTCCTGTATTTTTGTTTATTTCTAATTGCAATCAATAAGTTGCTTCTTTACAGTTCATGGGTTCACTTAAATCTTTAACCCACTGGTAAATTAAATTATATTCCAAATTAATTCATGTCAAAATTGTTAATTCCTTTCTAAGACATGTAAATTGTAAACTACTCTTTTGTTCATTACTGGTTACAAATGTCCTTGTTTAATAATGAAATCTATTGTTTATTAATTTAAAATTAACCTTTTAATTTGTGTACATTTGTGTTTATGCTCTTTTTGTTTGATATTGGAACAGAAATAAAGATCCTTCTTGAAAAGTAAAGTACAATTAATATATTTATTTTTTTCTTTATTCTTACTGAGAGTCCGTTTCTGACAAGATATTATTATATTATTATATTCGTACTTCATACAAATTCATCTTTAAACGGATGTGTAACCATTTTAAACAGAGATGTGAAACGCGTATTAGTCTGACAAGATCGTGGAAGAAATGGCCAATCTCTGTTCCAAATCTCTATGAACATATCTGTTTTTTGCTACGCTAGTTTTCCATCGACCATGTTGCATAATACAGTCTTCCAAAATTGCATTATTTGCAAGGTGCGATGCTCCTCCAGATCTGAGGCTATGGAGGCCATAGGCTTTGGGTTCTTGAACCTCTATTTCCTTGCATCTAGAAATCTCCACGTGTGGAATAGCTGAGAACTTTATGTGGTAAAGGTTTATAAGAATTGGTACTGGATAGGTAAGAAAGAGGGGTGCAAATGAACGCATCTATGCCAATATGAATTCCACATTCATACATGTATCTTGACAACAAAGAAAACGGTGAATATTTATCATGCGAGTTAACTAGATAAGCAGTACTTCCTTCCCTAAATACGTCAGTTTTGGACCGGGAAATAAATATACTTAATCCTTTATCAAGCGGTAACAAAGTTAAATGACTGGCTTTTAGCTGCGCTAATTCATCATCTCTGAACATCAGTGCGTATTTAAGAGAGACATAAGTAGCGGTCCTTAGTTCTATCAGTTTGTTATTTTCACCACCAAGTTTGTCTATGATAGCCTTAACTTGATTTGATGACAATGGGAGCTTCTGTTCGGGCGGCTTATAAAGATTCTTCCTACCACTCATACCGATTTGTTGTAAAATGGGAGCATCCATGGGGTTGGGGTTGGAATCGACGAGTGAGTGTAGCCATCTGAGAGAGGCGGCTGTAGAAATGAAAGAACTGTCCAAGTTATATTCTGACCTTTTATCAACTAGGTATGCTGCAATGATTTCATCTTGGGCAGGAAGAATAATTTTAAATTTTCTAAATCAACTAAAAAATTGTTTACATTTATAAAGGTAAGAAATTATTGTTCCGTCGGCCTTCGCAAATATTGTGTCTTGAAAAATTTGCCTCTTGACGTCTTGCAAAGTCAAGGGGAAGTCTTTCCAAAATGGTTGATTGTAAATAATCTGTCATGCCAAAGAAAAATAAAACACGGTTAACTACATTGGGTTAAATCTAACTTGACTGCACATATTACTCCAGAAAATTCGGAGGAACCTAGAAGGGAATTCTAATTCTAAGAGGGCCACCATGAAATACGAGAGTTCCCTTGCCTTTGCATGCGTGTATATGTTTGAGAACGGAAGGATTAATGAGAATTACAGGAGGAACTAAGAGGCAATTTTCTCCTGACCAATTTTGTGCAAAAGCGTCTACTCCGTCGGTACCAGGATTCCAGAATCTCGAATAAAATCGTGGAAATTTAGTGTTGTTTCCACACGCAAAACAATCTATCGTAAAAGGACCCTATTGGTCTGAATCTGAAACAAACGATAGAGATCATCCAGTCATCTGTATCTATGAGTCTGCTTACCAAATCTGCTTGCTCGTTTGCTGAACTTCTATGGGCTAATCTTATTCTTCAAACAGGTTTGGAAAATACCTAAAGAAAGATCCTGTAAGTCCGCTTACATGCTGCCTACTTCAATAATTCTAGATGCGGACTGACTATCTGTAAAAATATTAAGTTGGGAATTTTGAATGATTGGCAAGAAAGAGGTGATGGCAAATAATATGGTGTTCAGTTTTCGCCAAGTAGAGCCTTTTCTAGACTCGGCTTCCGACCACAGTTTATGTGCAGTATGTACATCGTTGCAGACTACTGCTCCTGAATCTATGGAACTACCGTCACAACATATAATTTTGCTTACAGTATTTAAGGTAAATAAATTCCTGACATTTAGAGTGACAACATTATCTTTCCAAAACTTTATCTCGTTACTGCAAACCAAATCTAAGCATATAACATCATCTTCATCTGAAGAAAGTGCAATCTTCATCTGACAGTTCCTAGTCCACAACCAAGTTAAGTTTCCACAAACTGGACTTAAGGAAATAATTTGACAAACAAAAGAATGCAGTTTGCGGATTGTTATAGAACGCGCTTCTTGAATCTCTGATACTGCTCTCATGATCTTATCTGTTCTCCTAGACAGCACCTTCAGCGTTCCATGTCATGCCTAACCATTCAACAATAGTGGAAGGATCCCATTTGCTTTTTTCGACATTGTATACGAATCCAGCTCTCAAAGGGTCAATCCTAACATGTTTGGATACTTCTTTTGCAAATGAAAAATCAGTTTCTATGCTATCAGAAAATCTGGGGACTACTACAAAACCATCATCTAGATATTGAGCTACAAAGATGCCGGAGGCTCTCCAATGTGTGACAAGAGGCTTGAGTATTTTAGTAAAGAGCAAGTGAGTAGATGTTAAACCAAAAGGCAATACATTAAATTCAAAATATCTACGGACTCCTTCAATAATCCAGGAAAATCCCAAGTATTTTGATAGTCAAAGGATATATCTAAATGGTGGTAGCCTGATTTCAAATCAAAAGTGAAAATGAAGGCGTCTTTCGAAATGTCCTGCAATCCTATTTTCCAATCATCGAGCTTGAAGTGTGTTTTCTGGACAAAGTTGTTAAGTCTACTCAAATCCAAAATTAGTCTCTTTTTGCCAGAGGCTTGCTGAGCCACTGATAGAGAACTAATAATATATGATGGTTGATTCTTAGTAATTCTGTTAGAAGATATAGTTACAAAATCATATTCCATTCTAGCTGATCTATTGTCGTCAAGAAACATATGAGGTGGGTCATCAATGAAAGGGATCCTATATCCTTCGTTTTTAACCGATTTGACCACGGCAGAGGCTCCAATAAATGACCAAAATTCAAAATGGTTGGCTAATCTGCCTTTGACTGCAATCTGATTTGAATCTTAAAACACATGTATGTGAACTGTAATTGCACCGTATCTGTAACACATCACTAAAATTGTCGTCTAGATTCTTTATGCGAACATCAGACGGAAGACTGGGATGCTCCTGCGGCATCCCAGTCTTCTAGGCTCTGATCTAGGCTCGGTATTGGACGCACTTGTGGGAATGGGTAACTGTGTGCGGCGCCATCGAAGTCAGGGTACAGTGAGGATGGGTATCATTAGCGGTGTGAGATCGCTGGAAGATCGGGGCTTGCCGAGGGATGTTTCTGGTAGGGAAACTGTTGTATCCGATTCCAAGAGCGGCTCTCGCTCTCGTTCTGACACGGGAAGAGAATGGCCCTGTGCTGAACGCAAGGGGGGTACTGCTTGGCCCAATGGCCTGGCATCCCGCAGCTGTAGCAAGTGTCAGCATTCGACAAGCCTGAGCAAAAAATAACAAAAAGAACACAAACAAAAAGAAGGCCCCCAGAAAAGAAAATTTATACCCAAAATAATAGCTAAAATTAAAAGCAGAATAAATATGCGAATACAAATTAAACAAAACGAAAGAATTCGAATAAATATAAAAAACCACAATAACAATTAAACGCAAATATTGACGATCGAGAGTTTACGTGCGAGTTGGGGTGGGCGGGGGAGGTTTAAGGTTTTGTCAAACTGATCTTTGAATTTCTCAGATAAAGCTTCAGTACTAAAAGAGTTTGACTGACCTGTTTAGCCTGAACTGACCTTCTTTCGCTCGATCGACGCTATTTATCGTGGTATGCATCACAAGGCTTTATGATAAGGCACAAGTACACATGACAGTAAGAGCCGAATAGGACGCGCCTGATCCAGTGACTACGATGCGGGAAAGATGACGCAGTGATCTGAACGTCCAAACGAATCAAACTTCACCTGCACGCCACAGTTGTAGCTGAGTAAGCACTGTGGTTGGTTCAGGTTAGCGCATTTTTATTGTTTCTTTACAAATAATAAGATTCTGGCTAATTGTTGATTGAAGACAAGGACGTTAACGAACTTTATAAATTGATGCATTACCTAATTTATTGTTCATTTGTGAGGCAAATTGGAATGTCAATTTATGATCGCTTGTGTAAATAATCGCGTAAAAATATTTGCCGGAGTTGACAAACCAATACTGCATGTTGTGGGTCAACGTTACGAGCAATTTCTTTTGATAAATATCACTTGATTGGTTAGTTGTATGGCGAGTAACCACAGCCTGGGACCGAAGAGTAAATTCCAGTCAGGGACTGGCGGGGTGAACTAAGTGACTTCCGGTCAGGTACTAGCCGAGTAAATTGAGTCATTACAGTCAGGGACTGGCGGAGAAATCCCGGTCTGGGGCCGCTAAGTAACCACAGCCTGCGGCTGAGGAGTAAATTCCATTCAGGGACTGGCGGAGTAATCTGAGTAACTTCCAGTCAAGGACTGACGGGGTGAACTAAGTAACTGAATAATTCTGGGAGCCGGAGTAAACCGAGTTGGAAGTTGAGACGCTTGCAACTGATGGTGCCAAGGATAGCCAAGCGAAATTGAGATGCGTAGATGGTCTTCTAGAATAAATTAGAGTACCACCCAAAAGAAAGCGTGTTCGTTGTTCACTCTGTCTGTACCCCGTCCAAGCTGTCTGGTTGTATTTTTCAACCAAACGGATCCGGGAAATATCAATTTATTGTGACACGGCATTCAGATTTTTTCAAGCTGACTGCTGCCGTGCAAGAGCGCCCTCTATAACCCCCGCCCTGGCCGCCGCGTAACAAATGCAAAGTGTCAGCAATTACACCCACAGGCTTGCCAATAAAGAATGAAGGGGGATGGTATATATGGTATGGCACTCAGATTATTTTCAAATGCATAATGTTTTTCCCTACCTTGCGAATTGAACTCATATTTAGGAACCATTAGCTCAATTCAAGAGCCATAAATAATTAATGTACATGTAAATCACTGTTGAAATTGTAACCCTACCCTCCCCTCGATCAGCCTGGCATTTAGTGTCATATCCAGGTCTGTATAGGGAGAGGGGGAAATATTTTTCCAAAGGCAGCTGTTCTTATTTTAGCAATACTTTTGATAAATCTCCTGAACAAATAATTCGTTAAAAAGTCTCTGAGAACAGCGATGAAATGAGACGTCATCTGAGGTCATGTGACATGCAGGGGCATAAATCCTGGGGGATGGGGGTATATATCCCCCACTTTTTCGGGGGGGGTTGGGCTATTGAATTATCCCTTCACTTTTTGTGGTGACCAAAAAAAAAAAAAATCGGATTTTGAAGAATTGTTCAGACTTACGACAACTAACGTGCATTCCATATCACTCAAAATTTTTAAAGCCACAATATACAATTTTGAATGCATAATCATCGACCATGTAGAGTCACGTGGTGTCCCCCCTTCAACTTTTCATGGCTGGGCAAGTCATCCCCCCTCCCCATCCACCCCCCCCCCAATTTCCGGCACAGATTTACGCCACTGATGATGACTTGCCTGCAAAGTTGAATCCTTTGCAGGCCAATATCTTCAGAATAATACTTTGAAATCTGACATTCAACTTCGAATGGACCAAACGAGCGTTGTGTTACAGGAAATTTTGGTTGATGCCACGATGACATCATCTGTCACATTTTAAGCATTCTTTCAATGGATATTCTGAGGAAAGAAGATTGTTTAAGCATGAACCCAGTCATCATAAAATTCATACGGATAATAGAACAGCTCCAGATAATCGTGAAGTGATATCATGAGGACTTCATTTTGTCATGTATTATTAAATTTTGAATATTTACAAAACAGATTGGCGTTTGACACAAATTTGTTAGGGTCATTCTCCAATCTTTACCATCAGCATGTTACACAAGGGAAGAGTTAAGGTCACCATAGCAACAACCAAAGTCACGTGGCACGCATCCAAAGCTGTATTCTTTGCAGGCCAGTATTTCCAGAGCCAAATGTCCAACGTGGATAAAACTCGGCATTCTCTAAGAAGATGAATGTGTTATAAATGGAAGTTGGATGGTGTCATCCCAGACCAAGTAGCGTAATCTTAGTGGTGATACATTTAACGTTCAATATCTGCAAAACGTTTGAGTCCCATTTTATTAATTTTTATGTGTTTGTCGACAGGGATGTGTTGTACGTGATTAGTAAGGTTACTGTACGATATGACGTCACATGACTTCATCTTAAAGGCGTACAGTTTCTTTATATCAGAGAACTCCGAGGCTGATTTGATTCGATTTGTGTACGCATATAACTGGGGATGTGTTTTAGATCATTTTTTTCCAGTCACGTTAGGATGAGGTCACTAGGGGTCAAGAGACATCATCTTAGAGGCGAATACTTTTAAATTGTCATATGACTAGAGAATTGTGAGACCAATAAGGTCTAAACTTGGTATGTAATAATGTAGGAACAATGAGCTCTGTTAGTTTAAATTAAAGGTCACGTCGTGCTTATGAGTTATACGGGTATTAAGCATCATTTTGAATACGTCATTTTAAAAGTGTCATCTTAAAGGTGAACATTTATGGCTGTATTTCCTAAACAAAATACTGTAGATCCCATGCCCATAATTCATCTTGTAGGTAGACTGGGATGTATCATAGGTAACAGGTAGGACGCCTTGATGATGCTATGTGAATTTTCCAGACATATTTTTCCGCATATCTCATCGTTTTTGTCTACTTCTTCATTAGCAAGTATGCACGCCTAGTGCATTTTTCTCAACAGACATAAAACCTGTAGTTTATATTATATATAGCTCTATGACTGCAACAGACGCTTTGCGCCAAGCATCGCAGATGTATCTCCATGTGAAAGGGCCTAAAATAGAAAAGGCCACATAAAAGAAGCTTTATCATCTGCGCTCGACCAACCAAAACTCCCCGACCATTTTATTGGTTTGTTTTCAGTTGTGCATATGGTGCAGATTCAGGGATAGCAGGAATTCAGTTCTGGGTAGGCCTACACCACGAGTAAACAGGCTGTAAAATCCAAACTGGAACCTATCTGGTACCTTTAGGGTGTTCTTGCAGAATTGCGGATCTAGTGCCACCGGCCGCGCAGTGCGCGCTAGGGTCATATTAAAATCCTATTTCTATTCTGTAATCTTGTGTTGTTCAAATCGTTTGCTGGCCTGTATTTATTCAAACTAAGAGCAGTACTTCCACCTTTTAGTCAATGGCATATAGTTTGATACCCTCTTGCAAAAGAAAGGTTTCCAATGATCTACAAATTCCAAAGTAAATGGGTTAAAATGAGACACCCTGTAAACGAAGCCGACATTTGGCATCCGATCCCACCGTGCAATGGAATGTGTCTCCGCTATTAAGTTTACACTGCTCTACGGCCACAACAGACCCGTTGGTTTTGTAGAAGTAAAACGTTATCGGAGAGTGTAATCGATCATTGACATGGAGCCAAGACAGGCAAGACGAAATACACTAAACTGTATGTTATTTTCAAGTCAAGAAACTGAAAACGATCGATTGTTTCATGCCAGGTTAGCGGTGTTATGATGAAAATCAAAGCCTTCCGCCCAACCTAACTTTTGGGATAAAAAGGACGCTTAACAATTTTTTTTAATGCAGCCTTATCAGTTTATGATGATGTGTAATTGAAGGTCAGTTGTACAATTATAATATACGATGATCGAAGTGCTTTAAAACGCAGGGCTAGGA
>NW_019091456.1:11300-26314 GCF_001949145.1 Acanthaster planci
TAATTTCTACGATTATGTACATTCAGCAGTGAAGAGCACAGGATTGTTTTTCTTAGTTCTACAAAGTAAGGTGGCTGCTGATGGGCTTGATGAAGTCACCCCGAATTTGAAAACTCGAGTAGCAGCAGTTGTGCGAATCCTATAGCCTAACTCGCCCAGGGCGAGATGAACACGCCTTGCGCAAAACAAGTCTGAAGCAACGGAGGTTTGACCTTGCACTGTAAACAAAAGTTGGTCATTTTGTGCTAAAATGACTAATGTACCGGTAAGTCGGATCTCGATGACTTCTTACATCGAGACAGGACTAATATTTAGTAACCAGTGACTGATTTTGGTCAAATTTGACTAATATATGACTTATCTTTGACGAGTAAATGTTGGTAATTGGCCTGTCTGACTAATTTAAATTAGTCATTGGCTGTTTAGTTTACAGTGATAGAGAGGTGTATCCTAAAATGTCACCAGGGTGAGTTCTGAGGATGCATTTCTAAACAACACTAACCGCGTATGGCATTTAAACGTGACCTCTCACTGGTACATGTACACCATATACACCTCTAAGCCTAATACGTACCGGTGCTGTTTATTGTTCAGTTGATAAAAGCATGCAGGCATTTGGAAACAGATGGTTACATTTTTTACTATTTTTATGAGAAAACAGTGCCGAAACAAAAATGAAGTATTATTAATGTATTAAATCCAGAAACATTAAACCTACACCTGTACATTACCCAGAAAAAACCCTAGAGGAATATGGTTGTGCACAACTACAAGCTGCTTCGGATTCAGAACCAATAGCATTTATGTATTTTGTGAGCTATTTCAGGTTTCAGGTTTATTTTCATACCAATTATAAGTTAGATAACTCAGGAGTTCTCAAAACTACATTCATAAAAGTATGGAGGAGGTCAGACAAAAAACCGAAGCTTGTACTGGGTCTGCCCCTGAATCTGCCCCTGAATAGGGTCAAACATTAATTACATGTTTATGAAGGTCTTTTTTCAATAAATTAATAGAGAATAACAATCCTAGTTCTTAGTTTACTACTCTGATTGCAACTTTGACATTATTTATACTCTTGTAGTTTTTCACAAGCCTTCGGGGGCATACACTGAGTATACAGTGTTAAAAATACACACTGGGCAGGGTAAAAATCCAAAATTAATTTACATCTCCTCGGCACAAATCCGTCTTTGAAACACAAACAAATTTGTCAAGGATAGTGTTATAAGTTTTTGCCTAAGCAAGATTACCGTATTGTTGAGGCCAAAGATAAGGTATTATAAATCGAAAGAGAAAGGAGAAATGGACTGAGTTTCCTAAGAACATCTAGATTTCTAGATTTCATCTAGAACTTTCAGGCAATGAAGTTTCCATGTTAACTTATTATCAATAATGACACCTAAAAATTTACAGGAATTTACATTTTCAATAAGATTATCTTTGAAACGAATCGTAATGTGTTGTCAATGTTTCGGTTCGTAAAAACCATTGAGTGAGTGTTCTTAAAATTCAGTGACAACCTGTTACTCAAGAACCATTCAGAAACGACCTCATTAAACTTTTTACTACTGAAGAATATATTCGTATCGTCTGCAAATTATATAAATTTGAGAAGTTGAGTCGAGTTCCATATATCATTAGTAAAAGTAAGAAACAAAACAGGCCCTAAAATTGAGCCTTGAGGTACACCACATGTGATTAATTTGTCATTGGACCTTTTATTTTGCGAGATTACATATTGTTTCCTATTTTTTAGATAGTCTCGCCATTCCAGTGCACCTCTGACACCATATACATGTAGTTTAATGAGATTAGAATATGCGTAGTCGATAGTATCGAATGCCTTCAACAGATCTAGGAAAACACCAATTGTATGTTCGCGTTTGTTTAAAATAGTTGTAACTTTATCAGCTAAATCAATCTAGGCAAGTTGAGTCGAATATTTAGCCCTGAATCTATACTGAGACTGTGCAAGTATGTTATATTTGCCAACGAACTTTTCAAGACGGGTTGCAACTAATCTTCATAGCAGTTTTGTGAACAAGGCAAAACAGATATGGGACGATAATTAGTGACCTGGGAACGATAACCATTTTTGACGACTGGAATATCTTTATCAATTTTAACTTGGTCCGGAACTTCACCAGAAAGTAAGGAGAGATTAAATATATCAGTAAGCGTCGAACAATAAACGGGGCAATATTTTTGACTAGCAGGTTATCGATTTCATCGTGCCCCGTACTCTTCTTATTTGGAAGATTTCTAATACAATTAAGGAGTTCTTCCTGTGTAATTGTAATAAAAAATAGGGAATCGTGAAAATTTCCTTTGATGTAATTCATCGGGTCAGAAACGTGCGTTGGAAGCTAAATCTTTACCAACATTTACAAAATATTGATTAAAATGTTCAGCGATCAATTTAGAGTCATTGATGTCACAATTGGTAATCTTGATAGTTTGATAGGGCTTGGTATTTCTAGGCTTTTTGTTTAGAAGTTCATTGATAGTCCAGGTATTTTAATGGTGGTTTTCTCTTGCTCGAACGACGTGGAATAGAATATTTTCTTTGATGCTCAAATTACAGAAGTTAATTTACTTTTTTATCTGTTATATTTGAATTTATTTATATCTGAAGGATCATTATGATACATTTTATACAATGTATTTTTCTCTCTTACAGATTTTAACAGGCTTTTCGTAAACCAAGGATTTTGAGGTAGTTTTATTATTTCCTTTTTTTTAAATTTAAGGCATGCATTTATCAATAAGATGACGTTACTTAGATATGAGCTGTGAGAATTGCATGTTAACTCCCTCACTTGTAATTACAGAATCCCAGTCAACTTGTTATAATTTATCTTTGAAAGCAGCAATATTTCGGGCTGATGCGTTTCTCTTCCATAAAGAACTAGATCTTTGTTTAGTTAAAGCGGCGTCCCGACAGGAATGACCGGGAGGTTGTCACTGAAGTCTTACAATACGGTACAGGGAGAGACTGATTCAGTGTTATTCGTAAAGATATTGCCAATCAGCGTTGCAGAATTTCAGTTATTCCGGAGGGTTAATCAACAGTGGGAAAAGATATGTATGAAAGAGGTTTAGTGCATCATCAGTACCAGTGCGAGTATCATTATTAAACAAATTTATCAGACACTACCTTATTGACTCTGATCCAATTTTAGCCAGAACTTGTTCAAAATCGTCAATGAAGGTCTTAAGACATTGACCGGGGCTCTGTGTAGACCACACCAATAATAATATTTCTGGTATTTGCTTTAACCTCAATAAATAAGGATTCATACGACTGTGCAGGTATTGCCAGATCGGGGCGTAAAACACAAGATAATGAGTCTCTGATGTACATGTACATCATATCGCCTCTGCCTCGGCTTGATTTGGTCTGTTTTCAAACTCAAAGGTATAACCCGGTTTGAGCAAGAGAGAATCGCTTTCTATCTATCGGCCATGTTTCCAGGTATAAGGCCGATAATTTGAAATTCTTGCCCCATTTCTTCAGGTTATGAAGCACAAAACACCCTGCTTGATGAGGGCAAAAAGTTTGTAGGTAGATGAGAAGCCAGATGTTGCATAAATGTATACAATTTATGGATGGTAATAAATTGCAAAAAGAAAATTATACAGGTATGTTTAATTCCGAGAAGAAAAATCGTTTAAAACTGTAAAATCTGTGTCATCTTGACCTTTGTCAGGTGACTTTATACTTAATGACGTCAACAATACTTCATGTTAAATATGGTGTATAATACATGTACGTGTACTTGCACGTCCCTTTCTAGCTACATTTGGAAAATTCAATTTCAGTATAGCCTAGGGCGTGTACTCTGGAGCATATGTTGCTTTAAAGGTGCACCTGTAATGTCACGTGACTTGTCAACTGATGACGTCATCACATGATGTAAATGTTTGCGTATATCCCTTTCCTTTCTAGCTATCTGCAAAGTTGGAACACAATCGTTCGTGTAAAGTAAAGAAGATACAGTTCTTTGAAGGACATACATTTAATGTCACGTGGCCTATCACCCGAAGACGTTATTATCCACGATACCAATTTTGGACTGTAACACTTCCGTTTCTGTCAACGGTATGCGCGAAGTGTCAACCCAATCTGACATGTATTTCCTGAGATAAAGGGTGTTAAAGGGTGCAATGCACCAAATGATATCACGTGACTTATCAATTGATGATGTCATCATCACATCAATTCAATTGTCATTTTTTGAGGGCCTTGAAAAACGACTTTTTTTCTGAAGAGTTACATTGTAAAGAATGTAAAAGGGAGTGAAAATCAAATTAGGTGGTGACATGATCATGATGTCATCATTTATTTCAAACGTAACAGCCCTATTTTCACTCATACCATAGAGCTATAGCTCTACGATTTACACAGTTGTTAGCTCCGTTGGACTTGATATTGAAAAGTTGGGCTGTAAAAATTCAACTATTCAGGCACGTCATGTGATCTTAAATAAATTGTTCGGTGAGAAATTTGAAAGAAAAGATTTGTTCAGATCAGAACAGTACTCTCTACAAACCACTTATAGCGCCCTTACGATAAGATCTGGACATGCACGTAAGTGCCAGGCTGATCAAGAGGGTCAAGAGGTTCAAATTTTGATCTTCAGCTCAGTCATTTCAATTGGATTACAAATGGGCCGAGGAAGTTAATGCTAAGAATAGGACAAGGCATTGTGCGTAGAAAGTTATCGGCAGGGTAAGTCACATCTCCTTTGTTGGCAAGCGTACATGTATGTCGTGGGATATCTAGTAATTAGTCCCATGTAGGCCTACAATTTATGCCCTAACAATGTTTCTCTATAAGAGAGCCAAAGTGGCTGAAACACACCTATTTTAAGTAATTCAGATGTTGCAGAGCCATGGGGCATTTTGGACACAAAATCCTCCTGTCACCCATCTGACACTGATCCACACTAAAGGCCACGTTGCGATTCAAGTGAAACTTATTTTTGCATCACCCCACCACATCTAATTTCTCTCCGACGAAGAGACTGAGGTACAGTGTACTCTGAAAACTCACACAATCACAAACTTAGAATATGGGTAGGTTCTTAAACCCTTTAGTTTATTTTCGTAAAAAAATTCAAAGTTTTGACAAAACCAATCAATATTAAAGTAAAACAAGCTCAAAAGCTTACATCAGACAAACACGCCTGTAAGCATTGAATTAGGAGTGCCCCGGTTTTTTTTTAACATTTTTAAACTTAAAAAACTTGGCTGAGTGCTAATTGCACTTGATGTAGCTTCCAGGTAAAACAGGCGGCAATTCATTAATTATGAGCATAACATAACATGGACTACACTGATTATAATCAAAACAGGATTAAATTCACAAGCAGATTTTAAATAGAGCATACATGTCTTTTTAGCAGTTATTAGCATTACGGTTACTTGAGGACACGCACCATAACATGTTGCTGTTGTACACAATAGTACACATATGTTTAAATAAAGTCATGTTGACTTTTACTGAGGTCAAGGTTTCTGTGCATGAATTTTTAAAATGATATTAATTTTAAAAAATGTGACTATGCTGGCTTCCCTGAATCAAAGTGTGAAACCTTCAACATGTGCCCGAGTCCGATGCTCGTACTGCAGATGCAGGAACGAGCACGAACTGCGCGACACGGCATTTTTCCTCAGCTCACCTGTGCCCTGGTACCGGCCGCACATACATTTGTAGTGTGCACCAAACTGAGGGCAAAGGTTACCGTGTACACAAAATCATATCAGACAGCCGTAATTGTAAATAGCGCTATTACTTCATACTTAGCTATTAAATACAAATCGTGCTAATCTGCACATATATGAAACTGGTGAATTGAAATTTACATTTTTCTGCGGAATTCGAAAGTAATTGACTTGATTAAATTCCAGAAATTACGAAAGGAAGTCAATAGAAGTATACATGCAAATTCATATACATAAATCGTGAAAAACTAATAAAAAATCAATGAATGAGGTCATGATGACGTCACTTCAGAAATGATATTAGGGATTGACTTAACGCACTGAGTGAATTTCATAACGATCAGACGTTGGTTAATATGTAGTATTAGAAATCGTACATTATGGCGACGTCATCATGACGTCACAAGATTTTCCAACAACTGGACAGCTAACAGACCTGCTGAAGGTCTAGCAAAAAAAAGTTTTGAAAAAAAGGTTTGTTCAGGAGATATGTTAAAAAGAATGTCAAAATGACAAAAAATTAAAAATCATCCAAAAATCAGATGGTGAGTTCATCAGGACGTAACTCAAATTTTCACATATAACACATTTTGGATTTGTTTCTGTGCAAAATTTCAACCCACTGGTATAAATGGTTCCAGAGATACAAGCCCGAAAATCATTCAACTTTGTGGATTTGTCACGTGACAAGTGATGATGTCATCACGACGAGTATCTTCTAGGACCATCCTTGGGTGGTGGTCTAAGTATGTGCCAAGTTTGAGGGCAATCACTCATTGCCAAAGTGATGTGGCAGAAGGATTACTGAAACAAAAAACACCGACAAACCAGTTATTGTTAAACATTGGATTTTTTCTTAATTATAACATCACTATTCCGTGGGATGTTTCATTTTTTAAAATCAGATTTCATGATCTAAAGCATTTTTCTCTTAATCCTTTTAACAGCAACTTGAGAACTTTGGAGAAGTTCTTTACACCCAAAAATATGGTGTTCTGACGCGGGTCGCGTTTTGACTTTGTAAAAATCACCCTTACCCCTATCCTCCCACCAGGTGCATTGACCTGTATAACTGGGTACTGCGCAACCACGAATTGTTCGCCCTCTTAATCCCACTGTTTTCATAAAAGACCGCTGCCGACCGTCTGTGACTGTCTGTTTATTGTTGAGCTGCAGAAATAGAAAGCCATTTTGAGGGGTTCCATTTCTGTCTCTTGAAAAGTGACCTATACTTCACCATCGCGAACTAGAACAAAAACAATTGCTGCTTCAGCAGTGCAGCCGAAGCAGCTAAAAATAACCAAAATCCAAATCATTTTTATCACAGTTCTTTCTGCCGCCAGTAATAACGTTGCTTGATTCGCCTATAAATGTGTACCAATTTTTACGACAGCGTCGTTGTCATGTCATAGTGACAGATGCATTCTAGTACATGTACCTGGTAGCGAGGCTGTATGGTTGGCAACTTAAAGTGCTCTCTGATCGAAAGCTAAGAGGAAAATTGAAATGAGCGAAACAAAGCATGATCGTTGTGATGGGGGCTGGGTTGGAAATCTTGCCGTATTGGCGATGTGGACGAGGACATTCATTCGGGTAGGACTAGTTAAAGGTATCGGAATGATGTTGCCGATACTGCGTGATCAGTTTGCTACTGAAACCTGGATAATTGGCTGGATTATTTCTCTGGTAGATGCTGTCGGAGGAGTCTCGGGTATGTAGACCAACGTCCAAAGATTTTTTTTAATTCAAGCAAAGAAAGCACTGTTTTAATCATCAATAAATGATTAGAAAACACTCAGGTAAAATTTTTGTCAGATCTTGAAATGAAGACGCAATTATGTGATAACAATGCAATGTCTCCAGAAACATTTTCAGCATTTTTGCCACATACGTTCCTAACTGATCACTGTCAGACTAATGTTTGTCCGCGGACTAAATACAAAGATGAGTAAGTTACAAGTAAGTAAACTTGGTATGGAAGTGGTTGGTACCAAGGAATATTACATGAATTGTCACTTAGAGGCATTTTGGTTCAGGGATTAGCTGATTGGTGCAAAATTATTTGTTTTTAGGTTTGGGGTTTTGTTTTGTTTCACAGGTCCTTTGGCGGGGTTTTTGAGTAAGCAATTCGGCACCGGTGTCATCATTATGGCTTGTGGTGGAGTGTTTGGCCTTGCATTGATAGCTGCTTCTTTTGTGACGACTGCAACGCAGCTAGCTATAACGTTGATACTGTTTGCTGGTAAGAAAGCAGAAGTGCTTGTGTTTATGAAACACAAACACTTTGTGTTTCGTGAAAATTGAACACTTTAATAATGAAGCACCTTTCCACAAGTTACTTTATGACACTGAAGGAGATTAGTCTGGTAGCAACATTCTTCTGTTTTCAAGAGGAAATTGGTATAGCATGCACGCTCGTATAACCTTAAAACACAATGCTGGGCCCAATCTGGCATCAGAAACATCATCTGACATATAAAGGTTGTCTTCAGAACGGTCAAAAGAAAAATATCTGTAAGTGAAAACTCAACAATTGAAAAAAAATAATACAATAACTTTTTGAACGTGAAAAACTATGATTTTAAGACTATGCGTTTAAACAGGTGCACGAATTAAAACTTTGTTTTTCCAGTACAGTGTCATCATCCACTGTGAACTGTTGGTATTTTGACAAAGATTCAGACATCTAATATTCGGCATGCCCGGGTGTGATCTGGGACCATACGTTAATAGGGTTAGTGCCCTGTTCAGCATGAAAGTAAACTTGACATATGTCAGTTGGGAGAACAATGTTGTCAGTCTAAAACCAAGGGAGTTTATATTCCAGTTTCTAGATTATTTTGTACAGTACTTGACAGCAAACTATTGGAACAAATGAATTTACAATCAACGTATTTTATGATTTATTTAGGTATATCATCAGGACTTTCAGCTGTTGTTGTAAAAGATACAGTCGGCCGCTGTTTCGGTAAAAACCTCGCAACGGCAACAGGAATTTCATACACTGGAGGCTCGATAGGAATGATTGTTTTTCCGCCTCTCATCCAACTTTTTCTTAGTAGCTACGGATGGAGGGGAACCATGCTATTGATAGGAGGAATTTCCATGCACCTCGCCGTATGTGGCGCTCTTATATTGAGAGCTGAAATACCTGAAATAGCGAACTATCAACAGCTTCCAGAAAACGGATTGTTAGCAACACATACAGAGAATCAGAAATGGTCATGTGGAACATTTTGGAAGAACGTTTTCAAAATTTTACAGGTGTCATTGCTTTGTGATTTCCGTTACTGGTCAATGGCAGCCATGGTATGCAGTACACTCATATGTTATGATATGTGGATTATATATTTTGTATCGCAAGCTCAATCGAAAGGGATTTCCATCGGGGAAGCGGCAACTATTGTTGCAATTGCTGGTATTTTCAGTCTGGCAGCAAGAGTTATTCAAGGGTTTCTCATAGATCGGGGAATAATTTCTCCTTGGATATCCGTAGTTATATCGGTTAACATCTGTTCAGCATCGTACTTTGCATCTGCCTGGTTAGCGTCATACTGGACACTGATGGTCTCATCCATATTGATTCTGTTCTTCGACGCTGCGCTGACTTGCATGTTGGACGTTTGTACCAAAGAGCTTCTTGGTGTGAATCTACTGGCCGGCGCTTATGGCTGGTTTGGTATTAAAACTGCTACACTTAGGATAATCATTGGATTTCTTCCTGGTAAGATAACTAATCTAGTGACACCATTTTTAATTGCACAATGTGATGCCATTTCCTGTGAACATTTTGAGTCAGTGGAGATGACATCCGTACTCTATAACGTTTTATTTCTCAGCACCATACGTCTTACATAATTATGTATTAATTATCGACCATTATAACAGACACTATTGTGTCACTTGATAGATCGCAATGCACGTAAATTTCCACCGTGACTTCCATTAATAATCGTGATTTAACGTATCAGATTAAATATCATCAAGTTGCCGTTCTGCATTTTCTTGCGCCATATAAATAATAGAAAATAAAAAATCCCTACTTGGTTCAGACAAATTAATCATGAAAATTACTGGAAAATTGAATTGTAATACGGGCGTTTCACAGAAGTACGCCACCAAGAGTTTGCAATGCGTTGACCAATCACAGTGCGCGAAATCTGTCGCCCCAATGCGCGTTTGGAGAGGGCCGACAATTTTCACGCACGGTGATTGGTCAACGCGTGGCAAACTCTTGGAGGCGCACTTTTGTGAATTGTCCGTATAGTGATAGAACCGAATGACCTCAAAATTGTCGTTTCAGGGACTTGTCATTTGGATAAGCATGCCATATCAGAACAGGACGAACTTACGCATTGCCCCTCTAGTTCATCATTTCTATTTTTTTTCTGTTTTCATTTTCAGGTCTAATTTACGACATCACCGGTAGTTACCAAGCAGCTTTTATCATCATTGGTTTTATTCAGTTAGTACCAATGATCCCTCTTTTAATGCTAAAATATCTTAAATACATTTAATAAGTTCGATAAGCTCGTGACAGTTCACTGGCTTTTGTCGTCCACGCCCTGTCACCGAATTTATAATTTAATAGAGTCAATGTCAAATCTGTCTGCGCATTAATAAGGCATCAACCGAGTACCGGCCATCTATTAATTTATTGCATTTGGGGCCTACGAATGTCTTTGATTTGTTTTCTCACCGGGTAAGCTCATAATAGCAACAAAATGTGCTATTATGAGCTTGCCCGGTGAGAAAACAAAATCAAAGACATCCATTTTTTGTTCTTTACTGTACCATGTAGAGTATTGTACACGGTAACAATCGTTTCAAGTCTTATTGTCACACCTCTGTCTTGGATACTGTCCGTTTATTGACCCAGATTGCCAGAGCGATAACATGACAGGGCGATATCCGCATGTCACACTCAGCGGAGACATCTCATTCTACAGATGGTGCGTGCACGGACACGTGTACGCACGCAGAACAAAAGAGCTTTGGGAAGTTACTTAAAGAACGAACATTGAGTGCTCTTTGGTCAGAGAAATGTTGAGTAGCACAGTGACCAGAATATCGACAAGAATATAAATCAAATCAGTTCTTTATGAATACCAGGTTTTTGTAGTAAATCAATTGGTTATAAATTCCAGATTCCCCCCCAAAAAGTCCACAAAGGACGTCACAATCAAAATTTTTCTAATAATTTAACATCTAATTTGCTGTTTAAGTGTTTCAATTTGTCAAAGTGTTTTAATTTAACTTGCAATAAATATGCATATATAGTACACATAAGACCGTTCCGGTTTAATCTATTATAATAGTATAACAAAACAGTTGTTGCCTGCTGTTATGAGGACCATGGGTTTTGTACACCCTTGGGGGGGAAATGACACCCTTGGCTTCTCCTCGAGTGCCAATTGCCCCCCCCCCTTGGGTGTACAAAACACCATGGACCCCTACACTACTGGCAACAATTGTTAAATGTAAAATTCAAAGTTCCGGTAATTCACGCGACGTTTATTGACCAATTGCCAGCGTCCTTCGGTGACCGTTCACTTTCGACTACGGTACTATAAACCGTGGATTACCAAAACCGTTAACATAAAAATTGCAACTTCAACTTCTACACTCAGCTACGGACGGCCATTGGGACAAAAAAGACCAAAGTCATAAATAAAACCAAGAAATATATATATGCATACAAAATATCATAAAACGAAAAATATAATCATGGACGAAAAATATATAAGTAAATACAAACGAAGTGTATAAATACAACAGTCAAATAAGAATGAGAAAAGTATGAAGAGAAACGACAAATATAGGGGCCTAACTACACACGAAACGTAAAGAATGTTGTATTTGAGTCCATCACAAGTCTTTCATAAGTCCAGTTATAAGTAGCTAGGATGAACAATGACAAAGGAATGCTTTTGTCACAGTTCGTTTGAATAGCTTTAAGATTGAATGACTTGTGATCGACTTTTGATGGGTTTAAAGGGACTTGCAGCTGGGACTTGTGATGGACTCGAATACAACACTGTATGTAAATACAAATGGCAGTATGGGTGAATTCGAAAATATCGAAATTCTTCTCGAAATAAACGTGCAATGAAACGTAACTGCGCGATAAAATTGTCGGCAGTAAGATAAAATAAGTTGCGTCGTGGACTGGTCCCCATCACTATCATATACGGACCAGTAGCTAATAGCGGTTTAACGTGTACAACAAGCCCTGACAATTTTGGTGCTGAATATTTCAGTTCTTGTCAGGCCAATGACAATGCATCAACACAAATACCTTGCAGCGGCGAGACGAATAAAGCCCTAGTACTGTAGCGTCGGTGCCGGACGACCAGTGGAGGCGCTAGGGCAGATCCACGGCAGAGCCGCATGGTGGGTTCGAATTCGATCGTCGCCCAGCGCCAGAACAAGGCCCGGCGCTGGGAGGGGCCTTGCACAGTGATGGGCTACATTGTTCATGTACATGTACACGACCTGTGACGGCAAGGTTATCACTTTCTGTTAGTGCAGCGTTGTTTAATTTTTTTTTGGGGGGGCGCCAATGGCGATGCTTTGGCACGGGCAATGTGTCGGCTATACAGAGCGTGTAAAAAAAAAAATTCTTTTGAATTTGAAATTTTGGGGTATGAGCGTACTCGGTCACCACGTATACTCTCTTCTGCATTTGTAAAAACATGTACTGATATTCAATGTACACGTACATGTACCAGTATGGTACCCATTCGATTCGCAGCTTTCTGCACTTGAGAAGTCTGAACAACCTCATCCCTTTTTCTTTGCAATCTGCACTTTGTTTTGTACGCCCCAAACACGAACAACTGGATATCGTTTCTTTCAGTAGTATATGTACTCCAACCTGTGACCAAGTTCAAAGGTAAAATATGTACATGTATGTACAGTATACATGTACACTGAACATCGGTACGTGTTTTTGCAAATGTACAGGTTGGCTGCAGGAACACTAACCGTAATTTATGCTACTTATGATGGAAAGAGGCCATAATATGAAACGGCAATTTCGTGCGCACAGGAAAAATTACGATTATAAAGTCTTTTTACTGAGCACTAAAAATTTCACTTAAATGAGAAACTAATAGCAAAAACAATTTAATGGGATTTCTGGAGAAGAAAAATGAACGAAGTCAGTAAACCTGAGAGAAAATGATCATCGAAGTCGCCCCCTGTATATTTTCAATGGCCCGCTCACACTTTTTGTGCTTCAATCGTCAGATTTCGAAGAAACACTGAATTCTGCACTTGGAATGGATAGGCTAAATTTGGAAAGAATAATGGCTGAGGTGCACGCAGCAGTGAATTACCGGAGATCAACGTCAACGTCAACTGCGACAAGGAACGTCTCACCCAAGAACTCCATCATATCTCCACGGCACTACAGCGGAATGGATTAAGTCGAGACCCAAGATCCACCCCTGGCTGAAGGGTCTTCTATAACCAAAGCCAACTAGTTATGGTCCGTTTTAGTTCCATTACCCTCCCCTACCTAGGCAGTACCTCCCATCACATCCAGCGCATCCTCCACAAGCATATTGCATTCGAGTGTTCCATACAACCCCCCCCCCTCGAAAATGCAGAACCTACTGACTTCCCACATGGACCAAAACAACCCACGACACAAGCCAGGAGTGTACAAGATCCTCTGCCAATGCATGTGGCAAATTGTACATCGGCGAGACCGTCTGCAGGGACCTCTCTATCAGACTCAATGAACACAGAGCCTATGGCAGGAAAGGAGAATATGACAAGTCTGCCATCATCAAGTACTCCCACGTCANCACAAGTCCCTTAACAGGGCCAGCTATAAGTAGCTAGGATGAACAGTTCGTTTGAATAGCTTTAAGATTGAATGACTTGTGATCGACTTTTGATGGGTTTAAAGGGACTTGCAGCTGGGACTTGTGATGGACTCGAATACAACACTGTATGCAAATACAAACGGCAGTATGGGTGAATTCGAAAATATCGAAATTCTTCTCGAAATAAACGTGCAATGAAACGTAACTGCGCGATAAAATTGTCGGCAGTAAGATAAAATAAGTTGCGTCGTGGACTGGTCCCCATCACTATCATATAGGGACCAGTAGCTAATAGCGGTTCAACGTGTACAACAAGCCCTGACAATTTTGGTGCTGAATATTTCAGTTCTTGTCAGGCCAATGACAATGCATCAACACAAACACGTCGCAGCGGCGAGACGAATAAAGCCCTAGTACTGTAGCGTCGGTGCCAGACGACCAGTGGAGGCGCTAGGGCAGATCCACGGCAGAGCCGCGTGGTGGGTTCAAATTCGATCGTCGCCCAGCGCCAGAACAGGGCCCGGCGCTGGGAGGGGCCTTGCACAGTCATGGGCTACATTGTTCATGTACATGTACATGTACACGACCTGTGACGGCAAGGTTATCACTTTCTGTCAGTGTAGCGTTGTTTAATTTTTTGGGGGGGGGGGGCGCCAATGGCAATGTTTTGGCACGGGCAATGTGTCGGCTATACAGAGCGTGTAAAAAAAAATACAACAAAAAAAATTCTTTTGAATTCGAAATTTTGGGGTATGAGCGTACTCAGTCACCACGTATACTCTCTTCTGCATTTGTAAAAACACGCACTGATATTCAATGTACACGTACATGTACCAGTATGGTACCCATTCGATTCGCAGCTTTCTGCACTTGAGAAGTCTGAACAACCTCATCTCTTTTTCTTTGCAATCTGCACTTTGTTTTGTACACCCCAAACACGAATAACTGGATATCGTTTCTTTCAGTAGTATATGTACTCCAACCTATGACCAAGTTCAAAGGTAAACTATGTACATGTATGTACAGTATACATGTACATTGAACATCGGTACGTGTTTTTGCAAATGTACAGGTTGGCTGCAGGAACACTAACAATATAATTTATGCTACTTATGATGGAAAGGGGCCATACTATGAAACGGCAATCTCGTGCGCACAGGAAAAATTACGATTATAAAGTCTTTTTACAGAGCACTAAAAATTCCACTTAAATGAGAAACTAATAGCAAAAACAATTTAATTGGATTTTCTGGAGAAGAAAAATGAACAAAGTCAGAAAACCTGAGAGAAAATGGTCATCGAAGTCGCACCCCTGTATATTTTCAATGGCCCGCTCACACTTCTTGCCGCTTAGGGGCCTTTGTGCGCATGTGTGTATAATTATGAATTTATTAGTGAAAAGGTCTATTGGGTATGGAATTCCATATCTGCCGTCGCCCGTCGTCCGTC
>NW_019091456.1:31211-57136 GCF_001949145.1 Acanthaster planci
GTAATGTTGATGTGAAACACATACAGTACAGTAGACCATGGGTAGGTTACAAAGCTGCAGCCAGCTGATCAACAACGATGGCGGCATGACGTGCAACGTGCTGCCATTGATGTCCATTGGAGATGAATGCGTGCTACTAATAGCCTTTGCTCGTTGATTAAATATGCCACTCATTTCCGTGTCCGTTGCCAGTCTTAAAAAGCCAACCCAACCCCATCTCCCCCTTAAAAAAACAAAAAACAACTCCCCCCCCCAAAAAAAATGCATCGCCGCTTCAATTCTGGAACTTTGGTCTAACCAGAGCCCGAGTTTTTTTGGGCCTAATAACACAACAATTGCCCTCCTTGCCGACGACTTGCATGGCAGCTCCCTTACAAGAGCGTTATATTGAGAACCAAAAAGCCGAAGGTTCGAGTCTACATTTTTTTCTTGTTGGGGAATTAGTTGGTTGGAGGATGTTGTTACAATAGGAAATTCAAGCCCGACATTTACTTTAGCACTTACTAAGTTCCTAAGTGTCCACTAACATGATCGAGCTTGCAGTTAGCCACGCCCCTATATGATAATTTTATCCATAACCTTGATATCGTGATGGCAACAAAATCCCTTCGAAAGATCAGCACAATATAAGCATACAAGGCGATCTGGTTTAAAATGTTGGCATAACTTGATAGCCGAAATGTATGGCCCACAACTTGAATACGGATAAATACTATACATGTATTATTAGTTATCACACAAGCGCGAGTGGAACACGTAAAGGAACCAGGAAATAGAAATATTTTTATAAATTTTACTAAAAGCCCTTGAAAGTGCATCTTTGGATTTCAATTAACCCCATTTAAAATTTTTGTTTGCAATTTTAGCCCATATTTTGATGCTTTTTTGGGTTTTTTTTTCTGATGCATATTTGCATATTCATGAAGGAACTATGATGTCATCCAAGGCGCTGAATCTCAATGTTGCACTAATTTGTGCACAGAAACTTTGTAGATTTTTTTAACCACTGCTAAAGCAGATTTTATTTTCTTCAGCAAATTATTGCTGTGTAAGTATATGGCAACAACCCAGCAAAACTTTTTTCACAGAAATGTTTCCAGATAATTTGAACATGAAAACATACAACCTGAACCATGTCTTCCTGGATTTACATCAAAGCAAAAGCGCCCTCACTTGTCCAGAAATGCTTGGTCAAAATTTAATGTTTGAAAAAGTGCACCGTTCAGCTCATGTAACTCAAAAAAGATGTCAAACAGTTTTCAAACATGGAAGAAGAGTACAAGGATGCACAAAAAGTGATTCTAAGAAAAATTCATTCCCTGGTTCCTTTAACAATTGATGATTGCTTACGTATGTTCATGCCCCTCACTTAGTTTGTGCGCATGCATACTGAATCCCACTGTAGCCAGAAGCCTGTAAAATGGCTCTTGATTCGGACAGGTGGACCCCAAAAGTAATCAATCAACATCAAGCTCAGATATAGTTGTTTGCCCCTCATTTCCATAGCAAGTAGTTTTAAACACTCAAAGTCCTTTTTACTAACTTAACAAAATAAAAATCCATTTTCCGCCGAATTGTTGCCCGTGTTTCTTACGTAACGCCAAAGTAACAGAGTCAGAAGTTGGGAGTGAAGGTAACGTTTCAGAGGGGATTTTTTCAGTTTTGCTGGGTTTTCGCTGACATTTGTCTACTTGTGAACAGTAAGGAATATGAACGCTCTAATGAGAAAGTATCATGTAAGAAGGAAACCATATGAATTAGAACGGAAAGTTTTTGTTTGTGCCTTAGTAGGGTAATTTGACGTCATTGTACGTATTTGTCCAATGCAGTAGTCAACTCTCACCGAAACGCACTCGTATCCAGGTACCTAATGCAGATCAATGGATACCTCATTCTACCGATAGTGCGTGCACGTGCACACACGTGCGCGAGAAAGAGCTTCGGTAAGTTCGAGAGCGAACATTTCCGCTCCTTTCATTGCGCGTGGTACCCATGCGACGTTTTGTGCATAGACTACCAGGGAATTACACTCAATAAGGTAACGTGGGGACCGCTTACTACATGTTCTCACTGGTACCCGCACTAGTTTCAAATTAAAGTTTACATAATTAAAGAAAGTGATGAAAGAACAGCGCATACGCAGACGATATTGTTTACGTCTTTAGGTTAATAATACAGTTTGACAGTAGGCCTATCGTCTTCTGAAATTCAGAGCTTGTTTCTTTGAATAAATTCCTTAAGACAGAGGTTCACCAGCGCTATGCGTCCCCCGGGTCATATCCCACACCACATTACAGCATGTACGGGATATATAATTAGCATGTACGGGATAGGACATCGCGTCCAAAACGCGTCCACGTATGCGAAATTTAAATAACGAGCGTTGCGAATTTCGTTGCGTGTACTTTCAAATGGATTTTTTCAAAAATCAGTTGAGGTTTTTGTGCTTCAATCGTCAGATTTCGAAGAAACACTGAATTCTGCACTTGGAATGGATAAATTTGGAAAGAATAATGGCTGAGGTGTACGCAGCAGTGAATTACCGGAGATCAACGTCAAGTTTGGAAGACGGAACAGAAGGAAATGTGAGTCACATTTTTTTTAGTTTCAGAAAGTTTCTTTATGATGCTTAACTTTAAGCCTATATAGGCCTAGTCAGAAACTTAAGACAGTCTATTTAGCCTATAAGGCTTTGTATATGAAACTTCACTATCTCGAAGTTGGGACCGTCTGAAATATGTTACTTATTTGCAAAAGTGGTTTCAAAACTGAATGACTAATTCGTCGTTTTTCCCCCCAGTTTTTACCGGAAAAATCTCCAAGGCAGCCATGATTTGTGTTTGTCGGACCTAAAGACGCACTGAACCCAAATCGTGTGACAGACGATGTGCTATGAGTGACAGAATTCTTTTTCGGGGCAGAGATGAAACCAAAGTGAGAAGCAGAGTGCTGGCGTGTTTGTTGAATGAAGTTACAAACAAAGGAATTCAACGCCTTCAACGCAATGGAAGAAACTTTGTCTACATAACAAAATTATTCGTTCTCAGTTAAAACTGACGTTTTCATGCCGGAAAGTAGTTGTTAAATGTAACTCTTTAAGTCAGGTTGTGAACTCAACTTTTAAAGCTGATTAATAAATGTCTGTTTTAAAAACGGCAGTGAGTTAGTTTGGTCGCTCATTTAACGCTGCGGTCACTTTGTGTTCACAGAAAAGATTCTCACTCTTCCGTTTGCCGCATGTCGGTTTTCAATAAAACTTACTCAATATATGAATGTATTTCATTTAATACAAATTTTCCTGAGAGTGTGTAAAATTAAAATCATTTTATTGATGATTATTTTCAGTGTAGGCACATCAAAACCAGCCGGAAAAACACATGGACAATTTGGACATCATATTGACTGACAAAACCTATTGCATGTCCTGGTGGAATTCTCAGAGTTTTACACACTGAACGAGTCACGATTGAACCGACCTATAGTGAAAATATTGCTAAAGCAAGACCGTAGACCTCAGTGATAGGTCCCTCTCTGCAGACAACACAAAAGTCCTGTCGCTGGGCATGAACTATTCCCTAACCCCCAGCACTTACCCGTTGAAGAGGTCATCCAATGCACCGAACCAGCCATTCGCCGTGTCGACAAGTCTACAGCCAACAAGATCCGCCTGCAAATCAACCAAGCCCTCCGGAAATAAAAGCCTGCCAAGCCCAGACTCTCAAGACAAGACCGGTCAGCCATCACTCGCTACGCCAAAACGAGATAATCCAGATCCTCCAGGCGGACAAGGGCAACGCCACGGTGGTCTTCTTGGACAAGATCGAATATGATCGCAAGGTAGCAGACATTCTTGTCTCCAGCTGCCACGGTACTCAAGAAAGATCATAACCTCCGTCTCTAGAGAAAGCAATAGCAAAAGCTCCCCGCCGCCAGCCGACTCCAAATGCCCAAGGTTCTTTGGGCAACCCAAGATCCACAAGGCGGATAGTCCACTACGCCCAATCGTCGCTTCTAGAGGTGGTCCAACTTACAACACAGCCAGACATTTTGCCATTATACTGCACCCCTGGTTGGCAACGCCAAACACCACATCAAGGATTCCAACCAGTTCGCCAACTTCATTCAACACCTTACGCTCCAGAAAGACCTGCTGCTCACTTGCGTCAACTTATCGTACTTCAAATGGAGAGATAGATTTTAACAGCCGGAACCTGTATGGGATCTCCTGTATCCTCGTTTTGGCTGACATATTCATGGAAGAATTTAAGCAGCACGCTATCAACACTGAGGATCACAGACCCAAGATTTGGCTCCGGTACGAAGACAACACCTTCGTCATTTGGCAGCATGGGCAGGATAGCTTCGAGCTCTTTCTGGAACACCTCAACTGGTTTCACAGTAATATCCAGTTCATAATGGAACAAGACAAAGATGGCAACATCTCATTTCTTGATGTTGACGTATCCAGAAAGCAGGATGGGACTCTCACCCGCCGAGTATACCGGAAACCTACCCACACAGACAGATACCTCCAAAGCGCGTCCTTCCATGCCCCCAAGAACAAGTCTTAAGTCAACTGGGCCCTTGTACGCAGGGCATACAGCGTCTGCGACAAGGAACGTCTCACCCAAGAACTCCATCATATCTCCACGGCACTACAGCGGAATAGATTAAGTCAAGACCCAAGATCCACCCCTGGCTGAAGGGTCTCCTATAACCAAAGCCAAGTAGTTATGGTCCCTTATAGTTCCATTACCCTCCCCTACCTAGGCAGTACATCCCATCACATCCAGCGCATCCTCCACAAGCATATTGCATTCGAGTGTTCCATACAACCCCCCCCCCTCGAAAATGCAGAACCTACTGACTTCCCACATGGACCAAAACAACCCACGACACAAGCCAGGAGTGTACAAGATCCTCTGCTAATGTGGCAAATTGTACATCGGTGAGACCGTCTGCAGGGACCTCCCTATCAGACTCAATGAACACAGAGCCTATGGCAGGAAAGGAGAATATGACAAGTCTGCCATCATCAAGTACTCCCACGTCGAAGACCACAAGATCGACTGGAGCAAAGCTGAATTCCTCACCCGCATCAATCACTGGGTACCACTGTCAGTGAAATCGTCAAACACTTCTGGCTCATCTTCACGACCACGCACAGAGTACCTCTGAAAATGAGACTGTGCGTGGTCGTGTTTTACGATGGCCACAAGTCACGTACTTCACTAACAGAGATTGACTGGGCAAAGAAGAATAACATTTTACTCTTTGTTCTATCGACACACACCAGCCACATTCTTTAGACCGTGGATGTTGGCTGCTTTGGACCTTGCAGAGGGTGTACAATGCAAAATGCCACAGGTACATGCGTGCTAACTCCTGCATCGGAATTGACAAATTTGCGATATGCGGGCTGGCATGCAAGGGCCAATATGAGAAGGCACTCTCACCGGGAAACCTGCAAAGTTCCTTGAGGAACGGGCAGAAATTTACCCACTGGATTCAAACGTCGTCGATATATCGACGATTCTTTGCAAACCTCTGAGTACGATCGAAGAGTCAACAATACGTCATCAAGATCAGCAGCGGATTACCCTACAAAGTAGTCAGAATTCTGATTCATCAACACAACGGTGTGAGCAACTCCAACAGAATTGCACTGATGAGTAGCAGCGGAGTAGCTCGGATTTCACTTGGGGGCACAAGGGGGGCACCAGCATATCTTATGGGGACACCTGCTTTCAGTGGTGTGATTTTTGGGGGCAAGCTTTTGTTAGCCTCGTTCAATATCCATTCGTCCGTTTTTAGTGGGGGGGGCACTGGGAATTTGTGGGGGGGGCATGTGCCCCCAGGCCCCCCGTAACTACGCCACTGAAGAGTAGAAGACGTGAATACGTTTTTCAAGGCGAAAGAAAAAAGACTGGGACAAAGGAAGAAAGCTGCGAAAAAAAAGAAAGTGTATGAGCTACGTCAATAGTTTCAGGGAGAGTAAGAACGGAAGACACAACTATAGAAAAGATACGAGAATATCAACAATCAGTGTCTTCGAAGAAACAGAAGACGACACGTAAAGCAGTAGAATCTGAGAAGGCAGAGACTAGTCAGAAGCAGTCCACTCCTGTCCAATTAAATTCTTCCCAGCCTGGAACATGTAGGATGGCAGACATCGACTGTCAGATCGTCAAGAAAAGCGGTGACAATGAGCTGTCTTTCTGAAGAATCGCGGAAGAATCGGATGAAGTACGTCAGTGAAGATGAAATTGGCGAGTCGGATAAACGCTGCGTTTGTCTTCGGTACCGTACCAAATTGAGCTAGCAAAGTCTCACTGCATTTATTTAACGTCTTGGGGACAACACAGCGGCGGCGGAACGATTTTCTCAAAGAGGGGCAGTTGTTAGACCATCAGGCATCAGTCATTATTTTGGTCGATCCATTGAGCCCCACCCAGTTATATAGGACCTGCAAAATGTGTGTGTGTGGGGGGGGGAGGCCCCACCAGTCGAAAAGGGGGGGGGGCATTGGCCACCGCCAGTGGGACAATGCATGTTTGAAGAATGTGCTCATTGGACCCACTTGAAATTTTGTTGCGATGCCAGACGACTGAGAGCCAAGACACACTCTAGTCAGTGTCCATGTCATGGTGTGCCGTGCAAACTAGTACCAATGGTCGGAGGAATACACAGGCCCATTGAAGGATGGAATACCTCAGTTAAGTCCATGTTTGTCATGGGATGGGAATCAGTCTTCTTCAAAGATCGTGAAGGGCATGGTGGGAACCACCATGGTGCGACAAGATCGTACCCATCCCTATGGGAACGAGGGCGCACTTTAGTACACTGCAGTTGCCAGATGGAGCTATTTAAAAGTGTTTAAGAACACTCAAGCATAGAGATAATAATAAAGCTAGAGTTGATGGGCCTATTCTTTACGTTACGCAAATGCGGCCTGAACAGGGTGACATTGTGTTCAATTACACTGAAATGTTTTACCCGCTCACGTGGTTCAGTCCGTAGTCTTCTACACCCTTGAAGCTTTTAAAAAACAAATTTTCTGACGTCATCAATTCAGATGGGCGACACGTTGTTTCAGTGCACTTGTACGTGTTTCACATGTATGCGTAGGTGTCCATGAAGTTCCAAGACGTTCATGCGTTATGGGACAATTTTGTAAGCCCCATGTCACCTCTAGTTCTACCTATGATCTCTATGCACCCACGATATACTGTCTTCAACGGGTAGAGTTTATGCCCACTAGTACTAGGCTAAGCAGTGGTAGGAGCACGACCCAACCTCATTGCCATAGGTACGACCTTGCCGTGCCATGTTGGTTCCCACCAGGCCTTGCGTGATCTTGACCCCTGGTTTTAATTCAAATATTCCACTATTTTGGAGATTTAAATGAGGACTGTAGGCGATGTGTTTACGCATGACGCAGATTTACGCAGTGCATGGCACGTACGTTGGCGCAAACCTATAGCTTTTGAAATACGCATGCGGTTAATCCTGAATAGCCAGTCAGCATTTATTGTATACACGACCAGAGCTAGCTAGTGAAGGAATGCCCACGCAGCCCATGGAGTCGAGGTTGTAGCGTAACCCTGTTTAACGGACCCCTACCTCACCATCTCCTTCATAATCGAGAGTAGCCCAGTTTGGACGTTGTCTTCATTTCATGATTACGACTGACGTCCAGGGTATACAAGTTGTGTACAGAACGACCACAAAATTGGTTCTAATTTGTTTTTGGTCTACCTTATTGAAGAAACTAATTTTTCATGTTTAAAAGTTCTTCTTGGCCTTACCTATTCGTCTGGGGGTTTAGGAATTTCAGAACGAACCATGGACTGCAAAGTCGACGAAAATAAGTGAGAGACAACGTTACTTTCGTAGACGTAATTCATCCGTTCTCGAATTGTAAATTATAAGTGCCCGCATGTGGAATCCGACTGTGTGCACGCACTACGCGTGCGCATTTCCAGTGAAGGTCTGTTGCACGCCTGCATGCGACACGGAGGTCGTGCCTGGTACCCGGCTTTTACCCGCATGCCGTCGAGCCGATAAAAAAATTGCAGTTCCGTTTTTGTCGGATCGGCGGCTTCAAACTGACCAATGAACCCCCTATTGGTTACCCCTAAAATGTTTACATTTTGGTTTGCTTTATATTTCGGTTTATAAACATAAATTTGTCGCACAACTTGCTATTTTATAAGAATAACCTCGGTTAACGTAGAAGGCCTTGTATATGTAGGGTTCCTGTACAGGATTATCAACGATCTCTCTTTGAGGTACGTGTTTAACATGTTTAATTTGTTTGTAGAGTTTTATTGACTAGAGATATATAAATACACAATGTTGTAGAGATCCGCCTTTTTTAAATGAAACAGTAACTCATCTTGATAATTGAGGAATAAAAAGAGGATTACATTTCGGGCATGATGATCGTGATGAACAGGCAAGAGCGATGCTATGGGGAACACAGTATGCAGAGGCAGTAGGCCTACTACTGTAAGTAGCGATCATGCACAAATCGTGCTGTTGATCGGCCTGTCATTTTTTATTCGTAAACTAAACAAACAATAAGCAGACTGAATTGGTTATTGGAAGTGACGAGTTGGATTTTAGAACAATGGGCAGATAGCTGGACTGGGTGGGAGTTTTTAAAAATCTCCTAATTCATAATCATACGGCCTGGGTGGAGGTGAATCCCTCACGTAGGCCTACATCAAACGGCTAGAAACTCAAATTCATGTGTACTATGTAATTGTTTGGAGTCCTCTGTAATCAGAAGTACCGTCCAATATTCTTGTCAATGTTTTCGCCAGCCCGAAGAAATGTCGCCGAATAGTTTTGTCAGTGGGCTTAAAATTCAATGATTAGCTTGAGAGGTTGACGTTTACGGTCATGCGGGAGCTCTGTCTGGTTATCGGGCGATGGATCCCCAATGTGCAATTTCAAAATACTCAGTCTCAAAAAGGGTGATTTTTCGTTTTTGATTCAGGCCCAGGAGATCATGATTGTTAATCGCCGTTATTGACTCTAATATCAGTCTAGTTTATTTAAAAAATACTTATCTGGGCCAGCGTGTTTCGAAAAGTTCTCTAGCTCTAAAGAAAGTATTCGGTATAACTTTTGAAATGGGCCGCAAATCCTTATGAGTAAATTGCTAGCAACAGAAATGTGCCTAAGCCTTGCTGGATTTAATTTCCCTCGACACGGAACTGCCGGGAGTCCCTTAATTATATCGAGTTTTGTGGACAACTTTTGTCTGTCTATTTTAAGTCCACCTGTTAACACATAGTACATGCTAAAAAATGGCCAGGATTTGTAAAAATCATGAATTTTAGCTTTCTCGTAGGCCTACTGACCATAGTAGACTCAGCTTGCATTAACTAGGCCAACTGTCACCAACGCACCCCGTAGCCTCGCCGCGGCCCGATGTTGTGTGTACTCGGCATGGAGATCAATGGTACTCGTGGTTGAGAATCACGTTATGAGTAACATGCTTCATGTGAAACGTTTTCAAAAAACGAGTTGATTCGGTCAGACTTCAGTTTCGCTGGTTCTGGTCAGAACATGTAGTTTCGATGTGCGTGTACGAAGCTCGGAATCTCGTACGCCGAATAGTTGCGCGCGCACACTGTACCAACTGCACTGGAGAACGGCAACTCCAAACAGTCCACAACAATCGGACTACATTTTCCCGTGTATGTCTTTGGTGGTGAGGTGTTGAATTTCTTAACCCTCCAGCTGTGGAGATAAGGACGCATAGGAGTTACAGACGTGAAATTGGCTCCTCCGAAAAGGTAGAAGTGTTGAAAATTTTAATTATAAAATTTTTCTTCCGATTTTGCACCCTTTATATTCTGGACTCCCTCCGTAACGACTACTACTAGTACGGTCAGGGAGTCCACCTGGGCTAGATCGAGACCCGGCCGTACCCGTAAACAGAGCCCAACGAATCCAGTACACGACGGAGGAGTATTCGTCGGGCCCTGTTTACGGGTCTAGATCGTGTATCGAGAGTAACTTCAGCAAGGAGATTAAAATGATTGAGGGAGCTCTAGAACTGATGCGATTCCTGATTCCTCATATGTTCAGTGTTGAACGAGTACATGAACCGGTACATGTAACTCGTTTGATATTCGGCCATGAATAAGTAACAGTTTGACATTATGCATTTGATTTGGTGAGCGGTCAGGATGTACACCCCTAACAAAGCCCCTGTTAACAATCTGGTTACAACAGAAACGGGGGAATGCAAAAGGAGCGAAAAGCAAGCTGCGCCACAATGCACATCCAGGCACATTTAGCCTACAAGTTCACGTACATTTTGGGGGGTGGGGTCAAGTCAAACAAGCTCTCAAATGTTGTTGACATTCTTACAACATCATTATTTGAGGGAAAAACACTCAGTTTTATCTACTTCTGCTTTTATTGGAACTTAAAAATCTTTCATCTCCAAAAATTTCATCCCAGTATCCTGGTCATACCCAGAGCTAAGATTTTACTAGTTGGGGGGGGGCACAAGGGCCACCAGCTTTCAGTGGTGTGTTTTTGGGGGCAAGCGTTGGCTTTTTTCAATAGTATCTATTCATCCATTTACATGTATGTCGTTTGGGGGGGCACGGGTGGTCCGTCCTGAGGGCACTGCAAATTTTTTCTGGGGGGCCGGGCCTGGGACACAACCCCCCATGGCTATACTCCCCTGTGTCATAAGCAGCCCCAACCTTGGCATCCCTAACCAATACATAGTGTGTACATCAGAGTTGTGTGTGCGTACATCATGGTGACATGATGTCTATATACAATGTATGTTTGAATGCATGTGCATAGTGGTGCAGTTAGTTGTTTGTTACATTTGCACTCCATTTTTCTATTGGAACCAGAATGCTAGCAAGGGCTTTATTTGGGGAGTGCATCCTGCATTAGCCCCTCTACTGTGGCACGGACTCTCACTCCCGATCCATCCTGATCGAGAGAGAGATCGTGCCACTCTAGTGCGGCTAATCCTGCATATGAGCGCACGTTGAATGAATGTCAAACTATTACTTATTCAACATTGAATATCAAATGGTTACTTGCTCAACGCTAAATGTCAAACATCAAATGAAGAATAAGTAACTAACCTCACATCGGTGGGATCTAGTACCAGAACCAACCTTTATTTCGGGGGAGGGGGAAACTCATCAGGGGGCCAATAATGTTTACTCTTCTTTGGATTCTTTTTCTGGCCAGTTTGAGCAATGAGGCTTTGGGGGCTTTTTACATGATTTTTGACAATGTTTGAAGAGACGGAAATGGAACAAACTAAAATGTTTGCTTTCACTTGGGCTTACTAAGTTAAAACAGATAGGCTAGTAGGGCGGCTTATGTTCGGGGGCTCCTTGTTGGATCCCCAGTCTCCCTGGATCAGCCCTTGATTAGGAGGCACTAGAATGTACAAGAGTAATTGGATTGGAATATGATATACAGTACCTACATGTATTTTACAGTAGCACATGTCGGCTACATGTAGGCCACACGGGGCAAGTGGCCAAGTGGTTAGGGTTTGTGGCTTCTAGTCATAGGGTTGCAGGTTTGAATCCAGCTGCTGGCAGCATGTTGTGGCCCTTGGCAAGCCTCTTCATACCTGCTTGCCTCTCTCTGCCTAGGAGTATAAATGGGTACCAGCCTTAGATGGGGAAGCAACCTGCGATGGACTGGCATCCCATCCAGGGGGGAATAGAAATATTCTCAGTCGTTTCATGCCAGGGAAACCGGAGATAAACACCGGCCTGATGAGCCAAATTGGCTCGGACCAGAATTGCTTTTTTTTCTACATGTAGGCTATTACTAAATCAAGTACACGTAATGCTACATGTGTAAAAAGGAAATTGTTGAGTACTAGTCAGTGCTACTGCTTTGTTTAGAGTAACTATTAGTACTGGTATTTGTTCTTATGACCTAATGGAAATGCCGAGGGCTGCAGGTACTCAAGCTATAGGCCAAGGATAGGAGGTACTTCAAGAGGCGCTATCAATAGGGTGTACGTGAACTAGTTCTTGAGTAGGCCTACTTCCAGTTCTGGCAGTCGGTTCAGGGGTAGTCTGCACTAAAGGCCTATGCGACGGATAGCAACATGTATACATATCTAAACTCTTGGGATCATCACTCTGCTTCTGTAAACTTAGACAGATAGACTGGTGAACCTCCAGAGGGTAGATAATAATAATAATAATTATAATGATTTGGAATTTTTTTGGGGGGGCTTGCATTTGAAGGAGTTAAATCTCTGTTCTTGTTGAATGTGTAGTGGTAAAGCATTCCACAACTTAGATGGTAGTGGTGTGAATGTGGACCAGATGCAGTGAATCAGACAGCTGTGGTTCACTTCTCTGATAAACTTTGGTACTAGGCCTATACAACTGGCACATATTAGAATTCCTGTGATTGAGTGGCATCATTTCATCACGATCTCCACTCCTTTTCTCTTGACAGCTTGTGAAATATGTTTTTGGTTTTATGTTTTCACTATAGAATGGGGTGTTGTTGTCCAACTTATTCATTAGCTGTTCAAAGCACAAGAAAGTTGTAGTTTACTTTGAGGGCTGATGAGGAGACAGATTTATAAAATTAAAAGTTCAAGGCATGTTCAACGTATTGTGTATGCTGATTTTTTTTCTTCAGGTGTAATCAACCATGTCCCTTGTAATCAGGAGTGTGGTTGTCATACTGTCACTGTACTGTATGATCGATCAGTGTCACTTCCATAGCGCTAAAAGACGTACTTCCACCAACATGACCAATGGCTGTCCTTGCAACCAGAAATACAAGGACATATCTTTGCTGCCAAATGTCTTTGAGTCTGCAGAGTAAGTTAGTGAGATTTTCTGAAGTATTTTGATTGTGTTGTAACTCACACTGAACTAAAACAAAACGATGCAAACATTTCTCACGATTTAGCCGAGAAACTCTCCACAATGTGATCGAGGAAAAGAATGAGAATAAGATATTAAGTATTTTACCAGCCAATTTTGGTCGCTATTCAATGTGGAAGGAGACTTGTCTTCAGAAGATTAGAACCGTTGAATACAAAGCCTAAGACTGATATCCAGCTCTGTTGAAATGGTTCAGTTGTCAGTAGTCCTGTGACGTGACTGTGGAAAGAATGTGTACAAACAGAGACAAGATTCCTATTTTGATGGTCGATCATTGATAGATGCAGTTGTACAAGCATGTCTGGATAGGTTTCTGATGTGCTTCGGTAGTCTGTCTTCCATCATTACATTGTTTTCACTGTTTTTCTGAGTTTAGACTAGATTTTGCCCAAATTCTTCTTTTGCAATAAGATGCAACAAGTGTATACATGTACATGTAGTTAGTAGAGCATTGTTTCTGTCATCAGGGAGCGGGGCGGGGGCCCAGTTGAATAGTGTTCCATGTTTGCAGAGTTGGACATCAGACAGGTGTTTTTACTTTAGGTTTTATGCTCATTTGCGAGACCTTAATTGGTATATTATTTCTTTTCAAAAATTGATGGCAGAATAAAGCTGATTATGCTAATTACTGCATTTTGTCCAACCACTTTTTATGCCAAAATTCATGCACATGCCTTTGGATTCTGTGGTGGCAACCAAGTAATCTGATATTGCTGTGCCCGTGCATTGATTCAAAACTATTCACCTGTGTTTTTGAGGACCAATCCTACATGTGCATGTGTAGCCTTTATCGTGGCAGAAACATCACACCATGTACATACCGCTCCTTGACAATTTTGCAATTTCTGCAAAATAGATATACCCGGCAAAATATAGGATGGAGGAGTACCCCCTACATGTCCAGACCCAATACACAGTTAAAACTGTTGTTACCTAACACATCCCCCTAGATGTCTTAAAAGAAAAACAATGACCAACACAGGGGGAGGGGAGGGTTTATTTCCATCCCATATCTTGCTTCAAATGTATATAAATAGGGCTTCCGTAATGTACAGTGCTTTTGCGTTAGGATTAGTCTTAAGTAGATCAGCACTGCTTACCTGTTGTTCAACAGGAAAATAAAAGAGTGCTTGTACTCAACCGCATCAAATTGTCAAAAATCCTGTACTGTTTAGATTATAAAGTGACTGAAATATCTACAAAGGAACAATTTCACATCTTATATTTTCAGACTTCCGACTGAGGCTTGTTGTCTTCCAGCCGTTGGCAATGGTTACCTGGCAACAGTTGTCTACAGTGACACCATCTATGTGAATGGACTTTACAATGGACGTGGCGGTGCAAGTCATCGAGCAAGGATTCCATCCACAGCAGCCATTAAAATCTCTTTACCAGCAAAAGTGAACATTTCAAAGGAGTCATACTCATTGGAACTTGAAAATGGTTAGAAAAGTGTCACTTGTTCTTGAGAAATTTGTATTAGTGAACTACAAAGGTATAGTTTTTGTACATGCACCAGAAGATGTACGGTATTTGTTTAAAGCACTCATGAAACTACATGTACATAGAAAGAAGTTGCTGAAGTGGTATTTTTAAAAATGTGCATTGCAAATGTACATGTAAATGTACATAATCACTGATACATGTATCTTCATTTTAGTCTTTGCTGATGTGAAGCAGTAACCCCATTTATGACAAGTTTTTGGTATCATAGAACTGATTAATCAGTTCATAAGTTGTGTTTTTACACTCTTGGTACTGCTGAACATCTCAGTTCCATTGGTTACACGTTCCTTTTACACTTTCCATTCTGTTCTGTCAAGAAGTAGAGACCATATGAATATAGAGAAACGGTATTTCTTTTGGCACAAGTTCACATTGTAATGCTCTGTACATTTGGACTTTTCCAGGAACTTTTCATCGTAAGGTTAGAACTGATGTAGCTTTCATAGAGCAGAGGATTTATGCGCACCAGAATGTCTCTTACATTCTGGTTAATGAGATTGTTGTCACCAGGACAGGACAACCTACAGACCCTATAACCCTCAGATTGATGAACAATACTGGGATAGATAGCAAAGACATCAACTTCAAGATGTCAGCTTCCGATGATGGCTCTGGGTTAGTAATATAGATCAATTCAATGTGTATATACATTAATAAAAGTAATGTACATTTGTACAGTGGCATGTCGTGCACAAAATGTGTCTTTACCTTTGGCTTTATGAGGTCTATAAACAGATTGGATTGCTCTGTTTGTTTATTGCGGATATAACTCTTTTTGACTCACCCTCTCTTCAAGTTGATTTTCAGCGAGTTTCACTGGGGTATATAATCCATGAAAACTGGGAGTTGGTTTTGGCCAATTTGCCAGGAGTAGGGCTAATAAAGAACACAAATTTCAAAAGCAAGTAACCAAACGGTATGAAAGCCAGTTTGTCCCACTCCTTGATCTTTTTTTTCACTTCATCTGTTATGGTTGAAGTTTACTCCCAATGTCATGAATTCTGTTGTTGTGATCCTAAAATGATTGTTGATTTTATCACTTCTAAAAACAGACTGATGTATGGCAACACTGTAGAATCAGAAACCAGCACAAGTTCCACCATACCAATTGCTGTCAACTGGACTATCATTCCAGACACCATCACGTTACCGTCAGATCAAAACACAAAAACTTGGACGTTCATCACGGCCATTGGACCTAACAGTACTGTAGCCTCACTTTTCCAAGCGTATGGTTCAAGTTTGGCATCAGCTGGAATGTTGTACAGCAATCACTACATGGAATGGCAGAATAAATGGAATAGTGGCTTAATGGAAGTTGATAATGTGACACTTTCAAAGGCAATTTATGGCAGCATGTACTACATACTAAGTTCACTTCCCTCCATCAACTATGATGACCAACAGTTCCCCTTCCATTTCTATGGCTTAAGCCCTGGTGGCTTGGCTCACGGCCGCTTTGACACTGACTATGAGGGACATGTGTTCTGGGATCAGGAGACCTGGATGTATCCCACAATGCTTATGTTTCATCCCAAGTTGGGTAGGACCATGTTGGAATCACGAACGTATCATCTGGATGCAGCTAAGGACTTAGCCAAGTCGAGAGGCTACCAAGGAGCTGAGTATCCATGGGAGATGGCTTACACAGGTTAGTAGGATCAACCGAGCAGCCCCAAAATACACCACAAACCTACAGATTTTGTACACTGCAAAGGATATTATTGCAGTCTTTAAAGCTAAGTCAGTTTTAATAATAAAACATTTGAATATGTTAAGCATTCTATTCAATTGAATATTTAAATATTCGATACAAATTCCCACAAATCAGATGTAAAATTTACATTTTACACAAATTAACAGAAAAGCTTGACGGAATGGCTGCAGTTGTTTGCCTTATTGTTGGGCATATATGACCTGTCACCACAAAATGAACCGAAACTCAGAATCTTTGAAAATTGAAATATTATTTTTATATTTAAGCAAGAGCTTTCCAATGGTACACTTGGGGTAAAAATAAGGATGACAATGTGACATTATGCTGACAGCTCTGAGTCTCTGTCTCCAACATTGTTTCAACATTTCTGACCAGGCATGAATAATGCTGTCATCAAAATTGGTCAAAAATGACCTTTTTAGATATCTGATCCTGTGAAAAATTTGGGATTAATCAGAGGGGGTACTCTTTCCAAATATTACAGAGCCCACAAATTGACTTTCCCTTCAATTTTGAACCATCATAGGAAAAGCAGACTTTGACTTTATACTCATTTTGCCTCCACAGGTCACATGTATGCATTCAGCTGCCTTTTTATTGGAACACATTGAATTTTTTTCAAAATTCAATTTTGTAACCCAACTGAATTTTTACCTCTTTATCACACTGATTTTCACTGCATGGTTAATTTTAAAAAACGTGAATATTTTATAATTGAGTGAATACCTGAATATTTGAATAATCAGCACAGCTCTAGCTTGTCCTACCCTGCAATCATATTTGCTGAACGCTGGACTGGATTATCCAATAGGCACAGCACACATGTTTCCTAGGGCCTACAAAAATTTTGGGCCCCCCAAAAAAAGTTTGAAAGCCACAAAAATAATGTAGGTGTGCTAGAAAATGCAAACATCATTCATACATACATGTACATGCATGAGAAAAGTTCCAGCTAGTTCATAGCATTCTTTTGCTCAGCACCATTAACACGTAATGTGAAGCTCCATCCAGTGCTGAATAGCTCTATTCCAACTTACTGCCCTGACCATATGTGGCTGAGGCACAGCACTGGAGGACTCTAAAACAGCAAATATGGAGTGACATAAAAATTTGTAGAAGCAAAGACATCGTTTCATAGAGAAATGTAATTAGAAATTAAGATTACCTGCAGATCAAAGATTGAAGTCCACTATTCACTGTATGTGGTACTTCTTACAAGAGGAACAAATTATTTCAAACAATATTACCTCACTCAGCATATTAATTCATGAAATTCATTCTTAGACAGTTTTAGCAGTTTCGAGTGGTCTGTGTTCAGTTGCAAAATCTGCTCTTACAGATTTGCTCTTTGGAATTGTCTTCTCTTTTACAGGAGCAGAAGTGTGCCCAGCTGAAATCTACAGTTTGCAGGAGATCCACATTAATGGTGACATATCCTTTGCTGTCCAGCAGTATCTTCATGTTACAAGAGATGCTGACTTTTTAAAGAATCGGCGGGGCTATGAGATTATATCAGAGCTGGCCAAATACTGGGCCAGCCGTGTGGAGTACAACAGCATGTCAGGGAATTATGAAATCCTAGGTATGTCCAGTAGTAGTACATGTATATGTGAGTTGGTATCTACAGTAGATTCCCATTATAGCGCCCTCAAGGGGACCTAACAGAATTGAGTGTTATAACTGCACAGCGCTGTACCTGAGTATGGACGTGCAAATGCACATGTGCACGTACTTCTATGTACATGTAAAGATACATGTATCTACATGTACAGTATGTCATATATGTGAATTTGTTTTACATGTACATGTATTTGTAGATGTGTGCACCGTAATTTTTGGAGTATATGCCTTGTATCTGTTTATCTCCACGTTTTCGTGACATTAATAAAAAAACAACACCAAATTTCTTCAAAGACCGCATACTGCATCGCGGCACACACATTGATCCACACCCACCATGACATCCTGACTGCTACTGCGTACCCATTCATGGACAGTCCAATCGCTGACTTTTCCCAATAACCATGTGACCACAGAAAGTGATACGTCATTACAAAGCCCAAGCGATCCGACGTGTGTCACTAAACACTATCGGCGAAATGACCAGATTTGCTACACAAAGATACACTACAGTTTAAGCGGCTGATTTTATCTATCGGTAGAAAGAAACCTTTAAGTAACAAAATACTACATGTAGTATTTCACTGTTGATCATTTTGTGTCCCAAACTACACCACGAGAATAAATAAAAAGTGGGAAAATAATCACTACAATGTTGCCACAGAAAAGCCACGCCGCCGCGGCTCACCATGGTGAGCACGTGCTCGCGATCGCGCTGCATGGACGTGTGCATGTCTCCACTCTGTGCGATCAGGATAGCCGGCCAGTCGCGGTGACCTTTCGATGTGGTTTCATTCGCTTTATTTTTAAAGAATCTGATTTTCCAAGGTAAAGAGCGCTGTAACCGGAATCATTTCACATACTATATATGGTTCTTGGGGCCGAAAATCGTGAACGTTATATCCCGACAAGCATTGTAAACGGGAGCACTCTAACCACATAAAAATGTGCACGGTGAATGGGCGTGCAGTTGGGGATACGAAAATAGAGGGTTACATTGGTAAGAACATTATATCAGGGAGTGCTATAATGGGAATCTACTGTATGAACTTCATTATAAATTTAAGAAAATACATGCAGCGTATTCTGCATGATCCAACTACCAACTTTATTGTGACTGATGAGTGGAAAACAATAGATCTTGTGCTTATTAGGCCAGCAAGAAGCGATAACAGTAGATCTTGTGCTTATTAGGCCAGCAAGAAGCGATAACAGTAGATCTTGTGCTTATTAGGCCAGCAAGAAGCGATAACAGTAGATCTTGTGCTTATTAGGCCAGCAAGAGGCGATAACAATAGATCTTGTGCTTATTAGGCCAGCAAGAGGCGATAACAATAGATCTTGTGCTTATTAGGCCAGCAAGAAGTGAAAACAATAGATCTTGTGCTTATTAGGCCAGCAAGAAGCGATAACAGTAGATCTTGTGCTTATTAGGCCAGCAAGAGGCGATAACAATAGATCTTGTACTTATTAGGCCAGCAAGAAGCGATAACAATAGATCTTGTGCTTATCAGGCTGGCAAGAAGCCATTATTTTTCCAAAAAGCTTCATTGTTACCTCTTGATGTAATCTCATCCAGCAATTACACCTGACAGTCCTCATGATTTAGTTTCCTCTGCAGGAGAAAACAAGATTAATTTTTTTACTGCACGAATTGTAGGGGAGTCAGGTTGGCAAGGTAGTTCTTTCCTTGCCTTCCACCTCTGTGGTCCCGGGTTCGATTCCCAACGCGGTCCACATGTGGATTGGGTTTTCAGTCCCTACCTGACTTCGTGGGTTTTATCCAGAATATTCCTCTGGGGTTTTCCTCCCACCTCTAAAACGGTAACTGCTTCTTACTGTCTCCCCTTTACTGATGTTGATGAATATGGGTCGTTTGGCGGCTGCCCGAGGCGCCTTTGTAGGCCATCGGCTGTGTATGCCATCGGCTTAACCATGTTTAAATGTATTCATTGTTCCACGCTTAATGTCTTCATTGTACAGCGCATTTGAACATACATGCATTTGAACATGCACTGTATCTATATGAAATTTGCGCTTTATAAATGTATTAACTATTGTTATTATGAGGCATAAATAACAAAACAGTCAGATGATTTGCAAGGAGGATTTCTTTCTAAAATCATTTCAAGCAGCTTGAGAGAAAGGAAGTACTAAAGAATATTAAAGTGTTTTAATTGGATCATACTTCTTCCAATTTGCAAAGTTTAAACTATTCAAGCTTGAAATTTAAAATCACAAGCTCCAATTTATCCAATCTTGAGCATTTATTCACAGGATACTCAACATGAATGTAAGTTCTGTAAAACATGAGGCCTTGTCCAAATGTTGAAGTCTGATTTGTGTTTTTTGTCATCCACCAAGGTGCAGATGTGCTTAATTGCAGGTGTCAAACCCCCAGATGAGTACCACTCCAATGTCAATAACTCTGTCTACACTAATGCTGTGGCTCAGATTAGTCTTCGCTTGCCAGCATATGCAGGGAAGTTCATCAATGTCACCGCTCCCTCATCCTGGGCAAAAATAGCTGATAAGCTGTTGATTGTGTACGACATTCTCCACACTTATCACCCAGAGTATGAAGGTTATAACATAGGTAAGCAGATCAGTAATGGAGGTCTTTAGATCAGGTGTTTGTTTCAAGACCATGTCGACACCTACATGTAGATTTCTCTCTTGGTCTCATTCTTGTACCTGTGTGGTCCTAAAGCCTCAGACGTTTCGTCTGGATCTTGGGCCTCAAAGTGTTTGTCTCTAGATCTGTCCTCCGTGTCTTGAAGTATCAGTCTGAGACTCAGCAAGAGTAACATGAGATCACTTGCAAAAATTGACTCTTTGGGCCTCAGTTTGCTCTGAATAATGACGCTGGGTACTTGTTTTGTTTTTGTTGTACCTGTTGCTACCTTATTTAAATGAATCCCTCAGTATTGGATATACTGTATAAGCAGTTTATCAGTAGACTGGTTTCCGGCCACTGGTGGATGTATACAGTTCAGAGTGATGATGGAGGCACTGGGAGCAAGTCTGTATAAAGACCCAGGAGCCCCTCTTCATGAACTCAGCAATGTGGTATATTATTTTCTATTTGAGTACTGCTTCCATTCAGTTTCATTAACTTTAACAATCCACCATGTCCACCTGCTCTTGCGTAGGGCCACTTGTCTATATGTTTGTCTTGTTAATTGGTTTGTTGGTGAGGCAGGTAGGGTTTGGTCTGTCTGATGTCAGTCTGTTATATATTGGGCAGTTGTATTCCGCTTATGAAAACATATGTTCTTTACTCATATGGGTTTTATTGATTGACAAATATTGGAGGAAACAAATGTATCAAAGTTTAGGAGCTAACTTTAGAAAGTCAGAAGTCATTTGACTGAAGTTTGAGCAAAGTTCAGAAAGTTTTGACTTTGAAGAAAAATCTAAAGAAACGGAATCTTTGAAGTAGCAATATTCTTTTTAAACCAAAACCCTCATTTTTAGGAAGAGGAAGCTTATTGTAGAAGATATATGGTTGGCTGTTGGATTTTCTTTTAAATCAGGAACCAAAGTTAAGCAAGCTGATGCAATTCTGCTGGGCTTTCCACTCAACATTAAAATGGATATTGATCCACGCATTGTTGATCTACGGACCTATGCACCTGTAACTGACCCTGATGGACCTGCTATGTCATGGTCCATGTTCTCCATTGGATATGGGGAAATACGTGAATCTGACAAACAAGATGAGATGTTCCAACGCAATTTTAAGAACATTCAACAACCGTTTAGGGTAAGTTTCTGTACATGTATGCTTTGGGCTGTAGCTGATAAAAAGCCTCCAGTATCAAAGCTTAGCACTTTTGTCACCCGGGTTGATTTCACCAAAGGCATATATTGTGACTTATGACCTGTGATTTAACTATGGCAATAATGGGTTCTCTTGAAGCCAGTAATAGTAGTTACATGTACACATGTACAGTTTGCCACCTCTATTTAAGAGGGAATATATAAATGCCGAGACACCATTTTGTAATTTTTATCCAAGTAAGTGTAGCGCATGCGTAAGCTCTATCCAGCTTGACCTCCTGGGTAACTTGAAATCCTCAGACATGAAATGCTTTACAGATCCAAGGATTTTTAGGGAAGAAAATTTGTAGTCTTTGAGATCGATGTGAAATTGATATCAAAATGCAGTGGAACGTCGCTATACCGAACACCGCTATACCGAATATTTGGCTGTACCGAACATCGTCCTTGGCTCCCAATATTTTGTGCACAAAACCTACTGAACATTATGCAGTTGCAAATCAACCGAGATTCGCCACAGCATGCATCAGAGATCGATCCTGAGTGGTAGCTTCATAACTTTTAGGATAAACTAAATATCAATTTTGTAACTCAAGAACAAAAAACTAAGAACTAAAAAACAAAAATAATTAACAGATACATTTCCAGAAACCTCAAACGTGAATGCAACGGCAAAAATCACGAAAACAGCTATTCATTGTATCACAAGACGGTGCACTTCAGTTAGACAAGAGAGGGCGCTATTCAACATAGCAACGAAACGTTTGCCAGTTAATTTCACTATACCGAACAACCACTGTACCAAACATTTAGCGTGGATCCTGTCGTGTTTGTTATAGCGGCGTTCCACTGGAGCCCTAAAAGTCCCAAATCCTCCAATTTCAATATGATTTCACGTACACCCAAGGGGTAGGGTTAAGGGGTATGTATTATTGTGACCTCCTTGGATTAAAGGTACAATATGCCATTTGTTGAATCTCAAAAACAGGACTACCGAATTACTTGTCTTTTTAAACATCTTTAAATTATCTTTAAACGTTAAGTAAATAACAATGTCAGACAATCTGTGAAATCTTTCCGCTTGAAATGCTGCCATTTTTTAGAAAAGAGAATCCTTGGGCATTAAGTAACTCCATTGTAAGACAAAGTCAGATTCAAATCCAATGTAAACTGACCAAGTAAACTTGAACCCCTTCATCAACCTGTCTCCACCTCTCAGATTACCTTGGTTACTTGTGTTATATATCACTGGTTCTCCTCCACTTCAAAGGTATGAGCAAGTCAACACGGTATGCTGCATTCTCCTTTATCCAAATGATTGTCCTTTCTTTGCTTTCATAGATATGGACTGAGACAGCATCTGGGAGTGGGGCAATCAACTTCATTACTGGTATGGGAGGCTTTCTTCAGTCAGTTCTCTTTGGTTATGGAGGATTCCGCATCCATCCAGATTATCTCCTGTTCAATTTTGTTCTTCCTCAAGGCACATCCAAGTTTACCGTAAGTAGATTTAGAAAATCTTTGGTGTTGTTCATATTCTTTTTCATAGGTAGAGATAGTCTTTGAATCTCAGTTTGATAGCAGGTCCATTGAAAAAGTTATAAGGTGCGATAGTGCAATAGTCCAAGTCCAACGAAAGAAAGAAATGGGACAGCACTTTCTCAGTTCTTGGACTTGTGATAATGAGTAGGAAATTGAGCATTTCCACATATATATATGGTGATGGTTAGAAATATTCAAATGTGTTTTTGAATATTCTGTTTTTTATTTCCTGCATATGCAAATTGGATCCAGATGTATTCCATACTAAGTCGCAGTGTTTGGTCAACACAATCTAGGCACATACAGAATGGGCTTGATTCCTACAATATTACTTTATACCTCAGTTGCAGGACTTGGAAAAGAACTGGACTACAACACTGTTGTATGAAAAGCTTTGTGAGACAATATGATGGTCATTTTGAAAGGTTGAAAGGTTTGGTATATCAACCACCAAATATATATCACTTTGTGACTGTCTTCTGGAACCAAAAAGAACCTAGTTAAACATGAACCGTGCATCTTGGATTCAAAATTCTAATTTGCTTATCACCCAGTATGTTGTTTGTCAAGTGAGAGAAATGACACAAAACACCGTAAGGGGGCCAATCCTCAGGTTTTCATTATTGCTGTGACTTGAGGACTCCACAACCTGTTCTTCATGTGAATTTGTGTAGCTCATGTGAAATTTTTAATGTGAACAGCATGCACAATAAACAACTGCTGAACTACGGGCTAGTAAAATGTGTCACCACGCATGCGCAATGCATGCATGTCGCGATGTGTGCCTTGCCTTTTCACAACTTTTGTTGCACGTTCGTCCGTTTCTTAACCTTTTTCATTTGTGTAATTTCACTAGCTTTCCATCAAAAACTAATTCGGTGGTAGCGTATAGCCCGCAGCGTGTGACGGAGTATCAAAAAGGGAAGCAAAGTTTGAAGACACAACGTACTAGGCTGAACATTCAGTCTGATTTAAGGACGTCATGTCAGTAGAACTCCACACTCAAAACACCGCAAGGGTCATACGCATGCCGCTTCAGCATGCAACACTGCCACAAAGCGTGCGCTCAGCAAGCTAGCACATATGCAATACCTAACTCAGTGACCTCGCGGGCTCAAAATTTCTGTCCGAAAAGGTTGATCTAGCGTGAGTGGGAAAGCGACTTGCGGTTTTGTTGCGGTAAGATAATGATCACACCAAAATGCTGGATCAAGATCCACCTTTTCCCAATTCAAGTGGGAAGGCACTGTAAATGCACAGCTTCTTCCAGAGGACTTTCGGATTAAAGGAATCCCTCTAGCCGCAATTAGCCAGCAACTTGTCCTGGATGAGATTTGTGATGACTCTTAACTGCATTACCAGAGAGTGATTTCTGTTTGAAACAGAACCAACGCAATGACAAAACTGACATGTCAGTTTTGTCCTGTCCTTGTAGACCACAAAAGGAATAACAACTTTGTAATAATATAAAGTGTGCTGCTGTTTTATTCATACTGCAGCTACATGTACATGTAGCATGCTGACACGGAAGTGTAGAATGTTTTGGGGTGTTGAAACACTTGCAGAAGTTGATAACAATTGGGGAAACACTGCAAAAGTGGCCTCCATCACAGTGTTTTTTTTATCATATATCACTTAGTCCAAGAAAACGTGAATTTTAAAGTTCTGTTTCATCTGCCAGTGCAATTCCATATTATTTCACAAAAGGCATTGTGAAATTACATGCCCCTAATTTTGTCAAGCAACATTATTCTGTCACTATAGGTCGTGGTGTTGGGTCCTTTTCAAAGTTAAGTGAACTTTTTTTCCATTGAAAAAAGCTCGAGGGCTCTCAAATCTAAAATCTGTATGTCATGTTTTCAAATTGAAAGGTGAGAGGGCTGGACTATCTTGGCTCTGAGATTGACTTCATTGCCACAGAGAAGACAGTTTTAGTAACAGTAACAGCTCAGCAGCATGGTGCACCAAATCTACGAATGGAAACTGCAGAAGGAGTCATCAATGACCTTGTCAAAGGTGAATCTCTGAAATGGAAAATGGACACAACTCATGCTAAATATAGGGTGGTGGGGATTCCCTGTGCCCAACCTAAGTTCGGAAGGGTCTAGTCTTAAGCCATTTTCCCATTGGACTTTTTTGGTTATTTTACTGTGACTTTCCTGTAGAATTACAAAATTAAATCCAATGGGAACACAAACTAACGTCCCTGTCAACTTACCGCAGACGCAATGTAAAACTAACAGGCCGAAAGATTTCCATGCAGCCATGGTAAGTTAGCAGTGGCATAAAAAAGTCCAATGCGAACAGTTCCCATACAATGTAGATTGACTGCAACCACGCTAAACATACAAACCATACTACTGCCAACACAGAGATCGATAGCAGACATGCAAAAATAGTTGTATGGTTCCCAGTTTCCAGCTTCGTGTGTACAGTACTGCAGCATGCCACTCACACACAGTGAAGCACGCCCACATAAAGCTATACACACATTGTGTATGGAGTTTTTTCTGTATGGGTTCGTCGTCTTTGTGGCAGATTTGGCCGAATTCGTCTGATTTTGTCTTTTGTAAGATTTTGCCGATTTTGTCATGATTTGTACAGCGCAGGCTATGTAATCAGCTGTTCTTATTAGTCCTATCACAGCGAATAAACATTCCATTACTGTTTAACAAGTCCATGTGGGAATGCGCTTGTTCATAAATGTAATTTTTCCCCCATTTGTGTCTAACAGGAAAGACTGTGATGATACATCGACTAAGTTGGGTGACCATCAGGCCTCTATGATGGTTCAATCAGCATGGCATTGCAGCAGCACCATAGACGTGTTAAAC
>NW_019091456.1:62592-73252 GCF_001949145.1 Acanthaster planci
TATCCTCCATGGCATACACACCCACAACGTCATATTTTCTGAAACTTAAACCAAGTAGTAATTGCCCCCTAACAATACATTTAATAAACAGTTTGTTATCCACAGCACGTCTAGTATTTCTGGATTTCAAGGTGAAATTGAGAGGGCAAGTGGACTATCTGTATCGGTTGGCAGGTTTCTTCCTGGAATTTGATGAAAACAAGTCGGCACATTTTTACAGTATGCAAATTAGAATAACACTGTGGATAAGTTGGCCGGATTTTTTTTTGCTGAAAATGTTTTTCCAAAAAAAAAACAACACTTGGTTGAATTCTCAGAGAGGCGATATTTTCTTGTCAAGGGGCAGGGGTAGTCTAGCATTATTGGAATTAATTATGGGACTAGTATATGCTTTGCAGGTGGGATTTGTACTTACCTTATTCGGAAAAGATCCTAGAAGTGAATGGAATCATCACATTGTCATTTGTTAAACCCCAGCTTTTGCAGGTCCTATGCAACCCATTTGATGGGCGACGCACGACGCACGACGGGCGACGCACGACGGAAAATGTTTGGAACTGGTAAATGGCAGAATTGGGACACAACAAAAAGCAAAATGCGACGGGTGACGGGCGACGGCAGATATGGAATTCCATACAATCGTAATCCGCTCCGTGCAGGAAGCTTATTGGTCTCATTTATTGCCTGCAACCTGAAAGGAAAACTCATCCAGTGCCAGGTCAATAGTTTTTATTCACTAGGTTCCCCGTCCGGGCCCAGCGTATTGTATTGTGTACTGAAAAACATTTTGCGTCCGGGCAGAGGGGTAGTCTAGGCATTCATTCAATTTGCACAATGAATACTTTTGTTAGATTTCACAAAAGACAAAATAAATGCAACATTTTGGGGTGAATGTGGGATCTACGTTTTACAGCACAAAGTAGTAATTCTGAAAAAATGGTAAAACAGTGTACTCGCGTGCATAGGCCTACCTTGATAAAGCATTTTCTAAGAATTGAAAAACTACCACCTTCTTTTTACTTCAAATGACAACAGGTATTTAGACCTTGTTTGCTTTGTGATAATACGGTAATAAATAAATAAAGGTGATTAAACACTGATATCAGTTTTGCACCACGTCTGCGATCAAGCAGACTGGTCTCTGTTAGGAGGACGTCTGGAAGATGCCTGGGCCACAGACATAAATAAGGGTGCACCCTCGTATTTAGGCCAGAAATATGTCCGCCGAGCTCATTAATAATCTATATTAGAGGGTCCTGAGAGCCATGGAACTGAGAAATTGAAGAAATATGAGACTGGACCTCTGGGCCGGACTCAGGGCTTCCAATTCTGAGCAATTTGGATGCAATCGGGTTTGAAAGTGGCACTATTTGAGCCATTTTGCCGAGGGAGGGTTTTTCAAAATGGCTACTTTTCTGGACAGGGACGTTTTCTGCATCTTAGGGGTGGTCTGCTTCTGCTGAAAATTTCTCAAANTTGAAAGGAAAATGAAAGAGGACATGTGGAACATTATTTTTCTGTGCAGCTTGAACACCTGTGAGAGTTGTGAGTATTTTTAAAATATTTGTGAAGTATGGGGATTTATCACTGCTGTCTATTGGAATTTATTTGTAGTGGTGCACCCATAACCGCTTGGGAGATTTGCGCCCTCTGTTGTTTACTGCAACAGCGGTTGTAATAGCCGATGCCCAATCAAAACACGCAGCATGGTCATGTGATTCGCGGGCCGTTTAATTGCTTTGACGGCCGGGTACGGGTGCATTTCGACAGATACTGCACGGTCTTCTAACGTTATATCCCAAATTTTTCACCGGAGTAATTTATTGCTTATTGCAATGGGTAAGTAACGAGTGCAGAAGTGAACATACACCATGGAAGCTAGCAAAGATTGTTGTGTAGGTAATGACGTGCAAAATCCCTCGGCCACGTCGGCCAGGCCACGACTGTCGTGTAGGACGTACAATTAGCCCAGGTCGGACGACGTCCACATTACATTGGACTCACAATGAATGTAGACGTCGTCCAACCTGAGCTAAACGTACAAACATTTACATGTACGTTAGATCGGTGATTAGAAAAACTTAGTGACAAAGTTGCACCAGTACTCTCATGCAAGAGTCAAACGGCCTAGGCCTACTAGTAGGAATTCTTCATTTTGGACTAAGGCTATTTTTGTTGATTTTTTGCTCTCAAATAACGTGTTCCGGGTGTGAATCAAGGTTGATACAACTGTCTGACAGTCCATGGAGGTAGAATCTACCTCCATGGACAGTCGGAGTGTGACATCTGGGAGCCTTTCGCGGTGACATAATGTTCATGACATTAATTTGCATCAACAAGTCAACAGTGTTTCACTGTTTGCACCTCACCTGCTCACTGTGACCTTAAGTTGCAAAAGCTCCCGGATGAATGCATAAATTGTGTCTGTCCATAAGCCTTATTCAAGTTATTGCAAATACTGCATGGGTGATTTTGCACAATAGTAGAAAGGCATTGTGGGAAAGAAAAAGGAGCAAATCACGCGTACATGGCATGCAGTATTTGTGATAAGGCTTATTATTCACCGGCAAGTTCGATCAAGGACCGTTTCAACCAACTTAGCCCAGGTACATGTAGGAGGATGTAATTTCCATCCTCATTGACATGAGCGGCACACTAATTTTCTGGGTGCAGTTTTCAAAAAGGGGCAAATTATTAATTGTTTTCCATATAGGCCTAAATCTAATTACTAAATTAGCTTAAGTCCGAAGTTAAAAAATTAAGTTCAAAATTTTCTAGTGCAAATTAGAAATTTGAGTAGAATCTTTGCCATCCAACACTCATCACACATGCAGACAGTACTGTGTCAGTGCAGTCACGTCAACTTGCACCAATGTGTTGTGCTCAGTAGTGTGCAAGATTTTTTTTAAAAGTTTGTTTAATACAGTATATTATTACAAACAATTCAAGCAATTTTTGTCACTTTTAGGGTCAGTTTTAATATTGTTTGTTTTGTTATTGACTACAAACTTGTAATTGATTACTCCATTTAAATTAAAACAGCACAAATATTTGGAGGACTTGTTAAAGTATGTTATACTGTCACTGGTTCCCGTACTGCATACACTTCAGATATTGCATGTGTAGGAGAACCATGTACTAGCGAAGCATGACTTTTGTGGCATCGATGTCAACAACGGCATTTGTTGTGATTGCTTTCAATGAAAATCAAAGACAATAAAAATCAATACAACACAATTAATACAAAATGCCAAAAGCAAAGGAAAGAAACAGTACCAACGACAGCGGTATAAACATGTACCAAGATATCAGGAGGAATGGCCGTGCATGGGACCATTGTGATTAGGGGTTAGCTACATGTACATGTATGCTCATTGCAGTGTTTCACTGTTTGTTAATTCTGTGGACTTTATGATTAGCCATGCAGGGACTGTGCAAAGCATGTCAGCTCATAGAAACATGTGCCAAGTCTTTGCGTGATGAGCCTAAATTAACAGCATTCAATGAATTTTTGCAGAAATTAGATGTGAAAAATGCAGAGGTGTATGCAACAGAATTGTTAGTGGAACATACAATCTATCCAAGTAGTATCAAAGTACATGTAGTGATGTGCTACCGGTATTTCATCATTTTATGGAAATTGACACAGTTTGTTTGGTAGGGTTACTGCCGGTCCTTTTTGTGAGGATCCCTATTTGACCTGATCCATGAACTGTTGAAGGGCCTACAGGTGCTCATTCCTCACCACGGCTTTTGGTTGTAGTTTGTCAATATTATACATGTTCATGTACTTGAAAAGTGCCTGTACTTTGAGGTTGAAATAAATAATGAATGATGAAAAAATGCCTCATGCATTTTTGAAATTTTTAGGACGCAAATCTACCACTTCTATTCTCACGGCCCAAGTCATGTAAGTGTGACTAAGTAATATCTGAATATAGACCGATGGTGCCTGCTAAGTCACATGACCCATACCGTACTGGGTATAAAACATTAACAAACATGGCGTCCTCCCATAACAAAGTACACTGTGTATTACAATTGTCGTTTACCAAAAATTAGAGCAAAAAATTTAATGCGACATTAAAAAATAACCCCAAGACAGTAGATACAATGTAATCCCAAGACAGAACTCAGAGACTGTCCTTCAACTCAGAATTCCCTTCACTTTTGTATTTGGAGACAAACTCAGTTCCCTAAAAGAGAGAACATTTGGCTCCTTAAAGGGGACTTTCTTCCAAGTGGGCTTAACTAAAGACCAAAGTAAAATACCCTTTGAAATAGTGAAAGAAGTTTAAAATAAGGTTATCTGAGACAGAAAGGTGCACCTTGAAGGTTTATATTAAACACATTGATTGCAGCTATCCTTTGAACTGTTTCAGACATCAACAATTAAGACTTGGTTCGCCAAGAGAATGAAATTTGCAATACCTGGGTATATTTTGTTCCTTGTACAAATACAAATTTAAGTTATAAGATAAATGTTAAAGTTGTTGCTGCATTTAGAATTTAGGTAAAATTTCTTGAAGTTATTCCTTGTTGGATTAAGTGAAATTTGACACAGTTCAAGTACATGTATTCCAGCTCTTGTTCTCTTGGTGAAGGGCATTTATTTTTAGGAGAAGACTGGAAAACAGAGTCAATCGCATGTCAGTTAAATTAGAGAAAGTTAAGTTTATACATTTTGACCATTTTTTGTTTTCATGATGACGTTCACTGTACATGTACAAAGGCCAAATGTTCTAAACTGTTGATGTACATGTTATAAACGAAGAGGAGCATACATGTACATGTACATTGTAACTGCAGGGTTGCAGTTAGCAAATTTTACACACGTACACAGAGTGTACATATGGTGCTGAATGTACTACTGCACACAGTTTGTTTGGTTAGTTGCTCAGGGTTACAGGTGACATTAGTACGTGAAATTGAATGCTTGGCAACAACAGTGGCTAAGAGCTGGCAACCATTTTCCTTGTACATGTCAGATCACACCGTGCAAGTCCAACGGATCATGGAAGCTGGTTGTCGGCCGGAGGACTGGCTTGTGTACCTTCAGCGCCTTGAGAAAGACCCTCACCTCTCAGACACGACCAACAGATATAGGTCACTCTGCAGTGTGTACAATGGTGCCCTCAAACACATTGCTCTAGACAAGAACAAGACCAATCCAGCCTATGCACAGATCTGTATCAATTTTGCCAAACTCAAAATGTAAGTACGTGTACATGTATGTATACTGTTTAAGCTTGTCTTCAAAATGTTGCATTATAGCAATCAAACTGTCGGTGGTTGAAATGTGGTGTAAAGTGTTTAGACAGTTACAGGGACTGATGCTTGAAATGTCTAAGAAATGTATACATTGTACTCATTTATTTCTGGTAAACTGTTTACACACATAAATGCAAAAGCAGAAACAAAACGTGCTTTTACTGAAAGTAAATAAAAGAAACAAAGAAAGAAGGAAAACTTATTTGGGCCTTATTGCTTTGCCCATGCCTTCACCTGCCTTCAAGTTGTACTCTTTAACACCTTGAATGCTTTAACAATAGAAGTTTACAACCAAACACCGGTAATCAAATTAATTTGCCCTTTTTATATCATTGATTTTCACTCTCATATATTCAAATTTCAGAATAACCATTCTAATACGGGATAACCGGTCTAATATCCAAGTGTTGAAATAATTTTGCCAGCCTCTTGAATAAGGAAAACCAGCTTTTCTTGGGAGAATGGCATTGCTTGTACAAACAGTACAATTAACTTGTTCACTGCATTGAGGATATCTGTACAGAGCTAGTTCATGTGCATGTACTGTGCATGTTGTTTTTGCAGGACCCATGATCCAGATGATGCTCGCATGTTTTTCAAGTATGCAAGAGCCAACATAAAGACCTTAGCTATTGTCCATGTGGAGGCTGCCCAGTTTGAGCTTGATCAAGGTAATAACGACACAGCTTTACTTTGAAATACAGGTATCAACAAATGAACATTGGCGGGTCAGCAAAGGAATAGCCCTGCCGTCATGTTGTGAATGTGAAATTATGACAGGCTGACACACATAGATGTAGGTCTGTTTTAGTTCTGAATATCCAGATTAGTTTTCCATTAGAAAACATGTATTTGATGACTAGGAACATAATGCTTGGAGTGGCTTTGCATGCTGGATATGAAAAGATCCATGGTCTTTGACATAGTCTTAGCCAGCTCTGCATTCATTTGTGTCTACATTAATTTTGTGCATAATTAAAAGAGAATGAATGATGGGAAATGCCTGTGCCATTCATTTATTTATTCATTCTGGTTTTTAATAAAATAAAACCATGTGACCAAATATGAAGTTCACTCCAGAAACTTAAACACTTTGGTGTACAATAAAAGAGACGACACACAATTGGACCGTAAAGAATTAAAGTCTATAAATCAAACATTTAGAATATTTAAGTTAAAACTTTACACCTCAAAGATAAAAAAATAAATGTATTCAGAACAAACACGTGCCTAGAATAAAAAAGGAGAACCAGATTGTGAGAGTTCATTATTGAGAGCTTGAATCATTATCAGCACTGGCGGATCTTTGTATCTTTGTATTCTGATTCTGGGGTTTTGCCATTGTCTGGGTAAAAGGTTGCGGTGTCTGCTGGGTATTAGAAGAGACTTTGCAAAGTTCAAGACAAGGGTTTCTCTTGAAAATGAGTCAGTGAAGCACCACCGGAGGGGACACACTTGTAACATTACTGCTGTTGAACTGCCCAATACATGTACATGTAGCTGATAACGTTGTTAAAGTGATGTACATGTACAGTAGCCCCGTGTGTTAAATGCATATGCATGACCTCTCTACCACCTCGGTTTTTATCATGTTCAGGCATCCAGCATGTAATCCTCTTTTGCAAAGCAGAGAGATTGTAACTGTAATAGTTGAGAAATGATGTGTTTATGGATTCTTCAATGTCATCTAATATGGCAATCTCTTTGGCAAGTCTTGACTCAATTTGCCCTCCTAATTCTAGGCAACAGGGACAAGTGCCTGGACATTCTGAAAAAAGCCAAGAATCTGAAGTCAGAACCAGAGCACATGATAGACACAGCCATTCAACGGTTCAACATGACTCTGACTTGTCTGCAAAGTGATGAGAAAAATGATACAAGGCACAAAGGGGACCATGGACATGGGAATAGAAGTGGCTTGAAACCTCCTTTAGGACCAACTACATGTATAAGGTACAGTGTAAAAACATTTGACTACAGAAATATATGCTGTCAGCTCCAAGTGTCTACACAATAAGAGTAGTTATTGTTATCCATATATTGGATAAGAACTTATTGTTTTGAGATGAAATTTTACTGGAATTGTGAAAATAAGATCTAAGGAGTTCAACTTAGGTCCAAAAATACCATAGTTCTGCTTCCAGCTTCCTGACTGACCCTAATGTTTGGCGCAATCCTAAAAATTTTATTGGCAAGTTAAAAACAGTCCTGTTGTTTTCTGTCTCTCAGCCACTGTTTTATGTCTAAGACATTTGCATTGATACATGTACATGTATGCTTGCCTACTTAGACTCGCATATTTTGAGAAGAGACCTAGCTGTTTTCACTAGTTCCCTTCATGGTTGGGTGTTGTAGTGATGAAAACATGCGCAGTAATGCTCAATGTTGTGAAGCAATGCTGTACTGGTTCTCGCCATGCCATTGCCAAAGAATGCACAATGGCAATGTGACAGCCAGTCTATGCATCCTCGCCAAGTACATGTACATGTAGAGTCATTGAACTACCGCTACATGCTCACATATGCTGCTGTAAAAACATTAAAAGAGCAAGAAAATTTCTGCAAGTTAGTTCACAGACCCTGATCTCTTACCTGTGTATTTTCCAATGTACATGTACAGTACATGAACTAAATTTGAGGGTGTATTCTTTGTACTTGAAGTGAGCATTTTTTCCACAAAATTTCCTGCCACAAGAGGACAAGGTTCATTGCCCGCCCTCCGATACTTGGAGTTTGCTTGCTAAAATGTTAGCCAGTTTCCCATCATTATCAGCATTCTACATGACCTGAATGCTCCATTATTTTTAAGAACCAGTTAGTGCGTAGATTAGGGCAAGTTTTTTTTTCAGTGTCTGTGGAAATGCTTTAATACGTGTAGCTCTCAAAGTACTCATGGAAACTAGTCTAAGGAAAAATTTACCTACATGTATACCCCATTCAATCAGCACCAAAAAATGGCTAAAACTGACCTGTCAACTTTCGTTTTGAGAGGCATGTGATCAGATGTAGAACTATTTTTTTTTGGCTTTAATAGTCATTTTTGTGAGATCATTTGGATTGTAAATGTACATGTACATTGATTTGTTTATCATAAATAGTAATATACATGTAACTCAGTGAGCAAATTTGAAAAAATATTTTCAAAGTAGGTCAAAGATACCGGTACTTCTGCACCTGGATGTAAATACTTCTTGCTGGATTTGCACATTTTTGTTTCAAGCCATTCAGGATTGCATCCATGTTCATAGATGTTTGTGGTTTGCTGTTGAAAAATTTAGGGTCCAAGAAATACTACAGACATTTCTCTGAAGTGCTGTGGTTTAATGTTTAGTGGTAATAGAAGGTTTATTTTATTTTCCACTGACATTCTCTAGAGGGGAAGAGGTGGGCGAGTCAACCTTTGGCATAGCTACAAGGCAGAATTATATGAAGCATGCTGCTACAACATGGTTATGCCAAGGGCTGCCCCCATGCAGCCCATACCTATAAGCAGTATTGATTTTCTGGAGGGAAGAAAACCGTTGCACCCTGCCCCAGCCCCTTGGCAACTTTACTCACACGTGACCTTGACCAGGAATCGAACCTACATGTACATGTTGATCACCTGTGTATGATACATTACGTTGTCTACATGCTATGAATTTGTCACATTCTCACTAATTTTTTTTCTCATTAGAGTTATAGCAATCAGGCCGACTTCCCTTGAAAACACAAAGCCACAGATTGCAGCGTTACATCCGTTATCCAAACTCCTCACACCATCTCACACCAATAGTCAACCCAGCAGCCGAGCTTGCAGACACCAGAGTCAAACTGCAGATTGTGTTCAGTCTCATCAGGGTCAACCTAAGCCAAATGTTTGTGGTCCAGGGGAAACACCAGTCATTCATGACTACGTTGATACAACTGTCAGCTTTGGGAGATCAGGAGGAAGGTAAATGGCATCTTGAAACAATACTTCATACATGTACATGTTTGCACTGGTATATGAAGTATAAGTTAAAGCCAATATTTCTATCCAACAATCTTGTGTTAACTATTCTTGAGCAGTAAAGTTACAGTCAGACTGTCTTTTCTTGTTAATACATGTACATGTGTAGGTAATGGCATTGGCAGCATTGCTGTCTTTTCACCCTGAATACAAATCATTTTTTGCCAGTGGTGGTAATACATAATTGTGTAATGTTACCGCACCACAAACTGAAATTTGTTGTGCACAAATTCAATGCATGTAATTCCAATTTCAGGTGTTCCAAAACTATTTTCCTTTCACTTCCAAGTGCAACAATCGATGTCAAAATTTGTGTGATCACCAGTTGGTGTCACACAGTGTTATTGAATTGACACGATACGTCTCTTAGTTTTAGTGACTCTCTGAGTTGACCTGTTGAAGTTGAATCTCAGTTGGGAATAGAAGGAATAACGCCCTTGTCTGGTTCTGTGCCAGGTAACTGGGTACCTACAACCTGACTGTTTATTAGGGGTATCCAATTCTGTGTTTTTGATTTTTGTGAATATTACGTGGATTGATTACTTGCCGATAATTGTCGGAAAAAATCTGAATAAAACATGTTTTGAATTCATTGTGGAAGAACCAATCAAAGCACAGGCATCAAGTGCTACTTGGCAGGCAGTTTGTGTCAAGCGTGCAAGTGCTGCACAGGCCAGTTACTGCAGGCCGGCCAGCTTGGGCTAAATTAGCTATGTTTAGTACTGCCTGTTTGGCGATGGTGCAGCCAACCTGTCATTTTGCATCATTGCTAGCCTTAATGTGTGACTGCATGTACATGGTCAGCAAATGGCCTACTCATGTTCACCATGTAGGCCATTCGCTGACTGATGCCTGCTCAGTGAACATCACTATAATGTTGCCCCAATAATAAATGAGAGTCAATGTCAGATTTGATATATTTTAAGATGTATTTCACACTCAGAAACTTGCGATTTTATTCACTTACATGTAGTCTCTTCATGAATAAAATGGAATTCAGTTAAGTTGCAAACTACGGGTAGACCCATACAATTTTAGTTGCCAGACACACAGTGCAGTGCTCACACCAGCAACTTGGCCACATAGTGGGTGGGGATGTGCTATCAAATATTTTACTTCCGGATTTTTTTGTTATAATTTTAATAATAATCACAAGAATCTGGGTACCCTCCTGTTACAGGAATTGGGTACCCAGTTCCTGTATTACCCTTTTGTCTATTTGTCATGACTGAATGTTCAAAACATTGACATTTATTCATTGTTTGTCATATCTTTATGTAGAAAACAATTACATGTATCATTTACAGTTTTATTGACTGTGAACCGGTATGCTAGTGTACTGGTGTAATCCAAGTAGACACCATTACCATACATGGCACTATGCACTCATGTACATGTC
>NW_019091456.1:74495-108229 GCF_001949145.1 Acanthaster planci
CCTGTGCCTTGAACTGCCCATGCCTTGAACAGCCCGTGCCTTGAACAGCCTGTGCCTTGAACAGCCCGTGCCTTGAACAGCCCGTGCCTTGAACTGCCCATTCCTTGAACTGCCCATGCCTTGAACTGCCTGTGCCTTGAACTGCCCATACCTTGAACTGTCCATGCCATGAACAGCCTGTGCCTTGAACAGCCCATGCCTTGAACAGCCTGTGCCTTGAAAAGCCCATTCCTTGACCTGCCCATGCCTTGACCTGCCCATGCCTTGAACAGCCCGTGCTTTGAACAGCCTGTGCCTTGAACTGCCCATACCTTGAACTGCCCATACCTTGAACTAAACACCCCAATGTAATTTTTCAATGTAGCCCTTATAAATACAACGTCATTATTTACTTTGTAATTTTAAGGCCTTTCGGGGGGGTTCTAGTCCATATTTTGGTTTTGAGATTTCAGTCAATAGCAACTTGCTTCGTTCGTCACCGGGATCAGTAACATTACAGGTACGTTTATTTTGTTTGTTAACATGTTTGCAACACTATGATTTTGTTCTTTTTTTAAAGACCCAATTATGGCCAAGCACAGAGAGTGAAACGTGCAGCACTGAAGCTACCAGAGGTCACCCCATCTAACCCGGATGACAGTGATGATGACTTTCCGTTTCCTGACATCGAGCCACTGGAGAAAATCTCCCCACCAAGCAATGACAAGGCTGATGCAAGACATGAGAGGCTTACAGCAATTATTGAATCCCCAAGGCAGGCTAGTAATGACTCTGGTGTTGCTATGATGGCAACACCCTCCACCGAGCAGCAACAACCTCCCAGCCTGTCAAGAAACTACAGTAATGCAGACACTCTACAATTGAACACCCCTTCTCAACAAGATGGCAGGTCCCAGACTGGTCAAAGAATTGAAAGTGGTCTTTCAAGTTTCCAAAAGCAAGATAAAGGGAAACCACAAGACAAAGGCAGTGTGAATCAGGAAACACCACGTCAGCCAAAAGGGTAATCTGTTAACTGGATTAAGACATGCTGATAGTTATTCAAATCATTTCAATACAAGTTACAACCGACAAATAAGTCAATTTGTTTCTTTTCGGCTTAAGAATATCTGCACTTCTCATGTTAACCACTTTGCACCACAGGATGTGTAAGCCATAAGAATTATCTTTGAAAGTTTCATGGGGAAGGTGTGAAGATGTTCTGGTAATTTATATAAGTAGAAAAGAACACACACAGCCTCACACTCCGGCAGTTCCCATGGGCTCGGTGCAGTCAAAGTGTTGAACTATATGCAGTTGGTACAAGTTCTGTGCTGTACCCAGTCTTTGCATGTAAGGGCTTGTTATCACAGCAAATATTGCTCTATTGCGATGCCTTTGGAGTGTTGAAAAGACTGTTATTCACTCGTCTTGTACAAATGACCCTAAGAGTCAATATTTGTGGTGTCCTCAGGAAAGTGGCCTTGGTATCTTGACATTTGAAAACTCAAGATTGTTTGTCCAGAACAATGCTGTGTGCCTAGGGCTGGTTCTAGTGCGCTCTGAGCAAGAACAAAAGAGGGCGTAGTTTCATAGCGAAGATGGTACTTTGGTTGGAACTCAACGCGTATGTGCGTAGGACTCGCTGACTGTGACCAATTTCCGTTGAGCGTATGGTTTTTGCATGAGCTCTTGGTGCGTACACGAACCCTGTTGAGAAACTTCCCACCAGCCTGCCTCTTCTTTGAGGATGAGGGTGCACTTCAACCATTGGCGGATACCCTATTCAGTAAGATATCCTTAGCTTCTCAGGAGATGCTTGCTCGTTAGTCATTCACCGGCATGCCCAGTTGTTTATTAACGTTGATGCCCTGTTCATATTTCAGTGTCAAGTCCCACCCTTCAGCTGTGCAGTCTTCATATCAACCCCGTCCCACAGAAAATGGAGCAAGCCATCTCCATCTCTTCCATCAGTCTGGAAACAATCGGCAGATGGTAAGAATCATGCCTATCAATGTACACAAAATCAGTTGTCAGTCTAAAGCTTATTGCCCAATTGTACCTTATATTGACATACCGTCCATCAGAGATATTGGATTTAAAGAAAGTTACTGTTACAGTTGTTTTCATAATCATTCTTTGTTTCCGAATATATATTCTTTCCCTTTCATACAGTATTTTTTTTTCTAAATCTAAAGAATAGTTGCTTTGATTAACCCATTCACGGCGGGATTATTTTAACCGCAACTGCTGGGCTGTGGTATGCCCTAAACGGAGGGCTTTGTCCATCAGCAGGCCCCATTGAACCAGCAGCTGCATGGTGAATAGACTGTATGACTGTATGTGTGGTATTCACTAATCCTCACACAATGGTACGGTAGTAGCAGTCCTCCGTAGCGAAGGGGTTAATTTGAAATTTTGAATTTTGCATCAGAGTAATAATATTAAGTTTTGCCTTTCCCCTACTTACCGGTAGTGTTATGGAGCACTGCCTTCCCAGTCAAAGGTCACAACTATGACATTTGTGACCCGCTCCAGGAAAAGGTGATATAAGTTGCAAAAAAAAAAATCCAGTTATATACATCACTTGAAAGCCCACAATAGAAGCTTTCATTTGGTATATGATAGAGATCTGTAGCCTTTCCTTTTCCGGAGTTATGACACATTTGCATATTAATTAGTTCCAGGCAATTGAAATTGCAAAACCGAGAAAACAGGCTTTGAAATATCTGGCTCTGATGTGGGTTGTAGGCATTTAAATCTTACTTAGCAACCAACATGCTCTTGTGTTACAACCACCCTCAAAATTCGCACAAGGACTAAGGAATTAGTATTTTCAATGATTTTGTCGTAAAAAAGGAATTTTTGAATCCAACGTTGAGCGGGTCATTGCTCGTAAATGCATGGTGCGACTTATATCGCCTTTTCCTGGAGTGGGTCACATTTTTCTTATTAGTGCTGGTAGACCGCTTGAGAACCAATACTTTATAATGTGACGTTGTTAAATGTTGATGCTTGCTTAGTTGATTCGAAAATTCCTAAAGAATCACATTGAATTGAAATGTTTTTGTAATCTTGAAACAGTTAAACCCTTGTTTTCAAGTGAAAAACTTGCACAACCTTGTTTTGGGTATCTTTTTTGTCCGACAGTATGATGTTTTTATCAGTGATTTCATTTTCCTTTGTTTATTATGGAGTCAGTCACTTTCCTCATACATGTATATGTATGCTGTGGGTTATTATCATATTTAATTTATTTCACTGGATTCAAACAAGCCAGCTGCATGAGTGATGAGACGCCAGCACTTCAAAGCACAAGGTCATTGGCTTTGAGTCCTACCTGTGTGAGTTTGTGAATCTCTTCACAAGCCCTCTGACAGTACTGAGTAACAGTGTTTACCTACAATGTACATTTGTACATCATTCAACATGCACGTTGGTGAAGAACAAAATAAGTCTCAATGTCATATGTTACATGTTAAATACATTTGAGTAGACAGTCCGAGAAAAATCCGATGAGATGATGGTAGCCAACAACTGGAAATCAACAGTCAAAGTGATGCATTCTGTTTACTGTATACATTTCATTTTTAAAGGAAAAAGGCTTAAGCTTAGGAATACAAGTACAGTGTACTTTGATCAAAGGGCACACCTGTACATTTAAGACAAAGTACTGTTATACGGCAATAGAGAATACCAATTGACACTGTGATATCCCTGAAATGATGCATATTTTCTTTGCAAGATTACACCAAGAGCTGCATCCCAGCCAGTGCAGAGAAAGGATGTTATTACTGTCAATAATGTTACCTACACCATCCTCCGTGTCATTGGCAAAGGTGGATCATCTAAGGTAAGCATTCCACATTCCAGAGACTGCACAAGACCTGCATGTATTCATTAAAGCAGATTAAAATTCAGTGACCTTTTTTCTCAACTTGACCATTGCAGTTCAATAAGCCCATGGAGTTCTACTCATTCCTGAAAGTAATTAAACCGATGGGCCCATTGTTGGGTTATTTTTCTAATGCCGTTATTTGAAAAACCACTTTGTGAAAATTAATGCTTCCCTTCATAAGAGAATGGACAAAAACCTCTGAAGATCAATAATGTCAAACATTCTACAACAGAACTTGAAAAAAATGACACCAACGTTAATAAAGATAGACCAACTAAGTTGAAAAGTAAAAATAGATGACGCATAAATGCTAGAAAGTAATACTGGATTTCCTTTTGATCTGAACAGACTGCTTGCATCTGTTTTCATGAAACCTTACAAATATTTCAATTTTATTACATTAAAACTGTTCAATTAATTAATAAATTAATCCATCAAAAATACATATACTGTACTTGTAAACAGGTGGTCCTGCAGTGCAATGTGGTTTAGTTCTGTTACTTCCAAATCTGTTAAAAAACAGAGTCTCTTTTGGTAAAATACTGATATGAAAGTGATATTTAACTCTAAAACCAATAAGAATGCAGTGAATGTGACTGAATTGTTCTACATGTACATGTATATTCCGATTACTGGAACTCAACTGTAGCCAACACTTAACACAGGTTCATAGCCCATTTTTCTAATTTGTTACTTCTATTAATAAGCATAGATAAATAGAAAAATTGTTTGTCTCGTGACAGGTTGATGCTAGACATGCCAGAGTACCAATAGCCAAGTGTTGTTGGCTCTGGGTTAGCATGATTCCACCATTCAATCAATGTGTGTGTGGGAGGGGGGGTCTGGTTTGGGTTGGCTAGTGGTACTTTCCTTGCCTTCCATCATGGTGACCTGAGGATTGAATCTCGACTAATTTGGTATATGAATTGGGTTTCCAGTCGCTACCTGATTCCTTGGGTTTTCCCTGAAATACATGTTCAGGGTTTTCCTCCCACATTGTGCATATACATGTACACTGTACATTGTGTACCAGTGTAGGGCTTCCCATATAGGATGTACCTCACACACATGTACAGGTGTGTGTGTACATTGTTGGTGTTACCATAGAGAGAACAGATCACAAAGGGTCTTTCCCTGTTCTTGGTGATCAATATGCTCTCCTTGGTGGTAAGTGCCAGTGTTCTGTCTATAGTGATATGTTGTGGGAACAGTTGGAAACACAATGCCCTCTCCTGTATGGTATTATTGTTATATATTTCTGGTAATGACACCAAGGATTCCTCAAAAGCGCCCTCGGCGCTGTAGCTCGCAAGCCTGAAGAAACCTGTAGAGAGGAGACAATGAGAAGCAGTTACCGTTTTAGAGGTGGGAGGAAAACCCCAAAGGAATATTCTGGGTAAAACCCATGGAATCAGGTAGGGACTCAAAACCCAATCCACATGTGGACCGGGCCGGGATTCGAACCCAGGCCACAGAGGTGGAAGGCGAGGAAAGAGCCACTGCGTCAACCTGACTCCTCAATAGCAAGTAGCAATAGTATAGCAAACACAACTGTGTGTTTTTGCACGACCTCCAGTGTACTTCATTTTTAGCATGCACAGTTGAAATACCATTCTGGCCCATAAGTCTTTGTACATGTACATTGATCCAGGGCTAGCTTCATTGATGAATGTTGATGCCTGGGTCAAGAAATTTTAACTTTGCTCGTGTGCAGAGGTACATTAATTGAAACTTGACTTTTAGGTAGTTTCAAGACAGACGCCAGGTTGAAGCTTTTAATGGTTGTGCTTAAGACTTCAACCAGGCTCACTGTGTCTTTTGAGCCTCCCAATGTACACTTGACCATACCAACTCTGACAAAAAGTATCCCCTCTTCAGCAAAGAAATGTCAATTTTGTGAAAACTTTATTTCAATAGCACTTGCTTAGCACCAAGTGAGCATGAACCTGCATACACGTACAGTAAAGTTGCTCTGAAGGACTATTGTTGCTGCATGTATATAAAGACACACCATCTGTTGTGCCTGAATATAGCAGATAATCATATGCAAAGCTTGGAATTTCTAGTTTCTCCATGTAACTTGTTTGAACATCTCCTTTAGTAATTTCTGCAGATACTTTGATCTTCATAAAGGTATTAATATGGGACTTCATCATTGTTTAACATTCCTGTAACCAGTGGAGTAATATTTTTTAAAGGTGAGGTGTGTGGTCAGTAAGCTATTATTTCATTTGTTTGCAGGTGTATCAGGCGTTCAGTGAGGATAAGAAGAAAGTTCTAGCAATTAAATATGTCAAGTTGGACTGTGCTGATGACATGACGATACAAGGTTACATCAATGAGATCACACTGCTTCAAAAACTACGCTATAGTGAAAACATCATACACCTCTACGACTTGTAAGTTCAGCTGTTAGGCATAGATGGCCTGATGTTGTAAGGAGGGTTCCAGCCAGGCATAAAATACAGTAGCACATTGGGCTGATATGCTGTGGAAAAACTCTGACATACTTTCAATCCCTCAATATGCAATCCATATGCTTCAGTTTTTCTAGGGGAAAGGTTGTTAATACCGGTATTTTACCTTAAATTTAAGGAGACCAGAAAGTCAGAGAACTGAAAATTTATTAGAAAATCACCGACGACCAATGACCAAAAGGTGTGCTGAAATCAAACAAAAGTTCCACAATGGGACTTATAGTAAATGTATGTTCATGCACATATATATGCATAAGTTTCACTGTAAAGAAATCACATACAGCAGGCACTGTAATCATTTCCACCCTGTCCCTGAAAATGGTTGTAGCAAGAGTAGACAGGCTGGAAGAGAGACTACAACTAAGGATTCTACATGTATGGCTGCGATGGCTTGGCAGTGCTGGTAATGTGGTACTCATCCAAACTTTTAAGTAGCGTCGCATTGAAACTATCCAACTTAATGGCAAAGTTTACAAAACTTGGTCTACCTCACTCTGCATGATGTATTTTCTGTACTTGTGCATTTATTTCAATGTTTATTTTAGAATCCTTCGTAGTGGTCCATAAGGGCAATTTTCTTAAAAGCTTAATTAAAAGGCTGTTGCCAGCACACTCATTTGCTGGCCAGTACGTGGCAGCCCATCTGTGCACAGTCATGTTGCAATTGTGGTTTCCGCCCATGTTTTTATGTTCCTGCTGGATGCATTCTCATGTATGTGTGGAACAGAACATTTTCCTCATTGCTTTGGGATCATTCTCTCTCACTTTTTTTTGTTATTTTATGGCTGAACTTGTTGTAGTTTAACACAAACGTTCTCTTTTACACAGTACAGCCAATAACCCTATGATAAAATAAGCTTGGAATGGGGGTAATTTCTTTTTCTCATGATTGCCATGTGACAAAAGCGGTAGATCACAGCACAAAAGTTCAGACAGTGATAGAAAATTATCAACATTATTTCAATTTTTAACTGAGCATGCCTGTTCATGGACTGTATAGGGAGAACGTTGTGTTGAACCCCAAGAAAAGGTTCAGACATGTCAGACTGTAGTTTTTCCAAAGTAATATGAAGAAAGCGGTGTACATTTATTAGCTCGTTATTTTGTGTGTTTATTGTGAATCATGACCCAAAGTTCAAATTACATGTGGTCATGACATGATGAACATCTAAAAATTGATATGGTACTCACTGCTACAAGCTCGGTGGTCCATTGGTTAAAACTAGGAAGCAGTAGGTCTTGGGTTCAAGTCCCACCCGAGTAAGCTCAGTGGTCGAGTGGTTAAAACTAAGAAGCAGGAGGTCTTGGGTTCAAGTCCCACCTGAGTAAGCTCAGTGGTCGAGTGGTTAAAACTAGGAAGCAGTAGGTCTTGGGTTCAAGTCCCACCCGAGTAAGCTCAGTGGTCGAGTGGTTAAAACTAAGAAGCAGGAGGTCTTGGGTTCAAGTCCCACCCGAGTAAGCTCAGTGGTCGAGTGGTTAAAACTAGGAAGCAGTAGGTCTTGGGTTCAAGTCCCACCCGAGTAAGCTCAGTGGTCGAGTGGTTAAAACTAAGAAGCAGGAGGTCTTGGGTTCAAGTCCCACCTGAGTAAGCTCGGTGGTCCAGTGGTTAAAACTAGGAAGCAGGAGGTCTTGGGTTCAAGTCCCACCTGAGTAAGCTTGTAAATATTTTTCACAAACTTGTCGACAAACTCTGAATATACAGTGTAATGAACAGTTGTCAATGTAAGGGCAAAGCACATTAATAAAGTTTAACATCACCCCGATGCAAATTACACCTTGGAACAGTTTGTAGTAGTCACTGGTACAACATCTGATCTGAATCGGACAGGCCAGCTAACCCCAGTAAGCTCGGTGGTTGAGTGGTTAAGATGTTTGCACTAGTCGTCTGCACTAGTAAGCAGGCAATCGTGGACTGGAGTCCCACCTGAGTAAGCTAATGAAGTTTTTGCAAGCCCTCGGACAAACACTGAGTATGCAGTATTATGAACATACATATATACCTCGGTTCAAGGGCAGAACCCCGTTATTGAGTGAAAAGAGAATATATTGAAAATTGTGAACAAATCATCAGCAGTAGGCGTCTCAGAGAAATAAGCCCAGCGTGCATGCATTGCAAGTGGATAACTTACGAATGAATACAGAGACTGTGAAAATGCAAGTTCATAATTTGTATCATGAATTATACCTAAGGTGATAATCCCCTCAGTATTGTGGTACATACTGACAAATCTGCTGTGAAGAGAAGTGTTGTTACACCCCAGTGGTACCCTGAAAAGTTCCCCAGTGGTACCCTGAAACGTTCCCCAGTGGTACCCTGAAAAGTTCCCCTACAGAACTCTTGGTTTCTACTTTTACACATTTAGATTTCTTGCAACAACCTGTTGTATTTGGTTTGTTTCAGTGAAATCACTGATTCCCACATCTATCTGGTCATGGAATGTGGATCTATTGATCTGGCAACTTTCTTGAGTAAACACAAGAAGATTGATCCTCGGGACATGAAGTTCTACTGGAGAGGGATGTTAAATGCAGTGGATGTGGTGCACCAAGCAGGTATGTACAGTTTAGAGGCTGTGTGGTACAAGTACAGTAGGTGCAGATGACTTGATTAAGGATTAATCTCACAATTTGTGTTGTGTACATGTAAATAGATGGTCAATTGTCATAGCTGTTGTAACTGAAGAACTTGCCAGAATTCTTGGCTGAATTCAATACATGTACTGTACTTTGGTGTGTTTTCATTGTGTACATTGCAGTAACTAACTGCTGTGAATGTCTGAGTTGGCATGTTAACATTTCCAACAACAGGGGTTGGGAGTTGTTTTCAAAATGTGGCTACTATCTATTGTAAAGAGCTCTCATAAGATGACTCGGAAACACAAATGAATTTTCCACTCACTCCAAAATGTAGTCCCTGTTGTTTTGTGTTCCACTCAGTTTTCCTATTGGGGTTAAACTGCCCAGCTAGACGCATATGACAAGTATCATTTATAAATGGGTCATTCCATGAGGTTGGGGCACAATTTGTGACGGTGTCCATTGTTACATGGGTTCCGTAAAAATGAACAACTATTTCCCTGCATGTGGATTCCAAATTGACATTGTTATACATCTGGCAAGGCTGAATACAGAGGTGTGTGTTATTTTTACAGAGTAAATGACCTACTCTACAGGTCATGACAGACGGTAGAAGTTACCCATGTAACAAGGACACCGTCACAAACTGTGCCCCAACCTCAAGGAATGACCCAAATCTATCAGTTTCCACCATGCACAGACACAGTCATAGGTACAACATTGAGAACCGTTACTTATCAAGATCACTGTCAAGTACTTTTACAGTTGTACTTAAATGCATGTGTACATGTACATCAGTACATGGGCATAGGCATTCTGAAGAGATATTGGTCACTTCATTCTTCATAATGGCATTTTGGAAGCAGTATGCTTGTTCAGTCGAACGCAGATAAGAAAGCGCTGTTAATACAAAGTCATTTATAACAAGGACAATCTGAAATCTCAAGTCTGTTTTTCTTTGTTTTTCTATTACTGATAATTATAACAAGGTAATGTGTAAAGTCCTAAGGCCCTTGTTATGACAGTGTCTCATTGCACATACTGTTGTTTGCATACACTGTACATGTATATGTACAGTCTACATGTACTTGAACATATATATTATGGTTTTGTACTGCAGTTAAGGTGACCTCAAACTATTACATTCTTTTGTATTATTTCATGAGTATTGTTGTAATACCTTCTTTTGGTCAGGAATTGTACATAGTGATTTAAAACCAGCCAACTTCCTGTTTGTTGAGGGCACTCTCAAGCTGATTGACTTCGGCATTGCCAATGCCATTCAAAGTGACAAGACAAGTGTGGTCAGGGAGTCTCAAGTAGGGACACTGAATTACATGTCACCTGAGGCCATTCAGGACACATCACCCTCACCTCAGGTTGATGCCAATGGACACAGACGGCCTAAGCTCAAGGTAAGCATCAATTTCTTTGTTGAATTGGAGTAGACCGATTGCACCTGCTAAATCGTGTGAGCTATAGTGGGTATCAGCCCCATAGCAATGTGTGTTTTGAGTGTTGTGAACAAGCAATACAGCCAAGATATGGTAAAGTACGCTGCACATCAGTAGTCCGAGTGCGGTACCTACTGTCCACTTTAATTTTGGTCAATGATACTTATGAAACACTTTGCTTTGGTGGACACTGTGTTTGTTGGTATCCAATACTTACTAAAAGGTCACATGAATGTGCAATCGGTCTATTGAAAATACCTCACTGGTGTTGTCAGAAATACACACAGTGTTATAGAGTAGTGCATGTACAAAAAAGAGGTATTTAATATAGTATTTAACCTTAAAATATATGTACATGTAGCTGTGTTATTTCTGACCATCTCATAGCCTGGGCAACTCCCCCCTTCCAAGAATTTGGTCATACCATGCCACATTTAAAAAAACAGTTCCATGCATATACATGTAAAACACTCCTTACCAGTTCAAATAGAGTTTCAACCTCAAATCAGACCATGGTTTTGTTGTTAGGGTACTTTGAAGTTGGAGGCCACACACGTGCCAGCCTGTATGCATTGAGCATGGCAGTGGAAAGGTACATACATTTTTGGCTAACCTGTCTCAGAAAATTGGCACTGTGCATATGTTCACTTTTTTCAAAATTTGGATCAAATGGCTGCGGAAGTTATGGGACCGAAAAACTAAAGGCTCGGCTTGATTTTGCCCCCTTGCTCAGCTCGTCAGGGTTATGTAAACATTTTACAATTTTTCCCCCTATTTTTTGTAGATTCCAAGGGCAGACTACTGAAACCTCAATTTATAATCTTGGCAACACTAATCTGTTCAACATGAAATCATAATTATTTCATCGGCAAAGGATAGGAATATCCAAAGAATATAGCATCCAAAATAGCCTGAAGGAGAAAATTTGGCATTCACAAATGGGACACCAAACTAGAGCCAGGTTGAAATTGTTTATTTGAACGTTCATTACTAGAAACATCTTGTACAACATGTACATGTATGTAAGTGGTAACCTGGCAGAATAATTCTACAGGGTAATATTTGTATGTTATTTGTGAATATCAATCAGATGATTTGCAAATTTCCAGATACATGTATATTCATACAGTCATTTGGCTTCAAAGTGCCTTGCATTTATTGAAATATACACGCATGTAGTGTTCAAGGGAAGCCCTGTATATTATATTGAATTGGTTTGTCCACTTATCAATCAGATGGTTTAATGAGATATTTTTAGTTACATTTTGCTTTCAATTTAATTTTCTGAGATACCAAATTTGTTTCTCATCAATTTTAAGTACATGTGCACATTTGATAAATATACTGCTATCTTTACTGGTAGCAGCATGCACAATAAAACTTGAAATATAACTCTACACGTACATGGACATGTAGAGATGTACATGTACATACCGGTATCACTGTTCAGACATACATGTAATTGCATGTAGTGTTTAAATTCCCATTTCTGAAAGTGACTTGGTAAACACAGGCCAGCTTACATTCAAAGGCAAATGATGAACTTACTGAAGTTACATCCGCATTTGAATTGAATGCTCAAAACTCTTAACACATGTGGATTGCCTTTAAAGGGTCTGCAAAAGGAAATTTGTACAGCCGTCCTCACAAATGCATCTTTTTGTTTCAGTTATTTTCTCATTTTGTTGGGCTGTTATATGAAACTTCTGGTGCTGTTGTGGTTTTTATGGTAACAAACCATGTTCTTAAGAAAAAACCTGCTGAAATTTTTGACATTTTGCTCTTCTGAAATAAGACTTTTGCGAGTTAAATTTGAATAGAAATAATAACTGGTACACTTAGTTTCTTTCATGTGAACATTACAAATTGGATTCTCAGTACTAAAGACACTGATGCTATTCTTTTGCTATGTTGCTATGCTGTTGCCTCATGATTCGGGGAAGCTTTTGCTTAGTTACATATATGTACAGTATATAAGATGCACCTTGCACCAATAAACTATTTTCATTGGATAAAAAGGACTCAATAGTGGTCTAGGTAAAAGAATAAAAACAGGTCTTTAGTCTAGGGAATTTAAATTGTTATGTTTATGTACAGTCGGTTAACTCGGTGTACTGGTTAACTTGCAAAAGGCTTATTCCTTTTTGTTGATAATTTAGTTTGTTTCAGTACATGGCAAAAAACCAACAAGCAACCCTTTCTCAGAAATGTTTTCAGTGAATGAATTTGGGGCTTGTAACTTGAACAGAAAAACCTTTCAACTGGAAAGTTTCTCCCCAGAATATCAACACTGCCCTCTGTTGTCCAGATAAGCTTGGTCAATCTTAGAAAAAATGTTGGAATGGGCCTTTTCAATGTACTTTACAAAAGAATATATTTTCACTGATTGGTACATGTAATGCGCATACAGTAGCTCAGTCCAACGCAGATAAGACCACTCTCCGCACCAGGTCATGTTGATAGGGTCTGCTCATTTTACATCACAGTTGTGTTTTTTTCCTACAAATGACTGCTGAAGCTATGGCTGCTGGCCATCAGTACAAATGTGAAAGAATAATGCACAAGGTGTTCAAAATTCCAAACAGCTATCAGAAGGCCAGAGAATAATACTGTAAGTGCATTTACTAAATACTAAATAACAATACAACCCTCTTTAAAATAAAATAAAACCAAGCAAAGGATGATTTCTGCATACTTTGCCACCCATACTTGTAGGTCAAATAGGAGTGGGCTATAATGGACAATTTTAGGTCCCACATCTTTGTTCTGCTTTGTTTTCCAAAATAACAAGGTAATTTGTAAAGTTCCAAAGATCTTGCTATAACAGTGTTCACTGCTCATGTACATGTATTTGTAATGTACTAAGAGTTCACATGTACAGTAGATAACACAAATGCAATTTTTAATTCCAATCCATGAAAGAGAATGACATGAATAAAAGCAATAATAATATGAAAGGAAGAGGCCCCACTTTGATTATGATTTATTATAAACAGCGTCACTTGGATTTTTTTCAGTGAAGGCTGATGAATTTTCTTGATTCGGCTGTAAAAACTTATGGTGCACGTGTATACAAAATGGTTCATATACACATGTACATGTACGGTTACACATGTATAGTACATGTATGTCTCTCTGCCATTCCTGAATATTTTGCATGCATTTCTTTGTCTTTGAAACTCAAAAATCTGCTTTATAAAAGTACCCTACATGTGCAGTACACTGGTATACTCAGTACAGGTACATGTACCGGTACATGTCATGCACTGAGTTTTTCAGACATGGTTTGCCAATTCTTTCTATCATGCCAGTAGCACACACATAGACCCTGCCCTGCCAATTTATTCCCTCATTGTAGAGATTATCTGGATTTGTTTTCATATCAAACACCAATTGTTCAAAGCACAAAGAAGGTGTACAGCAACAGTATTCTATTTGAAGCTTCCATCGTTGACTTTATATATAGCATTTCACCCTTCTACCTTGTTGACATTAACTCAAAAGATATTAATTTCTGTTGGATGTGCAGTTCTGTTGTTTGGCTCCTGTGCATGTTAAATAAAGGTTACGTCTGGTCATTATTTGCCTGCAGGAAAGTTCCATGTCATCTGATATCTACTCACAAAATCCCAAGACCGTGTCAACAAGCCACCCACATTTAAGACTGCCCAGTTGTAAAAATAAAGCCATGTTTACATTGGTACTCCTTAATTTCTAAACAGCCCAATAACCTGACGTTGACCATTTTGCTGAATGCAGGAAGACCATTATAGCTACATGTAGGGGTTGATGGAAGCACTCCTCTGAGTACAGTTTCTTTTGAAGGGGCTCATCTCATTATCCACACACAGATCAGTCACAGTAGATGGGAAGGAAATTGAAAGTCAGTTCAAATTTCACCATAAGACATGGAACGCAATTCTAAGCATTCATGCCCTTTATAGATTTGACGAAAGTCTCCCTGAAATTAAATTGTAAAGAATTACCCTTTGAGTCCACAAAAATATTGTCAATATGGAGGCAAAAATGACAGGCTATTGTCTGGCTGTAACTATTGTAGCTAAAGACTTTGGGAAGTATTTCAGGTGGAGAGTGTGCCTAGTGATCATTTTACTTTTGTCCTCTGCTGCTATGCGGATAGTTTTCAGGATTTCAAGTGAAAGGTCTGCTGACCAGTTTTCTTAGAGCATCCCCTGGGGGGATATCTTGTTTCAGTTGTCTTTTCACATCGCAGACTACGGTCTACTGTCAGACTCAGCAATGTAATCAGCTTACTGATTGGTCAGCTGGGAAATAATGCCAGATGGGGGTACCATGTTTGTGAAAATGTTGGGATATTGTAAACAGTCTCACCAATATCAAGTGACGATTGTTTCATAAAGAGGAAGAGGGAATGAAGAAATCCTGGATGATGTTCATTTCACATATTTCTAGTGTCTTTCTCTACAACCACCCGGTGTGTCTTTCAAAACAACTGAAGTTTTTATAAAATTTGAAACCTCAGTGTACCCAACCAGCTGTATTCTTGCTCTCTTTGCAGATTAATTGTAAGAGTGATGTGTGGTCTCTTGGCTGTATCTTCTATTACATGGTGTATGGCCGGACACCATTTCAACATATCACGCACAGCTTGATGAAACTTCAAGCCATTTGTGATCCTAGGTAATGTACACTGGTACAAGCACATACTGCACATGCACTAAATATTTGCTATTGTTTTTTGAAGGATGTGTTCTACAATCTTGACCAATGCTACCCCATTGAGGCCAATGTTATAATAAAATGGTTTATTCTTGAAAATGGGAGTCCAAGTCAGCCGTCCCCCCAATTAATCTGGTGTGTATTTCTCTTTTGATTTTATTGGGACAGGCATGTGATTGAATTCCCTCGTGTAGATAATCCACATCTTCTTGACCTTCTCAAGAAATGCTTGGTCAGAGATGCTCGGGAACGACCCTCCATTGAAGAACTCCGAAAGCATCCTTACTTTGCATCAGAATTACTCGCCGTGCAAGGTGAGTACATTTACATGTGCATGTACCAGCAGTCCAAGACCAATCATTGAGAAATGTCATCATGCATTCAATGCTTGGGCAACTCAATATGAAAGGTGCATGTACATTGTACCTCGTATGTTTTCTCCCTCAACTTAGTTTAGCTTATAGTTCAGGGTCGTACACTGGAACACCAGTGAGCTTTTGCGATGGATACAAGATGTCTGATGGATTATTCTAAATGATTTTACATAATCAAATATGCAGTAGCCATTTCCAAGCAGTGAAATTCCTTTATTTCCTCTGTTTGTTTAAAAAATAACGATTCCTGCAATGGGGTTTTTTACAAGAATGTGAAACATATAAATATGAAGCCAGCAGTGAACTTAAGGCCATCGTGATGGTCAGTAGCTTGCATAAGTTTTTAAAACCAGATTCACAAACTTAAAATCTGGTTTGCTGTGATTTTATTCTGTTACAGCAAGTCATTGCCTAACTTAAAGTCCAGTTGATGTATGAATAGTTTACAATTTAGTAGGGTTTAATGGTGAATTTCGTGTTTATTATATATCAAGGATTGATACTTGTTTCCAATAACGATGTGTCATTACAAACATCCATTGCAAATATGTGGGGTATGTCTTCAGAAAAACTACCCCTACAAGAAATATTTCCAACAGTTCATGTTGCACTCTGTTGGCAACACACGGTGCGGCGTTTCCGTGTGAGACTTCGGCATGCATGAGTATCGAACACTGGCTATGGCTCTTCGCCACTGCCTCTTTTGATCAAAATTTGAAGCCTTTAGTCGTAGAAGATAGGACCATACAGGACCTGTCATGCGCCGTCCCATACAATCCCATATGTATCAACTAAATTGATACACCGGCAGTGCTGGGTGAACATACGTGGTGGAGGTATTATGAGATTGTGAATTAATGATAACAGTCTTCGAGGTAATGGTCTAGTTACATATACATGTATGTGGTGTTAGTATGCACTATTCATTTGTTTTATCTTGCATGAAATTCTTTCTGGTTATAGAACGAAGGCTTGCTGCAGTGTGCATGGGTGTAGTATCTCAGAAATTTGAAGTACATGTAAGCTCAGGGGATTAAAGGGGATTTATAATCTACACTTCAGGGCCTGCTTACACTGTATATACATACATGTGCTTGTATCGGTATGTTCACAAATATGCTGTCACAGAGTTTTGTCTGGTAGTAACTACCAAACACAATTGGTTTCTATGGGACTGTTTACACTGAAAACAAACAGCACAAATGAGAGCAATGAACTGCAATGTTTAGAAATCTGAGCTACATTGTATTTGTCATTGTGGCCAATCAGGGCTCTTGATAGTTAAGATGTCGTGCTCCACAGTTTGAGAAAGAAATGATTGAGTATGCTGGTACTTTTCTTTGTTTTAGAGGAACCAAGCAAACCCAACTTGACAGAGGAACACCTGAAGAGTTTAATATCTCAGCTGAGTCATGCACAGATAAATTCACCAACCAGTATCACAGCAGTGTCTAAGGTAATCAAAATGAGTTCCTAAAAATGTTGCTCTTCATAGAATTCAGTCAGAGTGAAACTCATGTTACCTGAAGGTGCCTGTTTTAATATTATGGCTTTTCATTTCCGAGTGACGCATTTTTTGTCTGAAGACTAATCAACAGTGTTTGACTATTTTCAAGAGTTTTGGCCAATGCAGTTTTTGTTTAATGGCCTTAACTATGGAAACTTGTGACCAAGATAGATTATAATATCTGAACAAACTGATAATGATTGATATTTTTAATATGTACGAAACTACCTGTAAAAAGCATGCATTTGCTCTGGCATAACCACCCGTACACAGACTGCACAATGTATTGTGAATCTATTTGCACAGTATAAAATGCCTCTTCAATATTCTTGCATAGACTCTCATGGAGCAGCTACAGTCTGGTCAGCAGTTAGACATCTCCACAGCTCTAAGGCCAAAAGCTAGACCTAGACCATTCCAGCCAGTGGTTCAACAGGTGAGATCTCACAGATACAGACCGGCAAACAACTTGCGATACATGAGAAATTGTCTCATTTGAAATCGGAGCATTAAATGAATCGAATTGAGGCATATCAGTTTTCCCCTGATTTGCTATGTCATGTACATGTATGTACATATACAGTGTCTAAGCAACTTTTTGGAGTTTGTTAGCGAATCAAACTGTCAAATCAAATTGGTTAATGCATTCCTGAACGTCGCAAACCTTTTTTCCCAATATCATCACACTATTTGTTTTAATGTTTTTTGTAGTCTTGGTGTCTTTTGACACCAGTTTACCATTGTTGCAAATGTCACTGTCAGTAAAAGAGAAAGGCTGCCAAAGTGTTTCATCTTTTCCCAAGGACACGTCAGTGCACACAGGCCAATGTGCATAAGAACGTGAATAATAGAAGAACTTAAAATAAAAACCCCATGGCGGAATGAATTGAAACCTCACACATGTACTCATAATGTGTTTATATGTTTGCAGATTCGTCTTGTAGCAGATGAGTCCTAGGGGGGCAGAATCTCTCCCCCATCCTCCAAGCAGGAGGAAGTTGTAAAAACCTGGTTCCTTTAAGGTTACAAAGCTGTTAAACAATGCTGTTTACCTTTCAAACATATTTCACAATTGAAATAGTTGAATTCCTGGATTTTGTTTTGCACTATGGTGCAACAGAAGGGTTGCTGAAAATGTACATGTTACTTTGCTCACTTGTTATATTGTCATTGAAATGAACCATTGCTCTATAGGAGCAAAGCTATACTTTAACTGCCTCACAAGGAGTTTGGGTCCTAGTCACTGAAGTCAAATGAAGTGGGGTTAAAGGGTTCATTTCTACATGCACTTTATTCAAACCAGTCCAGGTACTTGTTCAGGGCCCAGTCTTGTGTTGACAACAAAGAACATGTATATGTGGATTATTTTTCCCACGTTAGCCTCCTCCACAGCCACCACCACCTCCTGTACACCAGCCAACATTTGATATACCTCAACAGCGCCCTCAAGCAGGTCAGCCTCGGCATGCTAGTAGAGCACCCCTGCAAGTTGTACAGCTGGAAACACTGCAACAGGCCCAGTCTGCACTGAAACCACTGTGCAGTTCACAGAGCATTAAGTATATGAGACAAGAGAGCCATGAGAAGGTAAGATGCTTGCCTTAATACTACAGGCTTGGTTCATTTACTGTAGTGACTTTGTCCCTGCTGATTGTGTAGTCACATGTAGCGTCACAATGGCACTTGTAGATTGAAAATATCCCTCACAGTTACTGGCGTGTTAGAGAACAGCCTTCAGGTACTAACCTACGGCAAGGGTTTTTTCAGATCAAATGTAGTACCAAGGGACTAAATACATGTATACCCCAAACTGGGGCAGCTTGTGTGGGATTTGAACCACAGGTCACAAAACTGGAGATGGTGCAACTTTTTTGATTTTATATTTGATGCACTTTGCATTTTATAAAAAGTTTGATTTTTACAAAATTGATATTTTGCGTTAACTGTATGGATGAAAAGGGCGTATAATAAACTTTGGACAAGTATTTCAGGGACATGTTTGAAATTGGCTCTGCTCATGCAATTTTTCCTGAAGTTACTTGCAGGAGATTTGTTTACTTGCTTGTAAACACTGTACCAATAAGCCTTGAACAGCATCTACTGACTTCCTAGTGGTAGATTGATATGTAATAATCCAGTTAGCTTTTCAGTGAGACAAGCTCAGACCATCTGATATCTGACCAATTGAAGCATGGTCATTGGTATGAGCAGGTGTACAGCTGCACTGACTCATATGCGTAGACCGATTATCCTAAGTAATCATATATGACATAAAGGACCTGCAACACTCTGTATGGTTTTACATGATTCTCTATTAGAATATCTAATTTGGTTTAATAACTAATATCTTCATTCTATTTCCCTGAATTAAAAAAGTCTCTCCGTGGAAAACAGGTTTCAAAAATAAAAAATATTTGACAGAGTTATTTCTTACTTTGGTCACACTCGTTCTTTCATGGAACTGTAAATCTGCAGACACAAAGTCCTCTTTCAGATTTAAGAGTTTATTACTCGTACTCGTACGTACATGTAGGTAGCTTTCTTTTTTGTTTTCATGCTGTTTCATTAAAAGTGGTGAAAGTTTCCTTAACCCCTTGACGATGGGAATTTCTTCCTGAAAGCCGACTCCAAGAATTCCAGCCTCGCTTGGCCATGCAGGGCCACCTGCCAAACCGCAAATTCTCGGTTTGTGGCCCTGCTTGCTCTGCACGCTTTGAATTACACGGTGAAAAGGCTGATTGTTCGGTGGCATGCGGCTCTACTCACCCTTCCACATTCCCGTTGCCTCTTTTCAAAGTGGGGACTATTTATTTTTTTTACCTTTTTGTTTTGGGGTTTTTAACAAGAAACTTATACATTTTTCACATGATGAGTCATTGTCAAGGTAGCCAAATAGAGTACAGTATGTGTACTTCTCTTTTGCAAAAATCCTTGCGAAAATTCCACAAAAATCTTTTTATTTACCTTTAGTTTACTTTTCATTCCCTTGCTTGCACCCTAACTCGACAATTACTAGGAGAACCACGATTTGGAAGCAGTGTTAAGAGGTCAGTTAGCTCAAAAATACCAGAATGCACTTCCCATGCAAGTCACAGAGGAACAGACTTATGGTGAGTCTCACTCAATGCCAACACCTTTAATGTACATGTACAGTGGCTAAAGCCCACAAACTCAGCAGCCTAATTCACATAACAGTAACAGCTGTAGAGCTGCAAAATCTGCTCAGTAATGATTGACTTGGCAAAGTTTCTTGGAGCTATGAAATACTTTGAAAATTCTGGACAACTGGGAGAACATGAGCAGAGCTTTTTAAGGTGGCTTCTTGTGTATGATTCAGTGCTGCAACTGCTGGTGTATCTACATGTACATAGCAATTCCTGGCATTTGTCTCTTATTGTGTTTTTTGGAACGGGGTGACTCCTCTCAACATTTTCTCGCAGGTAATAAAACAACCGCACATCTTATCACTCACTCCAACAAAGCTGTCTAATTGACTTGATTGGTTTAGTAGGACAAGGCTTTATGACAGTCAAACTTATTAGCAACTTGTTAATGCAAAATATGGAAAAGTGTAAGTTCCACTGTTATTTGTTGCACAGGTCACAGACTAATGCGTATGACAGGGTGGTATAACCACATCACATTCTCTGTTATCCATCACATCAGCCATATGCACTCAAATACACCCATACACACGCACCCATGCTTGTTTTACAAGCACCCCTGCAGTTAACTGGGTAATGCAGTGACCATCAATCACTAACGCCCAGATATTCCCTTGTTGCTCTTAATTTTTCTCAGAAAAACAAGTGAAAAACATCTAACCATAAATGTGACAAAACAGTGTTTGACTGCTGAATTTGGGATATGGTATTTTGAAAAACATAGCACAGCTGAGATATTAAGTTTTGAGGAGTAAACTGTTACTTGTGTGTGATGGCAGATAATGAGTACTGAAATTAGTTTTCAATAGAATATTCTTACATGTTGATTCCTGTATTATGTGCAAATTGATACATGTACATGTAGCTTAAATGTACGTGTGTGTCAGCCTTTCTTTCAATAATTTCCTTTTTTTGCAGAACAAACTTGGGGAACAGAAACTATGAAATAATAGGCATGGTGCTTCAGAAGGTAACTTTCAAGGTTTTGCAGAGTTCCCCGAGCTGGTCAGTCAACTTTAAACATTGATACATCTGGAGTATCAAGACGACAGGAATAGCAATAAGTGTCTGACAAACTTCTGCATGCTTGGTGTCTTGTACAAAGTGCTTCCTATCTCACTAATGATACCACTCTCCCTCAGTGAACAGCCTTGTGGGTTTTTTCCTTCATGCTTGGTATTTTTTTTTTGTGTCCAAAGGTGCAAAAAGCAACCCTATAATGATATTTGCTACCAAGAAGTAAGTTACGTGGATGTGTTCAATGTCTTACGTTTTACTGTTTGTTGCAGCATTGCTAACCTCCACAGTAGGATTCCAAGTCTTAATGTACCCTGCCATTGATATTCATAACAATACTAGTACTGTGTATGTAAAACAACAGTTTTGCAAAGTTGTTGGCATTCTTCACCTTGAGAATAATATCCAACCTTGCTTACGTCTTTCCCGCTTTCTGTTTTTGTCATAAATCTGCTGTCTATAAAAGTGGAAGCATATTACCTTTAGTAAAGTTTACTCTGTACATGTATGTGGATATTGTAGAGACACTGTAAGGAAATTCTTTTTGGTAAACTTTATGTAGTTATACCTGAATTAACTAAAGCTGTGTAAAGGGGAACATACAATCATGTATCAATTACATTATGTATTGTACAAAGATTGTACAAAGACAGACTGCATGGAGCAGTGTGGTGAAACAAGCCTCCCTCTGTCATCTAGTGTGCATTTGTCTGATAAGTTATTACAAGGCAAAGCCAATGGAAAATGGAATGCTCAACAGATCAGTGAGAGAGAGAGAGAGAGGCTAGTTTTACTCCACTATGAGATACAGTAATCAATGTTTGCTTTATATCACCTCAGCCACAGATGCTGAACTGTTTTTGAGATACATGTACCATTAATCAAACTAAAATTAATGGCTATGTACCTCTGAATTTGAAATGAAAAGTCACCTGTACATTTCCAAACTCTCCATTGAAACGCTTGATGAATATGCTTCCATCCATGCCAACTCTTGAGACATACAGTGTACACTCCTCAAATATACGCATGTGTACGTGCCAGTCGAGACCACTTAAGACCTTCACAAGACCACCAGTCTGAATTCAAGTCACAAGCTATTCAAATGAACCCCAACAAAAGCTTTCCTTTGTCACTGTTCACCCTATTACTGGCGACTGGTCCATCTTGTGCATGGTCTTGTGATGGTCTCAACTACAACACTGGTTTGTGCATACAGACATAGAACTTCAGTTACCAATGGCTTGGTAAATGTACTGTGGTTGCCATGTGCATCATTTATTTCACAACAGGCAGTTATGGTATTGTACCTGTACTTTTTTGATTGCATGGCAGGAATGTGTAGCAAGTACCATTTGGTACTCTTGCAGTTGATTCAGCGGCTGAACGTGGGGTTGAGATATTATAAAGTATATATTAAATTAACTTGAGTTGACATAAATGTATGAAATGTGCACTAATTCAGTTTCTGACTCTAGTCAATAAAATCTGTTTGGCTTTTATTCTTTGCATATTTCTGCCTTGTTAACTGCGAAAATATAGGATAAGCGTCTAGTTCCTAGACCCGTAACCCTATGCCCTTTTTAAAAGTCATTCTCTAACATTTAATAGCTTTGCTTTGTCAGCTTTTTCATGTACAAATATGTCCTCTATGATTGCATTTTTAAGCTTTTAAATTTTTCATAATCAAGAAGAAATACACACGCAAACTGAAAAGCTGCCCGTGCTCAACTTTGAAGGTAAAAAGTGCCAAAAAGCTTGTCACCCTGTTTTGATGTGGGTCGCAGTATATTTGCTGTCAAAAGGATGTGATGAGGTGTTTTTCTGTTCATATTGAACTCAGTAAATAAAAAACAGGGGCTGCAAGATGCAAAGATTAATCGGACTAAAAGGGTTTAGGTGATAACTTTTCTTAGACTTGCTTTGTATATGCAACGTTATACTCTTCTGTGTATTTGATGTCCTTTTGGGGCAAGTGTATTGAAAAGTACACTTCTTTAAACATGCTGAGGTTACTGTCCAGGGTGCAGTTGATTTTATAAAGCACCAAAGTAGTTTTTCAAATAGCAAAACAAAAGTTGAAAATCAACTTCTTTGAAACAAAAAATGCTGTTTCAAAGACTTGTAAAAAAAATGACATTGCATGGGGTCCTTTCAGGATTTTGATAAAAGTATCCACAATATGAACCTGTCTCAGCAGCGTCGTACATGACATATTAAGTAGCATGCTTACAAAACATGTTAAAAACGTTAATTTGTTTTATTCTTTGAATATTTCAAAGCAAAAGAAATAGAATCATCCGAATTGATAGTTTTTTTCCTCAAAAGAGACATCTCCACGTATGTTGGTGTCAGGTCAGATGGGGGGTAGGCAGTTCGTACGTGTAAAGGTATCTTTGGATGATGTATCTACCTTTGCCATCTGTGTAGCATGTCTAGACGCTGCAGAAGCGGTATGATTGTCATAGCGAAAACTAAATTCTTGCTATTCTAAAATGTCGGTTCTCCCCATTTTTTAATCGAAGAGCAAACACGTTAGGTCACTTTTTACATCTTTAACTTGTACACACAAGTATTAAAATAGACACTTCTCGATACTTGACTCTTCTCTGGTTTTTTCCCTGTTTGATGGCTTTTCACTGTAGTTTTCCTATCTGGATACATACTGAAGCCGATCGGTATCTGCACACTCGAAGAGTCGAAAGCTCAAAGAGTATTTCCGGTTGAAAAGCATAGCAAAGAATTCATTTCGGTCGTGGTTTCATTTTCTTTAGACATGTTAGAATGTGGGTTTTCCCGGCCTTTTAATCTATCTTGGCTTCAATTCTGATCTTTTGTCGTCATGTTCAAAGCATTTGGTGCGGTAGTACGTCACAAACTGTTTCGCTTTTAGTGTTTCACCAAATTTCCGTAGTCGAAGGATTTGGATTGACACTAAAGTAGATATAACTAATATTCAAACCTAGCTTCACGTTTTCACTTTTTGAATGCAATCAATCACAGAATTACTTCTTAATTTCTGTTTGAACAAATTTTTACTTTAGAGCAAAACAGTCATTTGCCTACCTGTATTTAATGGTTGATCAACGTTTCTAATTAATACGAACAGCATGGGTCGCCAATGGAAGAACAAAGTCTAGCACAGTTGAATGGCTGCACCGTTCGCGTTACTTTTACTTAGTGGCTCATGAACTCGTTTATTCTCTAAGAATAATCCGTGTGCTGGAAATCCACATTTGTTGATACCGACATCAAACCGGACTGCAGGAAATATACTTCTTTCAATGAATTACATGAATTGTTAAGGTCCAAGATGGTGTGGAATTGGGCACTACATCTATGTTTGATTTATATTTCTCATTACGTTATTTCCTGTGGACTAAAAAACCCAAACCGTCACAAAGCAGGTGTTTTCAAAAGACTACTTCATTGATTTACTGCATTTCTCACTTCTAAGCGTGGTTTCCTCGAATTCTTGTTGGTCAAGATAAGTTTTAATTTTTGCGTCCAACCGTGTAAATTATCTGCTTGCATCTAAAAATAGCCTCACCACTCTCAAAAAGTAAATAACACAAGCAGTGGGTAATTCCAAAACACTGTAACACAAAATGTAGAACCGAGAGGCCGGGAAGAGACGTATAAGAGTTACACCTGGGTGCTCATTGGAGAAGGCAGCCGGGTATTCCAGACAGAATGTTCGGTCTCCCCCCCCCAAAAAAAAAAAGCCCGAAGAGGAAACTGCGGTTTCTTTGAACTGTGGTTAAAAAGAATTACCATTTTTTCCCTGGTTTCCCAGACCCTTGTGCGTTGCGGTGGATCCCAGGCCAGCACCACTGCCCTTGTCTAAACTCGCCAAGTGTGTTGCGTACTGATTCCCTGCATGTTGACAAGACCAGTTTCGAAATATTTCCTCTGTCAAAACAGATAGGGAAACTAGGGAATCTGCCTCTGATAAATGCGTGATTTATAAACTTACTCAGCAAAATACATCTACATGTAAGTGAATGAAGATAATTATATTTTCATTGACAATAATTCCTACCATGGGCAAATTAAACAAGTCTAATGTTGTTTCGTGCTACGGGAATTCCCAGGCCTCACGTAAGCTCTATACACCACACAGAAAAATTGCATACGGACTATTTATTTACCCGGTACCTTCCCATCAATTGAGTTTTGAACCTTTCATTGTATATTTCACTCTTCTCTGTATTGAAGGTTGCTTAATTGTAACCTTTAAATAATATCATTCAAGCGTCACACGTCAAAATGGGTTTTAAAAAGCGGCTTTCCGTAGAGCAAGTCTAAGTACGGCGTGTTCCCCTCGAGGAAAGGAAGTCTCCACGGACCGCACGTGCACGCGGCTACGGTGACCCGGCCGGCTCGCATCGCCTCAGCACGTACACGGCACGGCACAGTACGTGTACATGTACTGTACATGACGGTATCTCAGAGTGAAAATGGTTGATAGAAAAATGAAACTACTGCGCGAACTGTTCATATTCAATACATGGCAATCACACTGGTAAGTTACTAAGTACTGATCTTTGATTCACTTCCAGGATAAACTATATTATACCTTGTCTTGATGAAAAGAATTTCATTTACGGATGCCATTCGATACTCTCTGCACAAACCCTTTGGTTCGAAAACTTCTGTCCCTCGATATTTTCGCCTCAAAATTTGACATTTTAGGACATTTTATTGCTTTCATATGGCCAATACATGTAGCTGGGAAAAAGTGGTGTAGTTTGTGTATGTATTCCCCTGCCAAATTTCACTTGAATGTGCACAAATCTGTGAGTAAACATGGAGGGCACACAGCCAGTGGGAATGGTTGTGTGCAAATGTTATGCATTTCATGGTTCTGCCATGGAGGAAGGAAGTCCATAGTTGTGCATAGAGTAGGCCTATTGGCTGGGTTGACATTGTAGTTAAACCATTAAATATGGAGTGACATTGGCATGACTGGCCTAAAAAAGGATTGAGGAAATTTTCCCAGAGATTTTCTTTGACCTGGAGGACTGAGGACTGTTATTAGGTCCAGTTTTTTTGTGGACAGGCAGAAAGGTACTTAGGCAATGTGTCACATAATGATGTAGAAATAATCATTACATGACATCATTAATTTAAAAAACATTATTTGACTACATGTATAAATGTTATTTCATTATGTGTGGGTGTGCTGGAATAGGGGTTTGATTTTCCCACTCCCAGCCCCCCCCCAACCCACACCTGTTAAACAAGGGATAGGGATATGTTCATCAAGCTAGTGAGATTACTAGCTGACTCCGGGAATGGCTGTCAACACCAGCCCTTCCATCCAGTGTATCAGTCTGGTACCCAATGTTGTCTAGGCATATTTAACTATGGCACAGTTCCAACTAAAGTTAGTTTGAAGAGCAATTTTATACATAAATTATGACGATACCTGTACATGTACATACATATCTTTGCCAAGATGGGCTGCAAGATCTTCACTTACCGTAAGTGGCAGCTTTTCTGTGGGTATCCTCAATCAGCCTGTACAAATTAACTCTACATGCAGTTGTCAAATTTACACTTGGTCAAATCTGCAATATTTCACCATGCCACCAAAGTACGTGTACATGTATGCATGTAAACAGGTTCAACAAAAAGTTATCTATATTGACGTGCGTATGTGTGCCCACATTTGTGGCAGGGAATTCTACTTTGGCCATATGCTACTGAGAAGTGTTTGTTCTCTTTGCAATTTACATCTCTCAAAATAAGCTTAAGAAAATTAGACATTTTTTATCTTCCCGTTTTCCATTTCAATTTGTAATGTAGCCCTCTTGGATCCTGTAAAATACTTGTACTGGTAAGTTTGCTAACTCATGCAGAAAATATTATCTGCGTGAACCAACATTTTCTGAACAGGTGAATTAGATGGCATATTGGTTCCCCTAGCTACAGTTGACAATGATTTTCACCCCATGCTGTGTACATGTACATTGTACACGAACATAATTGTGGTGACCTCATCTTGCAAATGCAGGTCACTGTGACTCTCTTTCCATATGTAACAGGTTTCTAATTTACTACATAACACTGCAAACTTGGAAAATCTGAGAAAAAAATGACATTCAAATTTGTGCTCTTTTACATTTTCAGCCAGCCGCTCAAGCTTGTTCTGACACATGAGTACATGGTTTTAAGGGGAAATTGCAGTACAGAGGTTAGAGGGATCATTTAAGAGCATTTTGCCCTCTGTCTCAACCCCCATGATTTTGAAGCCTCATACGGTGTGTTAATGAAGTGCATGAAATTATTATGTTGCTTTATCTTTTTAAAATCTGAAATAATTGAAACATATTAATTGACCTAACCTGTTTCCTGTAAAATAACATGCTCTTAAAAAAAATGACAAACTTTTGTGTACGTTCCTTCACTGAAGTTCATTAGGTACGAGGTCACTATTCTTTACTTTCCCTCCTTTTCAATGAAATCAATCAATGTGCATTGGTGTCAAAATGCATTCATCATTTCTCTGTATTGGCCACCCACACATCGATCTGCGACTATTTTTTCTCTGTCAATGAGGAAACCTTATCATGTGTCAGGAATCTAGGCATGAGGGAGATTATTCTACATAATAAGGGAGAATTTCACTGAACTGAAGCTGAAATTGGATTCTCCCATTCTTTTGTACCAGTATTTTTATACATCTATGCATTGTTTCCTGTTTCATTATTGTACTTCTCTCAAGTACATACATGTACACCTCTGCCAAAATAATTTATTCTCAGAAAGACAATTTTCTCAGCCTCATAATGCCCTCTTCCAGCCACAACTGTTATTTTGAAGAATTTGCCCACCATCACAAGTTCATGAAACAGCTCTAGTGTTCCATTGTAGTTGTTTTTTGTTGTTAAGGGTATCTGAAATCAATTTAATACAAACCTTCAAAATGCCCTTTTGTGTCTCAGCTAACCTATTTTCAACTTTTGTTTCACTATTTGAAAGGGTACACCCTGTTAGGTTTTATGCTAATGATACATATTCATGAGCAAAACTGTGATGTCATCCCAGGAAGAAGCCTCAGTGTTGCATTGGTTTGTACACAAAAAAGTCCAGCATTTTTGTAGAATTTGCTGTCCTCAGTTTTCTCTTCTATACTGCAAAGCATTAAGCAAACATCAATTCTTTCATTCATGTTTTCATATGTAAATTCTGGGTTCACAATTTCAAAAGGACAACCCATTCACCGAACCGTCTTCCCTGGCTGACATCACAGCAACGTAAAAATGCCCCCAGTTGTCAAGGAAAGCATGGATCACTTTTGTTTAAAAGTAGACTTTTTTATTTATTTGCAAAGTAAATTTATTGTAGCAAAGTACACGTAAAGGAAGTGAAACTGTTTTCATACATTAAAGAAGAATACAGAGTTAAAGAAAAAATGTGTATAAGAGAAATTCATTGTACATAAACAACTCAAGATGAGCAGAACACTGTTCATATTGTTACGGGGGACCAAAATACCCGACATTTAGATCCTTTTAGGGTCTCTTTCAAGAAGTGTTCTGTTTGCAGTAAAAGAAAAATAGATCTTGTGAGAAATGGTTCTTTGCACAGGTACCTGTGTGAGCCATATACGTACACGTACCCGTGTACATGTACATGCATGTACTACTTAAAATACACATAAACTGTACCAGCAGAAAACTTCTTTTCATTAGGTTTTGTATCATGCTAACTCTACAGAGTCTTTTAAAATAAAGCGTTATATTTGGTTGGATCTTTGTAATCTGTCACTTCATTCATTCACATCAAATCTGCCGTGCAGTAATATTCATTTTCCACATTCACTCAAAAGTTTTATACATCAGTTAAATTTCAGTTAGTACATGTATATGTGCTAGACAACTTTATTCACATGTAAGTATTTTACAAAGCATTTCTTTTATGAAGTGTTCAGCTTTAGTTTTCAGAAAGTTTTTCACCTGCATGCAGAGGTGCTGTGCGATAAAATCCATGTAAGATTACATGTACAATGCCGCACCAGGGGGGTTTCCAAAGAAAGGAAAACCACTCACTCATGACGTTTCTTTTCCGGTAGTTTGTTTGTTCATAATTTGGTCGGATTTTCAAGGAGTTTGGTCAGAGGTATAGTCCCCTCATTGGTGAGAAATCACTTTCGTTTTGATTGACTGTAGTGTATGTACATGCACATGCAGTATGTGACATAGGAGTAAAGATACTTGTATGTTAACTGTTCTTTTCATGACGCTCATTAGATTGTTTTTAGATTTTATGATGGCATGTAAAAATATGTTTATTGATCATATTTGAGATTCATTTTCCCCTTTGGATATTCTTCAGCAGTATTGGCAATTTAAACTTTTATCTGTTTTGCAGACCCTTTGCTCTCCCTTTACATTAAAACTGTAACCAGTTGAAGTTTTGTGGTGAACAGCTTGTTTCAGTTTCATAGGAAATTATGAAATTGTTTTATGAAATGAGTTGTGTCATTTGCTAGCCAATATATGTAGTTTTGCATTCTTTTTCTTTCAGAGTGGTTCAGCTGGAGATATGGAACAGATGCTTTACGTTTCTTCGTGATTGAGTGTATAGCAAAGCCGTCAATCTGGAGACGTCTGCTTGCATAATACAAATTGTGTGCTTCTCATTTGAAACCAGTCCAGATTTTCTGTTGAAGGACTCATTGGCTAAGACCATTTAGTACAATCTCACTGTCACTGATGCACGGGCCCCCTCATCGCTAAATGTCTTTGAAGTTCATTTTAGAATCATTTGAGAATGACACATGTGACTCAACGCCAACTCAAGATGGCAGCTGAACTAGATCAGATGCCCCCAAGACGCAAACCATTTTGCAGGCAGACTGCAGTTACAAATAACGTTGATGTTGCTGATGGTCCCATATTTGCAGTACAGACTTCCAAAACTGGACCCACAAGGCACTTCAGACAAATCAAAGCCCCATGTAATCACTTCAGTCATGATGGTTGCAGCAAAGAAACTTCAAATAAAGACCTTCAACAAATGTTGCCAAATTCCAAAGCATCACAAAAAAATTCTTCACAATTGCAAATGATTCGAGATATTCATTGTAACGGTCTGAATCATCAATATACATGTAAAGGTGTTGGCGGAACCATACAGCTTTTTGTAAAGTACATATACAGTGAACACTTGACAAGATATGACCAGCTTCTATTTAAACAAAGAAGCAGTATTACAATCAGCTATCATCATGAAACATGTACACCAATTACCTGGCAAAAGGAACCTGAAAAAGCTCCCAAGAGGAAAGACATTTCAGATGGCCTTCCCAGCTCAGCTGGAGCAGTTTTGGCTGACATTTCCCATCGCAAGGATCTGTCTGATGTTTATCCAAGGAGGCCAGAGAGTAGTGGCCAACCGCTTCTTGAAAGTTACCCTGGAGGAGGCAGTCAAGGCAAAAGTCTTCAAACTTCATTAAGGAGAAGCTCGAACTCCTTGGTTGATGAACAGTTTGATAGTGGGGACTCAGGAAGGCAACTATCATCTAGTACATCATCTTCACTTGACACTCAAGAGTTGGAAGCCTCATCCTCTGACCGTACCATCCCGAAAATTGAAGTTAATGGTGTAGTGAAACAATCTCTGTCAGAATCAGGAAGGCATAAGGGGGAAGGTTTCCGCAAGTCCAAGAAGTCAAGTGGCTATGGGACTGGGGGAAGTGATGAGATCCCTGAGGGGCAACATTTTTCAAGTGTCTTCTTATCATCTGAAAATTCAGTAAATGAAGAAATTCATCACCCCGGAAGTTATGAAGATGAACGTAGAAGTTTCAGGCTATCACATTTCTCAAGTGAAGGTGGAGAACATTCGTCACCGGGCCACAATTTTAAACTTTCCACTGGTGAACGAAAAGTTCAGTGTCAAGATTCAGATTTACCACCAGATGCTGCAATCTGGCTTTTTAAACAGGGGACGCACAGGAAGATTCCATCTCACATCGCAAAAATAGATATTGATAATTTATCTCATTCACAATGTGACAGAATTTTCATGGAAATTCTCCAGGCCAATCCACAAATACCTATCCCAAGATGTGAATGCTTTGATCAGAGCAGTTTGAAGAAGGAAAGATATTCTGAACAGGTTTTCACAGAAGAGGAAGAGAATAAAAGATGTGCACGTGCATGTACATGTATAGAGGCCCAGCTGGATTTTCTTGAAAAAATGGCTTTGATCTCTAAATCCTGGGCTAATGACATGCCTGCAGATGCAGACCAAAGCCGGGATCCATCTGAGGCTACTGCCAGTTCTGGAGAGCAATTGGAGTTGGAATTCTCTGCGGAATCAGGTACAGGTATTAACACTCATCACAACTGAAAAATTGACAAACTTGATCCTTCCTTGCAATATTTGGCATTGTAGCATCACATTCCACCATTGTGGTTGCTTTTGGCCACATGTGCATGTACAAGCATCATAAATTTGAAATATTAACACTGTTAATACAGAATTTTGTGTTAACGGATATTAACACAGGATGTTTGTCCTGCATACATATGGCTCTTCCTGTAATCTTTATCATCTGTCTGAGATGTGCACATGTTAATTAGTGTTTTGCACGCAATATTTAGGTGATGTTTTCTTTCCAGAAATCATCTTACTCACCACTACAGCCCAGTGTAACTAAGTTGAGTCAAATCAACACTGAATTAAATTCTCCAAATTTCTTCATTCCATCATGTCCATAGAACCGTCACTCTGCCACAGTAGCATCAGGGGTGATGATGAGATTGATGGAAAGACAGACGCACCTTGCCATACCTCCTCAGGTACTGTTACCAGACAGACACCTTCCTATGCATCTGCTTATTTGCCAGGTACCAACACTTCTCCCAGCTACTTGAACAATGGCACTAATTGTCTAAGACCATCTGCAAGTGCCAGTCACTTCAACAAGGCAGGAATTGAAATGGATGGAAGCGATCGAAGATACCCACAAAAGAACACCCATGGTATGGAAGGGAGCCGGACTGGTCATCAGCCTCTGGCCAATGGCTACTTGGCAGCTCAGAATCACAGGGAGCAGTTGCAAGCAGAAGCTAGTCCTTTGAGGGGAGCAACAGGCTTCACAGATCATGGGATAACATCAGGGAGCAGTGATGCGCGTCATATGGAACAGAGAGCTCCATTTGAGGAAGTAGTTGCTAATGGATATGCTGAACCCAGTCATGGCAAGCGGTCAACTGGCTTCAAGGATCATTGTGTTGGATGTAACACAATGCATAATGGCAGAATTTCACATACGTCATACAGAATGGTTTCATCTCAGCAACCCAGTAATGGATGCACCAATCCAGTCGGACGGGCAAGTGTGCTCTTTTCTTTCCCCTTGAAAATTGCCTGATTAGAAAATCACACAATATATTTTTTCCATTCTCCTAATTAAGAAACACCATCCTGTTCACTCTTCATGGATATTTATTGGCTAATATGGAGGACGAATTCAGAATCAAATATTTGGGGGCCAAACTTGTGTTGGGTTTTTTTTTGTGGGGGGCAATAATATGGAAATTTTTCATGCAGCCTTTTCTGGCCTTTCTGAGGGGTGGGGCTATATGTGGGGGATGGGATTTTACATGCTTCTTTGAAGGAAGAGAGATGAAATAGGCCCGAAATTTTGCCTTCCATTATTTCTCAAAACAAAAATGGTTTTGATGAATTGACTATATCTTACTTTAGCAGGATTATAGTTCCCAGCTGGGTGATCCTGAGCGTGCTGTATACTGTAAGAAGAGATGTCAAGACAACCGATGCCAAGACAGCAGTTGCTTATTGGTAAGTTTTTGCCTTAGCCATATCAGACTGGTCGGTGTGTGTTGAACCTGTAGCTGATTGCACTACTTAGCTCCACAAAAGGGGAAATTTGTCACCGACGAATTAATTGAATTAATTGTAATTCACAAACAAAATAAGTTTTACAAAAAATGAAAGAGGAATTACAGGTTATGGTGTACTTTGTTTACTTCAATTGCATTTTGCTTTTTGTTGAAGAATTACCTTTGATTATGGAGTTGGTAACAGCTAGCATTACCAAACCTACACTGTCATGATAATAAACAAGACTACATAGTGATTAACATGCATTTCTGTTGTAGGGAAAAAGGCAAATTTTGAAACTGGGGAGTCTTTTCCTGGAAAACAGGATCAAAGATGGAGGGCACATCATGGACTGTTTGTGGCAACACAGCAGTCGATGCAAGGAGGTTGAATGCATTGTACCATTCTGTGCTGTGTTCCGAAGGAGGTTAGTGTCTTAATTAGTGTAGTGCAGCCTAGCCCAACAAACTCATTCTTCAGAGCGTCAAACTTGTTTCAATTTCTCGAGCCTTTGGTTTGAGAACTTGAAAGAGACGAAAGTCAGTCACAAGTCTTTTTGTTAGAAATGTTAGAATAACTAGTGGCAGAGAATTTGATGAGAATTCCTTGACATGGGTGAATGACATTAACTTGCGGTGGCTGGATTACCGCTATGAATTTTGGTCAGAAAATAACTTGTGGGATAGTTATAATCAATAAGAATAATGAGAAAACTGGAGAA
>NW_019091456.1:108941-177704 GCF_001949145.1 Acanthaster planci
ACAAATGATGATATGGGATGCTTTTGATACAATGTAATACTAGTACATGAAATGTAAAAGAAAATAAAACCTATGTTTGACAAGTGTATTTTAAGAGCATTGGAAATATGGGCCAAAGGACCTTTCACAGAAAACAGTTTGCTTTCTGATTTAGTGCTACCACAGATGAATTGTCTAAAGTTAAATTTTTCTACACTTACCACCACTAACAGTGCGTGGGACATTGTTTTAAATTGACCACAGTAGCCAAAGCTGCTCTTCCTTCAGATAAACAAAGCTTGTTTCAGAAAATCTGAAGCCTACTGATTACAATCCCTTCTCTTTGGACACTGCACTTTAGGCCTGCTTTGGTCATTTGACCACCTTGTTTCCTTCACTGTAATTCTTGAAGTACATTGTATACATACATGTACACCTTGACAAAGCTATGTGACAAAAGTGCCCCATTGTTTTCAAGAAGTACAAAATTTAGTCCATTGGAACAACCTGACAATCATCCCTCATTAAAAACTATGATATGACCCACATAGGCTGCAATAGGAAGAGTGGAAGATTTTTACAGAGCTATAGATGTAAAATAATCATGAATCCATAGCCAGGCTATTTTACTCTTGTATATTTCAGGCCTTGGCTTCCATTTGAAGAACACTTCAGTCAAATGTGTCGTGGTTCAATCAGTCTGGATCTCCAGATGGAGCTGGTAAACATCATGACAAAGCAGCTCCGATTAGGCGACTTTCTGGTAATACACTTGACATAATCTCCTGACCTGAACCAGTTGAGGTCTCGTTGATCAAAGGTCATATTTCTTCCTGTGTAGATTGTGAATCTTTTTAAAATACAGTTGAATACAATTAGCGTGCATTTTTACAATTTTTCTTAAATCAACTGTAAATTTTCAAAGCTTACTTTGCAGTGCAGTCCACATACATGTAAACCTAAAACCCAGCACTGGTCTTGTTGTACATGTACTTGTAAGAATTGCTTAGCCAAACTCTGGCCCACTGTCATCTACAGAGCTTGATATTGTAGCATGAAACTAGAGTTGAAGAGAATGGTCCCCCACAAACCAACTTACATGTATATATATGAGGTGTTGCTAAGTAATATAAAATGATTATAAATTCCCAATTTAATTCGTCACATCCGAAACGTGAAAATTTGTTGGTTTTATTGTCTAATATTTTCATACAGATCTGCCCCATTAACCCGGTCAGTAGTGAGTTGTGGAAAACAGCTTGTGTTGTAGAGGGACAGTTCTTGGGAGACTTTGGTGATTTCAACATCTTGCGGGCTCGTATTGCCTTTCAAGATAAGGCAAGACACGATGTTGTCATCAAAAAGGTATAAAAGGTTGTTTATATTTTATTTGTAAAGTAATCTGGAATATGTGCAGAGTTTTGCCGAGAAAGAAGTGTTAAGCCTTATTCGCATTGAACTAAAAATGTAACAGTTACCATGATCGAGTGCTTCTTCAAATGCAGCTCTTGTTCCTTGCATCTGTTTAAGGATTACTTGTGACCTGCAAAAATTCTCTTGGTCACTTTTAAAACCTACAGTGGCCTTCTCAGAATCTCATGAGGGCGCTATCTGATTGAGTTTGTAATCTGACACTAGATGCAGCTTCAGGAAAGCCCAAAACTGTTCAATTTCTTTTTGTTGTTTTTCGTACGTTGTCAAGTTGTCCCTAGTGTATCTCTAATGTCCTGTACAGTATTATTACATGTATGAGAAGCAATGTAGGTCATACTGGTATGCTTTGACCAGTGCATGTGTTGAAAATGTAAATTCATTCTGACGTGGCCGTCCACATGGGACTTTTCTGCGATGTGAAAATAACAATTCCTCGGCCAGGTTGGTCCTGGAAAATGTTCATTGCAAAAAGTAAAACTATCAACCAACATTCAACACTTTACAATTGTGATAGTTCACTGGCTGTCCATATTGGATTTAATTTTGTCCAGTTGACAACAGTCATTTACTTTTTGGCCATGGGCGGAAGGGGGGGCAGGCAACAGGGACTGTGGCAACCCTCCCAGAAAAGAAATGAATTATTAAGCATCTTTAATGGAGATTGTTTTGTATGAACAGAGCCAGTTTGTTCAGAAAATTGTTTCTGAGCAGCTGCATAATTGTGACCGATGCAGTCAGTTAATGCAAAAGTGCACTTGGGATGTTGCTTACTTGTGTTTGCCCCCCAAAATTTGGGTCTGGATCCAGCCTTGTTTTTTGGCAAGTATTAATAGGCACTGGAGTTATTCAACACTTTTCTGAATTATTTGTAACGTGTATTAGATGAATACACTAATCCACTCTGCATACAGTTACCCTTTCAGTGATGAATACAAGCTGGGACATCTATCAAAGCCTAATGGTGCTATGTACTCATTACCCACGTTAACAGGCTACAGATTTGAGAGAGGACTTATGTACAATGTGCCATGTTGTAATAATGGTGTAGACCGTGTATGCCACAAGGAGAGTGTTGCTTGATGTGACTCTGATATCCCAACTGGCCCATCGAGGCTTTAATTGGTCATTTTTCCATACCCTGTCCATCTCAGGCTTCTCTAAAATCAATCCTAGATTGTAGGTCTGAAGTGTTCAAATTAAATGGAAGTACCGAAATATGTTGCTCTTTTGCATTTTATTCAAGGTTCCGGGGCACATTCTGACTTACATTTGAGTTGATAACTTCAAAGACAGCAGGTAGAAAAGATAAATTCTGAGAAGGCAGTGAAGTTGAGTATTGGAAAATAGTCATATTTAGATGTGAACTCCTTTGAAGGAAGGCTGCCCCCTCCCCCACCCTAATTGTCTGTCATTTTGCCACTCTTTTATTTTTAGGCTCTTTCCCACCCAGACTTGAAAAAACTCTACTTCAATATCAACCAGAAATCTTCACCTTATATCACGCAAAGCTACTGGTGCAGTGATATATCAGGGAGCGAAATGTTAGTCTGCTCAACGTATTATCCAGGTAATAATAGCTTTATGTATTAACTGCTGAGGGCGCTCTCCTCCCGTCATACAATTTATACATAAAATCAGCAGCATTGGTTTGAAAATTACAGGAGTTGCCCAACTTGCCCTTTTTGAGAAAATTAAATTCAGTATATATGCATTTATATAAACATGATTGAAAATAGTCTTAACATGGTAGCTGTACATGCAATGACAGTATTGGTGTTGAATTCATCACAAGTACTTTCACAAGACCAGTGAAAAGTAGCAGGGTTAACTGTGACAGATGACTTGGCTGACGAGATGACTTGTTATAGACTTTCAGGGACTTGTGATTAATTCAACTACACTGTGTAGTGACGTTATGTAGGGTGAAAGGACTGCACTTGGGATGTCAAGAGAATCATGTCCACTTGTGTTGTTGCTGCAGGCAGGTGCTGGCCTAACAAAGCTCAAAGGAAATACTGACACGTGTAAACTTCCTTCATTTGTGTTTTCCAATGGTTTATATTCTGTATGACAGAAGGGCCTGAGGATGACTATTAAATGGGTACAATTTTGTTCAAAACTTACTTGTTGCAGGTAGGGGTGGGAACAAGTCTTGAAATGGAGGAGGGGTTGGAACTGTTGGACAAAGCAATGCCTTTTTGCACTTCTATTAAAATAGATCACCATATGTATTACCTTTCAATCTTATATTTTTGTTTCAATTTAAAAATCATAGAATTTTGTATAAACTACATGTAATTATTCTAATTACCTTTATATTTGTTCACTTCCGATTGACTCATTTATATACAGAAATGGAAAGTTTGCATAATGCCTGGATGGTTCAGGAGTTGACCTTTGACATCTGTTTGACCTTGCTTCAACAAGTTCTTTATGCTGCCATGCACCTTCACTCTACATACAAGATTGTCTACCTCAACTGGAAGTGTAAGCAATCAGGAGAGATTTTATTGATGAAGTGCTTTTAGTGCAGTACAATTTTTTGCTGCAGCTGAAAGCGGTGGGATGAAAAAGATTCCTTATTTGAAAAAGAATTTGGGAAAAATATTTGTGCGATGTGTGCAATAACAGATGTACAAAGCATTATGATTTTTGTCAACAAATGCCGTATGGAATTTGACATTGCTAAGCATAATGTGCAGCTTTTGAAATTTTTAGGTAATTTCTGTCACAAATTTGTCAAGCTAATGGTTTCCTGACACCAGAAATAGACAGTTTGATCAAACAGCTATTCATAGGCCTTATCTGCTTATTATGCAAGTACTCTCTCAACTGTGAGGAACATTTTGTTTACACTGAATCCTGCTATGGGGGATTGAACCACAGCGAAGCAAACTGTAAACAAACCTTGTTTTGTTTACACTGTCTTCTGATCCTGCTTTCATCAATCTTTCACAACAGAAAAGTCACTGAGTTTTTGTGCACTGTACTATGGATGCAAAACTCTGTGCTTTGGTTTAGGCTTCTAGCTATGCTTACAATTTCATTGCGACTTTGTCACTGGTTCTATGGCACATCGAGGGGTAATTGCTATTCACTTTGCTTTTGTTTTATACTCAATATCACATCACTGTTCCACAGTTGCCTGTCTGTGACAAAACTTTGCTGTCACCACTGCCCTTACTAGATGCCTTGACTTTGAACACTGACCAAGCCAAACTTTTCAGGGCATGGTTTGCTTTGTTTATAGACTTAAAAAAAGTGAAGAGACACAGACCTAACCAACTGAATAAAAATATAAATAAATGCTAATGAAAAGTAGAGATAGTCCAAGGTAGCATTGCTATGCACATGAACAAAAAACAATGGGTGTGGTGCTGCTGTTCAGTTGTAAAGTACCCATGTGGATAATGTACATTACAGCTGCAGAGAAAGTACCAATCACTCGTTTACATTGTGCACTAGACTTTGCGGGGACTAGCCGCTCTCAAATGAATAATGTTTATGGACTTTTGGACGTCCAAAGTCAACTGCGCCATACAAACTGGATATGTTTGTGTCAAATTGCAGGATCAGACCCACCAATTAGCAGGTCTGATCTTTCCCAAAAGGAGAATCGAGAAAGGAGGATCAGATTTGGATCAGAGCCTGATCCACTTGGCATTTACACTTGTTGTTGATCTACCTGCAATCCTCCTTGGTGGATCAAAACCCCTTTTGATCCCCTTGCAGAATCCAGTGTAGATGTAGTCAAATACAGCGTTGAGGTTGACAATCAAGCTATTTATGCTAGGTGTCTTGCCTCCACTGCAAGAACCAAGAGAGTTTCAACGTAATTAATGTATGCTGTACGTGTGCCAGACATGCACAAACAAGCATGCTGTTTCACCTCACGTCAGATTGTTGCTTAAAATCTCTTCCTGGGCTCGAAATTGCCATTGAAGTGCTCGTGTGACACAAGTGAAATCTAACCAAATGCAAGTTTTCCTCAACTCAAGCTTGCCCTGTGCTCAAGGTGGAAAAGTACCAGTATGATATGAATGAAACCAAAAATAAGTTGAACAAAATCATTCTACTGTAGCTTGTCTGTCTGTCTTCTGTGTTCCAGCCACTGGTAGATTGGAATACCACAAACAAATCCATATGGTGCTGATGTATACATACATGTACAGTGTAGATTGCCATGGACATTGTTTTGCGGGTTGGGGACCAGACATACTGCTGAGTGATGTATAACCTCGCTCCCTCCTTACTGATATATACAAGTCAGTCGTTGAATGTATAACTGAAACTGTCAGGTTGGAGTGTGCATTGCATGTGGACTCGGAGCATTTTTTTTTACACATACACACGTTGACATCATTTTGCAGTGAGTTTTTTAATCACAGTATGGTGGGAAATTTGTTGGTGACTTGTTCAGTTTTCATCTTCATGAAACATTCACCACCAAAACACAAAAGTCCGCACTCTTTCCTTGGAACTGAGGGGATGTGTCCAAAACTGAATGCCCAGCTGTTTCCCTCAAAAATTAGTGCAAGTTAAACTTTGTTTGCGCAAGTTGTTTCAAATGCTAACTTGCACATGGCACAAGTAAATGTTTTGGCACTTTTGATCCCTGCTCTTATATGTAGAGTTCATTATTGTCTGTCACCTTGTCTTTTCTCATGAAAAGTGAGGGAGGGGGGTGCTACATCATTAATCACTAATCTCAGTTATGTATTTAACCATCTGGATATCCCATGAGGTCCATTGGATGATTAGGACATACCCTGTGTACATGCATGATAAGTAACGCCAACAATGTCCCTTTCCCAACTGAAGTCCAGTGTAATGGGCTTTTTCAGTTCATGTATTGATAGTTGCTCTCATTATAGGAGCACCAGTAATTGTCTAATGGTTGCCAGTGTCATGGATGGTCATTCTGACACTCCTAGTTTCCATGTGTAAAAGGTTCCAATGTGCTATGGGATGGCCGGACTACTGGTGAGAACATCAAGCTTTGTAACTTCAACAAGGTAGTTCAGATAAAGCCTGGTTGTGTGGTGCAGTGTCCTGCCAACATCATAGAGTCCTTTGATCCGTGCTTTACTGCACCCGAGGTAAGTATCCAGACAATCTGTCATTTTCACAAGTCAGGAGTGTATGAGACTTGATCGTGACAACATCAATAGTCTACTTGATGTGCTTGTGTGTACTTAGGAATGTTAATGTTTTAATTATTTGTAGGAATTCACATTCCTATTTTGTAACTTTCAAATGTGCCAATGCCTATGCTGCCGTTGAACATAAGTATTACTCCCTGCTTGTGTAGTGACTATAGATAGTTATTGAAGCTGTTAATCTATTTCTCATTAAAACTAATTATGCATGTACTTCCATCACTGTACATTAACCATTGCCAATCTATGTAAAGTTTAGGACACCATGAAGTGTTTCAGGTCCCTGTGGTACCTTGTTTCTATACCCCACGGCCCTCATGTTTCATTAACAAGGTACCAGGTTTGAGCCCTGCATTGACTGTCTTTCCCATTTTTCTTTTGTTTTCGTCAAAGAAATCCTGCATTTACTTTCACACTAATTTTTGTTTAGATTATCATCCCTTGGAAGATTTTTGGTTTTCATAGGAAATAAAGTCTAAGATCTGTGTATTACAGACTGATTTGATTCCTGTGTCCAATGCTGCAGGTTGATGCAATAGAAGTAAACAGCAACCAGTCTAAAATGCCATACATGTAACTATAGTCACTGCATTAAATTTATGTGCTCATTTTGAGAAGGGAGATGACATTATGATTTCGTGCATGGCTGTTTGTGCTCTTGCTTAACCAGATAACTTTTTCAACAAATTTTTGACCATTCAGCAGAAGTGAACTCATACACAGCAATCTGTTGTGCATATCAGATGAACAAATTCAACATAAAATAACCAAGCAAAACAAATCAAACAAATTTCCCAAACTAAGCTGGATGGCTGGAAAACTTGCCATTGCTCAATTTGCCATGGTCAATACAAGAAATTCACAATGCTTTCTTTGAGGTCCTTGAATGCTGGTTTATCCATTGAGAATTCAGAGAATTACTGTCGTATTCCAAAGAAATGAGAAAAAAATGACTTAAAATGGTGGGCAGAGCCAATTGTATAACCGTTTTTGGCCAATGATAAAATGGTGAATGAATAACAGTAGTTAAAACTGAGATTTTCCATGTCCGAATTTTCAACAGTGCTGAACACACTTTGCAGCCTTACCGCATTTCTGTGGGATTGTTTATACATGTACTTATATTTGGCAGAAACCTTGCTGGCTAAATTCTACATATGGTATCCATTTAAGTTTCACACTTTTTCATAAGATCAACTAACCTGACTGACTGTAGATAGAAGTCGAGATGGAGTCAGGATTAAAACATGTATTTTGAAAACGTCATTGCATGAAGCTTTCTCATCCAACTGGACACTGCTGTTTAATGCTAATTTATTGCATTGTTAAAATGTCTTCCTCAGGTGTTTTGCAGGACTCCTCTGTCTTATAATTCGGATGTATGGGGTATTGGCTGTCTGTTGTATGAGATGCTGTACAAGAAATCTCCCTACCAAGACCACACCCACCTATCTCCAGCAGAGATGAGACAGTTGGTGAGCTTTTGTGCCTATGTTGCATGAGAAAAAACAGTTTAACAGGCCAGTTCCAAAATGAATATTTCTTGTAGTACATTATATGGTACGTACAGTATCCATTGTTTTTAGAATGGGAGATGGCAACTGCATTCTATGTTTAAAGGTCTGTTTATCAGTTTTGTAGGAAGACTCAAGTCTGGACTCACTTTGACGCACTGAGACGTTTTTTGTGAACTTGGACTAGGGCCTAAAGACTGATTGACTTGATCTGAGTCTTACACAAGTCCACCCAAAAGACTCTTTTATCATCATCAGCACCCTTTTTGATGCAAAACAAGGAAATGAATGGGAAGGCTTAAAACGACACCTTTGTATACTGTTTCCAATTTATGAGGGGTCATCTTCTATAAAACATTTTTATGTCAAGTAACGTAACCTTGCCTTGCATTCTACTTCTTTATGATGTTTATGTGGACACATTAATCAAGTTATAAAATTATTCCTAACCTTCTGTATTTAATATTAAAATATGTATGGCAAATTTTGAAACCTGTGTGTGGATTTTTAGTACAAATTTGAAAAAAAATATTTTTGAGTACCCAGACAATCTGTGCTGGTATGAAATTCTAGTGCAACGTCAGTGTACACCATCTGCTCTTTACCCATCAAGTGAAGTTCTATGCAATATTGATTACATGTTGGCAGTGGTAACTCAACTTGAAATGAGTTCATGGGTTCAATATTCATAATATAGGAAGCGATAGTGGAAAGGTCAACTATCGTGAAATTCGACCAAAGCATCAGCACATCGTAATCCAACATTTAACATTTATATGCACCTACTATGTGGAACAGACTTCCAATATGTTTGAAAAATCCCAATGAATTTTAAGGTTTAAAAGCATTCTTTTTTTTGTTTTTTCATAGTTTTTATGAAAATTTTTATGAGGATTAATGCCTTGTTAACCAGAGGTGATTTTGATGTTTTGTAAAATGTTTAAGAATAATTAATATTCATGTATGAATTAAGAATACAATTTTTCTGATACTTGGAAATGCCACTCTTTGTTCCTTTCTTTGAATTTCTAATTACTTGATCATACATGGGCCATTTTCTTCGGTGTGTGTAGTACTCGGTGTTTGCTGATACTGTATTGGTGCCTATGTTTTTGTACATGCATGCACCAGAACATAAGTTTGGTTTATTAGAGGACTGGGACATGGACTAGGATTTTCAGACTCAAACTTAAACTAGTAGGACTCGGACTCAATTGTGTTTGGCTCTAATAGAATGCAGTTGATGCTTTGTGCCAAAATGTTCAGGATTAATTTGTTCTGCTCTCTGAATTCTTTTACATTTAAGGTGAAACTTGAGCATTTTGGAAAAAAAATGTGTGATAGACACATAAAGAAACATTGCGTTAACCTTCATGCTATGGCCATGTCTGTTTTTTCCTATTAAAATTATCTTGTCAAAATTGACAAAGTGTATTGCAAATGCAAACCCTGGGATGACATCATATGCTACGACAGTGTGCTGTCAGTGTTACCTTCTGAAGCATCATTCCATCCTCCATTTCTTGTCTTCAGGTACGTGATGATCAGATCCAACCCGACTTACCTTGTGATAATAGTCAACTCCTGGCACTTCTCTGTGACTGCTTGCAGAGGAAAATGTGTGAACGTTTAACAACAGAGATGTTCCTAGAGAAAGTGGATGATTTGCTGTCGGCCAAGACAGCAGAAGCAGAGAGATGATGGACACGTACATCAGCGTCTCTTGTTATGATGCCTCTTGATAAATTTCTTCAGACAACATGTATTTCTGACTGAAGTGCCATTGGCCATTAGGAAACTGTTTGGCCACTGAACTACCGGTGCAGGCTTGCTAAAGGCCATTATTTTTAGGGGTTACAATGGCAAGGAAAGTTTGTTGTAAAAGTACCCTGCAGCTGGAGATTAAAAAAAGATAAAATACATGATGTTCTGACACTGATGTTGCTTTAACACAAAAGCAGCTGAGAAGGGGGTTAAACTCTACAGGTTCTTCATGAAATTAATATTGCAATCCATTTTTGTGTTAGGCCTTATTAATGTAGGGTAGTGCATTCAAGGCACCAGGGTGCCATAATTGTTATCTCTAATTTGTAATACATGCATGTTCAGAGTGCTCATTGGTGCATCGTATTTGCCTCGAGTTGAAGCACACCTTTACTGGCAAAGATGAGACAGTGTAGTGGGAAGTTTCAAAGCAGGCTTGTGCATGTGCCCAGCGCACACGTGGAGACCATACGTTCAACTACAAATTGGTTGGGCATGCTCAGCATGCCTGGGCCAAGTGCCTGGTTGTGAGCCTACACAGTGTGAGTTTCCACCAACTCACTGTCATGTCATTGCTATTTAACAACATCCTCCCTTGTTCCCACTCGTATCCAGTGGCGTAGCTACAGCAGCTGAGGGGGCACCTGGGGGTGCACCATTTTTTTCTGGGGGCACTGAAAATAAATGAACAAGGTATATATATTTTTTGTCCATTTCAAAATTTCAAAGGGGGGGGCACCCGGGGGACACAAGCCTCCATCAGGGGGGCACATCCCCCCCCGTAGTTACGCCACTGTTCGTATCAGATAAGGTACTTTGATATTTACAGAACACTTGGCTTGATTGGAATAAAATGAATTGGATATCTCAAGACGTAAAGGTATCCAAATTGGGTTCAATCAGCCTTTGCAGAGCTGAGATCTCAAAGTGATGGAATGGGAAGGATGGCAAATCTACCATCTTTCATTTGGCTGTACAAGAAAAGGGGCTCCAGGAGAGTTAAATTAACTTTGCTTTGTCACACTAGGGTCTCTAGTTGGGTAAATTTCATATGCCACTGTTTGTGTAGATGCTCCTGTACATGGACAGGATAGGAAATAAATGGTTCAACTCTTAAGGAAAAAAGTTTGTCACAGGGTCCAAGAGTATTTTATGTATTTCTGAGTTAGAATCCACCAAACACGTTGAAATCCATCAGGTAATCTACCGTGAATATTATAAGCTATTTTGATGGGGATGAATGTATTATATTCAAAAAGGTGCAGATTTCTTGCATTGTTGTAGGTGGGGGCTAGTTCGTGGTAAAAACATAACTTCAAAGAGTTGTTAAAGGTTGGTAAAGTTTTGTGATTTTTTTCATTAACAAATACGATGAAATAGCACAGTTATTTGTATCCTGCATAATTCTGCCTAACCGAGGTTTTTGTTGGGTTCTCTGTTGTAATTTGAATCGAACAACTAATATTAAACAACTATTTTAAAGTTTTCTTAGTTTGCTTATTACCTGTTGTATAGTGATACCAAGTCCAATGTACGAATTGCTTTCTTTGTAATATGAAATGCATCTACATGTAAGCTGAAACTTAGTTAAAACCTTTGTCGGTTTATTGGGGTTCAGATGGTTACATTGGTAGAAGAAGGTTATAATTCGATGACGTTTTGTCTGTTTTATTTTGGTCACGTATTTACGTTGAAAGACGTCTTGCTGTGTGGATATTAAAAGGTGGTTGTATCACATAGCCAATAAATGTCTGTTGTAAAGATTGACATCTTGTCGATGTGCAAATAAGGCAATGAATGCTGTCTTAATTCTCCGGAGAATGAATGCGACTATAATTCTATTTTAATTCCCGAGCCGCAGGCGTGGGCATTATCAGCGTCCATTCTCCTGCCGGTCTGAACGTTATTTTAAGACCGAACAAGCGCAAATATTTTCTCATTCATAAATATCTTTTGTCAGAAAGTCAGAAAAGGTTAAAAATCTATACACTTCTAACGACTTTTTTCACCAATTTTCCTTTTTTTAGCCACCCTTCTAGCCATTTTGTGGTATGTGCCTCTGCGAACTGGTACCGTCAAAGACCAGCCACGTGACTGGCTCTCTACCAATACGAATGGCTCTCTCTCGGGCGTTCGTGAATATAGGACGATATCCAAGACAATCACCCGCAAACAGACATGCATCCCATCACGGAGATCAATAATATACTGAAGAAACAGGAGAGGTCCAGAACGGTGCCCTGAGTGTCACCACTTCTCAAAACTGAACAGTTTGGTCATTATGTTAGGGATGACTCTAGGTAAAGATACTTCAGACACATGGAAAAAACGACTTGAAACCAGTTTGTAAAATTCGGCTTGCGTACTTTACAATTCCATATTATGTACACTATTTACAATGATGTTAAAGTTTGATGAATAATCGGTAGGCCTACAATGGGCCCTTAAATTTGAAATAATTGTCCTATGACTTACTACATGTACTTTACTCTTCTACTAGATTTCCGAGAGGACCACTTCATCATGGAAAATTGGTAACTTCATTATGTTGATCAAATATAAGTCCCTGATATGTGATTACTCCTTCAACAAGTAAAGATGGGAATTCCCACTCCGTAACGGTGCATTCGGCCGATTCCGTGGCATTCCAGCCAGGTAACAGAGTCTGGCGTATTATAGTCTCCTCTCAAGGACAGCTTGACTTCAGGTGTTAGACTCCCCGGAACTATCGTACGTACACATAGAGTGGATGTAATAGAATTCTGAAATCCCAAAGGTTACTGCCATCTATACAAATAAATTCAATATTGTCATGTGCAAGTTTCATGTAAAAGCCGGAAATTACTCAAAAGTTTCCATTGCACATCTGCGTAGGCCAAAGTCACAATGTTTCTTATTCAGTTAAACTGCATTGCGTTTGAAACAACATATTTCAATTACGTTCGCAATTGTCATACATCAAATAAAGCTCATACTGATCTGCAAATCATGCTCATGTATGGTCAGTCCAATAATTAACACAGGGTATTTTTAATTCAAGCAAACTACATTTCAACAACAATCTCTTAGAAGACAAAATATTCAAATTACGGTTATTTCAGGTAACATTATTCAACGATATCTTGGCTGAGTGTTGCAATCTCTGGGACTGGATTCTGAAGGATGGTGCTAGCTCTGTAATACCTAGATCTGACGATCCGATCGTACCGGGACTGGATTTCTCCCGCCGATCGTTATCTGCTGCTTCAGAGACCTCAGGAAAGTTCGTACCGGTCACTTGCAAAAATTCTCAGCTCACACACTTGATGTTACCGCCTTGGAGATCAAAATCGTTCACAGACACTCTTTCTAAGATCAAAATCTACTCCACCCAGAACTCATGAATATAAACAAAGTGAACTGGGAACAAAAACGCCAGTTGTAAATACAAACAAAACGCAAATTTAGTTTAACAATAACCATGGCCGGGTGGAAGTTACGTAAGCCCGTGGTAACTACAGACGCACCACTCGATCGCGTGCTAACCTATGGCGATCGGGGATTTTTACGCGGGCTGAAAATCGTTCCGCGGGAAAAATTTTCTAAAACTTTATTTGTCAAGCCGAATTGGCGCTTAACAGGACTGTTCTATTTACCATAGGCGTTCCACTGCGAAAGAATGCACGATAAATCAGACGCAAATTCAATGAACAAGTATAACTCTGACACCGGGTTACCCCAGACGACAGTTCGACAGGGGTTGAAGATGCGTCTTGAAGAACAACCATTTGATGCCTTCCAGTGATGCAAGATGAGATCCAGGTAAGTAACGGACCTCAATGCCGAAATAATTGAGCTTATGAAAGAGTCTGCGGTGAGGAACCGTGTCAAAAGCCATAGTAAAATATAAAACAATGGCATCAACCTGCTTAACAGACTCGCTAGATTCCCAAATACGATGAACTGTTGCCAGAAGTTGAGTTCCACAAGACCTTTTACTCTAAACCCATGTTGGCATTGATTCAAAGCAGTGGAAACAATCAAGATGTTTCATGACATGGCTGTAAGTTATATGTTCAATAATCTCGTAACATACAGAGGTTAGAGAAACAGGCCTGTAATTAGATGGAGAAGTACGACTTCCCTGTTTGAAGAAAGGAGCAATATTTGCCATAGACTGCTCAGCTGGAATAAAACCAGTGACGGAGGAGACTTTGACTTTGTAAGCACAGGAGTTATTTCTGATGCACATCTTCAAAACAAAGGGTGAATCCCATCTGGACCAGGGGCCTTGTGTAGAACCAAACTGTTCAGAAGTTTAAAAACACCATCTGTCTGAATTCGAAGTGGCGGAATAGATGCCAAAAAGCTTGGGAAGTGAAGCAGAACCCTCCCTGGTAAACGCAGATCTATATTGATGAGTAAGTCCACAAAGCAGAGATGCCTGTTGATTCATGACGTCTGTTCTTTAGGAAGAACCAGAATTTCTTTGAATCCGTACAAACTGATTCAAACACTGTTGTGGGGAGTTAACTGTGATCAGCTTTCCTTAATTCCCTTCTGAACACATTTTCGCAGATGACGACATCTATCCCAATTACGATGAGTAGGGCCTACGTTTTTTTTTGCTGTGTGGAGGGGCCCTGTGTTTTTCCTCCGGAGAAGTCGTTTGAGAGATTGAGACATCTGAGGGAGATTATGCCTGGAGCTCTGACATGCATCCATACCTGAAAGAATAGCCAACTTGAATATAATTATGCCAATTGACCTCGTTTTTGCAGCAACCAAGAATGAATCCGCAAAGTCAGCCATGTGTTTTTTTAAAGCTTTCAGTGTTAGTCTTATGGAACTTGAATATTTTGCGACGTGGGGCCTTTTGGGTATAACTGTTGGTTTAGCATGAAGGATGAAGCAATCAGATATCCCTGGACAAGTACATGCAATGACTGGTGGGAAGGCTTGTGGATTGGTGACTATAGGAGTAATTGTAAAACATGTAGCACTTGTCTGATGGACATGGTTGACCTCTCTAGGTAACTGATGAAAGGAGAAGTCCCCAATGAAGTCCAGGAAAGAAGCAATGTCACTGCTGTAGACACAATCATCAGGTGATTTCCTTGTTGGAATTGTCCAACCAATGTGCAGAACACTGAAGTCTCCTCCTAGCCATATGTTAGTATTCTTTAATAATGTTGTCAATTTTCTGGAGTGACTCATGGAGTTTACGAAGATGCTCAGCACCTAGCTTTGGTTGGCGATAGAACACACCAATTAAAACCGGCTTGCTGTTAACCATTTGTAGTTTAACCCACAAAACCTCTGCATCGACGTCAAGTTCAGGCAAATGTGTAGCAATGATTTTATTCCCTACCGCAATAAGGACACCACCTCTAGCACTTCCTTTGTTGGTCTGAATATGATGGCTCATGTTCGGAAATTTTACTAGCAAGAGCTTGTTTTTTGTTTAACAACCCTTGTAAATTCAGTGGCATAATGCAGATCCCGAAATATTTTGTTTTCATATGATGAACACGATGGTTGTCTTTGTATCCATTTTTAGCATTTTTGGGGCATTTATTTCTGCCTTTAGTGATGGGGGATGATGCAATGACAGGCACACCGATGTCCAAGTCACAATCATCAGAAATTTTCGAAAGTGAAGCAAATGAATTGTGGTCTGAAACTGAATTTCTCATAAATATTCAGAAGAGAGATAAACTAAACTGCGGCATCCCACAGTTATCGCAGGTCCAAGAGCAGGAATTATTGCCCAACCGTCAAAAATAAGTGCTTGCCCCAGGCTCTGGAGCAAACACCACAAGGGACTGCGGTTAGGGTGAACATCCCCAGATAAGTCTAAAAACATAAAGGATGAGTAAATCTGAACCAAATAAGTAAGATTACCCAAGATGGCAACTGGAGAATGGCCACGGTAGAACTTCATCAAAACCTCGCAGAACGTTGACACAGAGGTTTTGTCCATCTTACGGTCACGTTTCTAGGATTTTGTTCAAAACCATCCAGTATACATGTAGGTCTTGCAAAACTGAGTGGAATCGAAAGAGTGGAGTCTGGGTAAATACCATGGTAAGTAGGCCTATGTCCCCCATCCATGCAAGCCGATGAGGCCCAAGTCAGGGTTGTAAACCGACAGAGTGCGATGTTCCCAAATGGAGTAAAATGAAACGGGACTAAGCACAGTCTCACCTTGGGTTTGACAACTGAACAAATAAACGCACGGTGAAAGACCATGCACAACAGGGTAGTACTACTGGGTTAGGAATTCAGCCATCGTCGGAAGAGGCAACGCTGTGAGGCACTCCTCTTGCATGTTTGGAGGGCATGATGCCAAATGTTGAATCAGCGGCCATATTAATTTATTATAGCCACACCCAGACGCCCGCTGTCGGCCTATGTAGAGTATGCAAGGCAGGAAAAGCAATCCACTTCAATCTTCAAAGTAGAGCATCAAAAACGAGTTAAAAATAAACTAAAACGACAAACACAAGTTAAAGTAGATGGTTTAAAAAAATTAATAGACGAAAGATGCCTAGATAAAAAGCACAAAAAAAGAGAGTGGAGCTCGGTTAAAACACATCCTGCCCTCTTGACGACCTCTGAGCACCATAGATAGGAGAGAGTGAATGTTCATTTTTTTGTCGAGTATATTTGTCCTTTGCTTCCTCTTGAAACCGGAAGTGCCTCGTAATTTCAATATGGTAATGACACGAACTTGTTTCAAATGGTGTTAATCTCCTGAAAGATACTTTTGTTCCAAAAATTTGTAACGATGACGTCATGAAATACTTGAGCGCCCTTTAGCAACAGGTGGAAATGTCATACATGTGTATAAGTTCGAGGCTGATGACGTCATCAAACGAGAATTTACTATGACTAGACCTCTGATTTTTGAAAATTGCTGTCGCCAACAAAATCTGTCCTGTTAGTTATAATCTTAAATTGCCTTTTATAGAATAAGCATTGTTGTTGGCCATGGCAGTGAGTTTTTATTTTTGTTAGTGAGGTTGACCCGCCGAAATTGTAAGGAAAAATAAAAACAGTAGTATGTTGCTTCCGCAGTGCTGCATACGTGCCTTGAGCTTGTGTTATGTGTCTGTTTTCTGGCCTGCGCGGAGCGGCTGCTTGTACATCGTTACCAACACAGTTGCGTAATTAGAGCTAAATTGGGGGGGGGGGCACCCAGGGTGCACACATTTTTTTCAAGGGGCCAACATGATAATAGACTGCGACTGCATTTCAACGGAAATTATTCACTGATTTCAAATGGGGGCGGGAGGACTAGGAAAATCTGTTTTGAATTTGGTTCTGCAAATAATATTGTTTGGGGGAAACCTGTTGAGAATAAGCACATAAAGTGACGAAAACCGATGAGCGGTTGCAGAACGCTAATTTATATATTCGCTTCCACTGAATTCTTGGCTTAAATTCACGATTTCCTTGGTGATCACTTATAGACACAAACATCATCTGCATCACTTTGTTCCTACTACCATCACTACCATAACCCTCCGCACTGAAATTATCGAACATTTTTGACAAATGTATCAAAACAGGCCGTCTCTTGTGAATATAGCGCCCTCTACTTGTAGTGCTATTCGGCTGCGCTTGCCAGCACATGTCACCTGTACAGTGCACCAGCCAAAACAGCAAAACCAGTCTTGGGGCAAGACTAGACCTCTAGTGGCTTCAACCAATCAGGAGAGTTGCGGGTATACCCAGCAAGAAATGAGACCGAGGGGNTTCTCTCTGTCTCATACCTTGCTGCTTATGGTTGCGGGTATAGATTCGTCCGTGTACCTGTTTGCGCGCGCAGGCCATTTCCACTCCATTGTAGTGCGTCTGTGTCCCGCACTACATTATTCCATGGAGGAATTACTCTGTGTTCCACTCGCACTCGGGTGATGACTAGTGCAGCCCAAGGACATCAGAAGATTTGTTCTTCCGATGTGTGCAGCAATGCGCAGACCCACGCGCGCGCTTTGTTAATTAAAAAAGACATTGGCTGTTTGAAATAACCGGCAAAACTGGCTCATTGATTCAAACCTGAAAAAATAAACTTATGGACCTTACAGCCTTGTTTCCTTATCAATGTAAAGAATCCAACGGTTGTTTGCTGCAACCTACCCTGGAGATATTTTTCCGACTTCCATTACATTCCTACGATATGACATCACGATGACGCCACCAGGTGAATTTATGTAGATATTTCAATTCTTGAAAGTCTGAAATTACTCGTAGCTCGAACCCAGTGAGGTATGCGGATAAGCCCTCTAATTCTGTTGCCACAACGGAAGAACTCTGTTTTCCCTTTGACTTCTAACAAAGGTTTTAAGAACTTAAATGCTATCGTCTAACGAAACACATGTCTGCCCCATGACTCATGTGTTTGTAACCTGATAGACGCGAATCTCTAGTTATTATTGGACGTGTGGTTGAACATTCAGCGTCGTTACTGAGTTTATTCCAGCAGATGTGAACTGCAGCGCTTTCTTTCACAGACGTATATTTCTGAGATGTTGCATGAATTTCTTTTAACACTTTAATGCGTGTTCAGCTCTGTCACAGCAATACTGGAGTAATAAAAATTACAAGCCCTAATTTGCCTCATTTCATAAAATAAAACAGAAAAGTTTTCAGGTGTAAGGACTGGGAAAGGAGGTATGAACTTCGAAGGAAAAATTAACTTTGACTGCGTCGTGAAGCTGCATTAGAGTATACATCAAGACTTAGTTCTCAAAAATTGTGCGAGACTAATTCTAAAATGCATGTTGCGCAATAGGTCAATGCGTATCAATCATAGCTTGCGAACTCATCTCCAATGACAATTTGTTGTCTGGCTGAGCTATGCTGCTGTGACCATGCGGCCCTCTGTGTCACTGTGACTGTGGATGTAGCATGTCAAGTTATGAACTTCTCTTGTATCCACAACCCTATATACTGTACATGTATCAGTCCCACGAAGTTTACATTTCCACGAAAGTTCGGTTTCGTGAGATATTTGAAAAAAAGAAGAGTAAACAAAAAATCATTTGCAAACTCCTTTTATGGATATTTTGAAGCAAGTTTTTGATATGCGTTAGGGATGCCTTGTTCGCTGTGGGTATAGGGCAGCCGGTCGTTTAGAGGTTTTGACACAAAGGTGCATTTTGAGGTTTGTTAAAAACAGCTACCCTTTAATTCAATCGTCGCAATATTTCCATCTGTGGGAATATTCCTTGGCAGCATCATTAACTTTGGTAGAAGACGAAAGTATTGTGTGTTACAATTTTGAAGTATTTGTTATATCCAACTGGTGCCTTCATTTGCATCACTGACAAACCGTAACCCATACGCACCCGTTTTCATCGTATCGATTGTGTATGTTGCTATCCTTACCGTTTTTATATTTTCTTCGGTCAGTTATAAATATATACCTACCTTGTCCGGTTACCCAATCTGTGTTTTGCTTACTTAAAGTGACGCTGTTGATGCAACTCAATATTCATCCTTGTACATACACGTATATACAACTGTTGATTCGTAAACCGGCCAGTTGACACTCCTGATTAGTGGACTAGATCTTCATCGTCCTTCATCATTATGGTCTTATGCACTCACAAACCTAAAGTTGTCAACTTATCACTATCTATCTGTTATACATTCGTATACTCTTCTTCTGACACCCCTTTCCTTTTCTTTTTCGTTTTCTTAAAAAGGCCCACCTTAATAGATGGCTATTGTCTTGCAGATCTCAGAGAGCGGTCTCGATAAACAGACCTAACCATGGGTTAACAAGTGGACCCTAACTCTGTGGTCAATGATCCAACTTAAAATTGAAGCCTGACACTTCTATCACTCTGCGTGAAGCGGGTCATGTTGGTCACTATTACCATTGTGTATCCGTCTTGTAGACCTATCGGGTTCGTAATCATTGGCAATAGTTTACAATAGCCTTGTATTCATAGGTAATTGCTCCCTTATCGCATGTTTATCTTGTTAGTAAGATGTAAGTTCGTGCGTCGGGTCTCTCTGTGGACAGATCGCTTGCAAGTTGTAAAGCAGCGACTGTTTCCTCACTCGACACAAATTAGCAGATAATAGTTGAGAATACCTTCGTAAAAGTCCTACTGGTCATTTTGAACTCTTCATTACTTATGCCAAAGTTCATATCCAGCTTGAGCGAAGATAGATATTTGACACTGAACATAGTTTTTATTTACATAGCACTCAAACTGGGTTTTTAACTCGGTAACTCTGAAATCATTTGCAAACGGTTGATTTTGAAGGAACGCACAATCACATTGACAGATTGAAAATCTGGATTTGGTGCTATGAGTATGGATAGTACTCAAATTATGCTTCAATTCTCTCAATACATGGATGATTTTAAATTATTCCAGGAACTTTAAAGAGCCTCATGATGAGAAGTTCGAAACATTTTGGAACAGCCGTTGTGGGTCTTGAGTTGCTAACAGCGCGTGCGTTGTGTTTTTATCAAGTTACGGTATCAACGGGAAGACTTTGTAAATCGTCAGGTTTCGATAACAGTCGTGGGTAGGGGTTTGTAATCATGCAGTAGTCCATATCATCAATTTTTATTTCTTCCAAGGACAAAGTCGTAAATATATAGTTGCTCCCAGTAACAAATGAGTTTGATAATAACGGTGGAATTTATGAGGCTCGCTCGGTATCGAAGGTGTGAGTTTATGACGTATCGAAATGGGGATGTTGGATGGTGTGGTCTGGTGTGCGTTTTTCTGTACATAGGTATGTTTTTGATTACTTTTTAGTACGACGTATACCTTATGATTTGTCGCTGAATAGTTGATGAAGCTACCACTGTAAGATGAAAGTGTCTGTCACTTTGGCGAGGTAAAAAATCAAACATTGCATTTACACCTCAGCCTTCTGACGAACTTCAAACATTGGAACAACACCTGTAAGCCGATTTTCGTGGTTATATACACGACAGACACCCGGTTTAGTGGGAACCCGTGCAGTTGCGCCAACTTGAAGAGAGCCTTCAGGTAACTGTCAACTGGTGCCCTTTTCGAACAGCCTTTGTGGAAGTCGTCATATTTATTCCATTCTTTTCGAAGAGTTCAGACGGATCATAGAGCTTGTACACAGAACTCTCATTTTATAATTGATAGCGCTTCACAGAGTTTCCCCCCTGATGTTTCGTTAAAGTTGCATCTTCCTGGATTGCGTTAACGCTTCGAAATGAGAGTAAGGCGTTGACATTTCGCTCGATAATAATAGCGTGAGAGATTCGTCATGCCATCAGCGGGCGAAACCCTTGTTCACCAACCGCACACGTCTCACGTTAATCCCGGTCTCCGCTACCTGTATGAACGAGCGAAGTCCGGAGCGCTTCCAACCATAAATACCAATGCAGCCCTCAGCAGGGCCGCTCAAGAAAAGGCGGCGAAGTACCCGCACGTGAAGAGGGTAGGACCGTACTTACTCGGCAAGACCATCGGAGAGGGTAGCTTTGCTAAGGTGAAGGAAGCACTCCATAGCGTGGTTGGAGAAAAGGTAAGACTCCAATTGTATTGTGTATTGGGAAAGGTTGAGGGCAGAACGCTAACCCCCTAAGGTGTAGGCTGCTTAACAATCACATTGAAATGTGAGGATTGAGAACTGTTAGGGTTAACGCTTGCCCAAGCCGTTTGTAGGATATTCCAGAACTGTAAAGAGGGCCCATATCCCTACCAAGGGAGAGGTAGATCCAAGAGAAGGGTCTAGGCGGGCTGAAGCCTCTCCTCTCTGGTCTTGGTCCTTATCCCTCCGCTGTCCGTTGCGGTTCCAAAACTCCTGGTTCCTTTCGGAATACTTGTCAGTGGTACAGACAAGTAGGTCTACTCGACACAACTGATGGTGAACTCGCTCGGGCTATTTGGTTAAACTGCTACTCCGACTGCTTCCATATTATGAGCCTCTGCGTTCCAGGAAGTGTTGGTGCAAAAGAAAATTGTGTATAGGCCTAACTTAAAGCGAGGATAAAAAAAAGGATAGGTTATAGTTTGCTCTCTGGTTGGTATATCTCTTTGTTGTTTCTTCCTGAGGTAAACAAAAGCAGCTATGGTCTATGATAGTCTGTTGAAATGAAACTTGTTAAATGTTTCCCTTTAATGTGTGAGCACTTATATTGCTTTTCAAAGTAAGTGAAAAAGACATGATTTTATTCCCTCGTTTCCAGACAGTAATGTTTGATTACATTATTTGCCGAATTTACCCTTTGAGTGAACGATTTTTCTTTACAAGTCACTGCTGTGCAGACGCAGTCGGCAACAGGAATGTCACCATTTTGTCCCATTCTTTCTGTAGAAACACGATATTCTATTAGAGTCTGTATAACAGGTTGTTGGAATCATTCCAACAACCTAGTCTACAGATTCTACTTCATGGTTGTTAAAGTGTTCCATGCAATGTGCAAGTCTGTTGCCAGATTTAGTCTGGCTCTCAGGTTGGGTTTGCCTTGTGTCAAATAGGAAATTTTATGGACTAAGACGGGTAAACAATTAATTCAATGATGCGTTTTCCTTGGTCACTGGTCCATTCTAAGTTCTTTGCGAAATACTACGCTAGTACAGTGCTGCAAATCTTTGCGAAGTGCGACATACAAAATGCACATGATCCCATATGGCTTAAAGGTCGCCATGTAACTTGTCTTGGGCCGTTGTCAGGGGTTGACATGCATTGTTGTCCGCATACAGAAGTTCATTGTTCTTGCGTGTCATTCTACATTCCAGGTTTGGTCCAGTCAAAACATATTTGTCTGTCTCCAATTTATTTTCGGGTCTAAGCACTAGGAGGAGAAAAACAAACCGTTTGACTCAAAACACCCGAGCGCTAATCGAGGTTAACGCTTTCGTTTGTTTTCGGAGGTAAATCCTTTGTTGGGCCCTCGGGTCAAATCCAACTAATTTCTATGAAATGTTTTCAATAATAGTCTGTGAAATGCTTTATCTGACATGTTTTTGAACATTGAACAACTTTCTTGGAAGATCCAACCAGTTTTTTAATTTTTATTTCTGTGACATATTTTTAAAAAAGAAAGAAAAAACCTACACTTTTGGCCGTGTCTTTTGCAGGCCTTCTGTCTGGACTTCCTAGTTTCATTTTCCAGCTATATAGACTTGGTCTAGAGCAAAGTCCTAAGACTTTCATTTGGAACTGTGATGAATGGCAGTGTTTTTAAAATGTAAAAACTGTGTGTGAATAAATTTTACTAAATGTTCTGGATAATGCTGTACACAAATAACAACTGAAGGTATCCACAATTACTTGCGTATCCCGAAGGAAGTGTCCAGGGCCCTTCTGTCAGAAGTTAGGAAAACAAAAAAGAAGAAAATTGAGTATTCTTTGATTGTGTAACAACACAATTGAACCCAGAGTGCCCTCTTCAGAGCATGAAGACCCCAAGTGCTCCCATTAGCGGATGGGGGGGGGGCAACGGTGGCTAAGAGAGAACTTCGATTTCAGAAAACTGCGATTTCAGAGGACTACATAATGTATATGCTATTTCCCTGTTTCCTAAAAGCTCGATTCAGCCACGGAGTTTCCGTAAACACTGAGGCATAGATGCAGTACATTTAAGTTTGTATATTCTTACACTGAGTAATACGGTGGCCAGTACATTGCCAAACAAACTATGCCTGACTTATAAAGAATGATAACGCAGAAAATTATCCAACAGGTGGCTATCAAAATCATCGATAAGAAAGTTGTGCGTGAGGATCCATACCTGCGAAAGAATATGCGACGGGAGGCTTGTCTGCTTCAGTCATTACATCATCATCCAAACATCATAACTCTCTATGAAGTCATGGAGACGGACAACAACTTCTACATGGTAACCATCATATAGCGCTGCTTAATTGACACTGGCAATCATAAATTGAACAGCGTAATGACAAACATAACGATGCAAAAATATGGAAGAAATTATAGTAAAATTTTTCTGAGCTGGATTTTTTTCGTCGGGTTTAATCTCTCAGACCGGATCGACACATTTTCAACTTTCAACCCAATAGAACTGGATTAGCGGTTCTCAGAAAAAAACAGAATGTTTGTTCATAATTCCGCTTAAGGAAGATGTGAGCCTTGGTCTTCCATGAAATATTTTGTTTTTACTTTTTAAATGAGGGGATTGTAGGGTCATGAGATGAAGACTATCTTTCTCAGTCGTCTTAAAACTTTAGGCAACCTGATTTTTTGGTTGTAGATAGATATTATTGTACCGAACACGTCCTGTGGGTCCCCCAGCTCAGAAGTTGCCTTTTCACCCACAATTATCTGAAATCATTTTTAACCTAAACTGTTTCAGGTGAAAGTTATTTCTAAGCTCCCTTAGAGTTTTCAGCTGCAGTATATTCATATTAGTAGTAATCGACGTAAAAATTAAAATCCGGAGGACTCTCTCCGTGTCTCACATTTCCTATTTCTCAGATACTAGAGCTTTGTAGTGGAGGGGCACTTCTTGATCGAATATGTAGCGAGAAATGTCTCATGGAGAGAGAAGCTAGACGGTATGTGAGGCAGATCGTGTCAGCAGTGGATCATTTGCACCAAGCGGGCATTATCCACAGGTGAAAAATGAGTTTCATTTCTAGAGATTTGCCATAAATTCGGGTCTTTTATTTGATTTACACCATCTTCCTCTGATCCTTCTAACATTTTCTTTTTTTTTCAAACAGAGATTTGAAAGTGGAAAACCTACTCCTTGATGGAAACAACAATATCAAAATCATCGGTAAATATGCATTTCATAATCATAAAGGTCAGCTGTGAGAAATCCTCTCAAAATCTTGTAATCTAGGGTTGCGCCATATTTTGTTCGGATCTTGTTTTCCCAGCAACAGTATACCCGGCAAAATATGGGACAGAGGGTACCCCCTACATGTCCAGACCCTATACACACTCTAGACCATTGTTACCTGACACATCCCCGAGATGTCTTAAAAGAATTCCTGAGGTTGCGGTCCAAATGACCAACACAAAAGGGGGGGGTCTCTACGTCCCATATCTTGCTTCAAATATTAGAAAGGTAGGCGTACATGTATATCTTTTGAATGAACATAATCACGCGGTCCACGAATGCCGCACGGAAAGTTGTTTGCTGCGCAATAGTGCAAGTTCACACACAATGCGAGAGGTCTGTTTGTAGTACCATGTTAACGTGGCTCAGTCGGATTCGGATCAGATTCAGATTGATACTGTGATACGTCGGACTTGACTCGGATCGATCAAATTCCTCGTAGTCAGACAAAATGCAGTCAAGCAGTGTATGTCTTTCACTGTTCAACTGCACATCTAACTGCCTGCTATCGCTTGTAAACAGTTGTAAGATATTGCGGTTGTAACGTTTACAGCTTTTACCACGCACGAAGACCCAAACCAAGTTACCTGGGTCCCTGATTTTTTATTTCATATCCTTGTCTAGAACTAAGAAGGCCACCTGTTCTAAATAGTTTTGCCATCACAGAACATGCCGTGTTGGTCAGTAACTAGTTATCTTTAAACATGTAGTTACATAAGTTGACACAGCTACTACATGTAGATTACTATTATTATATTTGTTTAACTACATCCATATCCGCGGGTAAATCGTCATTTACATGAGATTAATTTGACAATAATTTTATGAAGCTTTTATGATGACGTGAAATATTCCACTCCGTCCAGAATCCTGAGTGAATTTTATAAAAGACCTTTATTATTACAAGACCTGCACTTTGTTAAAGGAACCAGGAAATGAATTTTTCTTAGAATCACTCTTTGTGTATTTCAGTACTCTTCTTCCATGTATGAAGACTGTTTAGCATCTTTTTTGAGTTACGTGAACTAAACGCTGTACTTTTTCAAACATTAAAATTGACCAAACTTTTCTGAACAAGTGAGGGCGCTTTTGCTTTGATGTAAATCCAGGAAGACATGGTTCAGGTTGCATGTTTTCATGTTCAATTTGTGAATCCCAAATTTGCTATCTGGGGATATTTCTGTGAAAAGGATTTTCGCTGGATTATTGCCATATATTCACAAAGCAATACATTGCCAAAGAAAATAAAATCTGCCATAGCAGTGGTTAAAAAATTAAAAAATTTCCGTGCACAAATCAGTGCAACATTGAGATTCAGTGCCTTGGATGACATCATAGTTCTGCTCATGAATATGCAAATATCATAAGCATAAAGCCAAAAAGCATCAAAATATGGTTTAAAATTGAAAACCAAAAATTAAAATGGGGTTAATTGAAACGCAAAGATACAATTTCAAGGGTTTTTAGTACAATTTATACTAATATTTCTATTTCCTGGTTCCTTTAACATATTTAGAGTTTTGACAGCCATACTGTTTTTTTTTTAAGTCGTGATTTTCATATGTTCTTATTTTATTTGATTTGGGTGAAGGAGTCCTTGTCGGTTTCCGATTGCATCTGGATTGCAGTGACAAAACAATCAGATCGGCTCGAACTGAACCATGGCGACTATCAGATGCGAATCGCATATTCGTCAGGATCGGTCGTATCCGTCGGATTGAATTAACGTAGGCTGTTATAAGTCTTGCTTCCTTAGCAGCGGCTGCCGTCGTGCACTGCAAATTGCTTCTGCAACTCCAGATGCGTGCCTGCCCCGGATACCGTCGCCTAAGGGACGTATACACACATCCGTAAGTTCTCTGTATCGTTCTCGTTCGAGTCCGCCGATCGAAAGCTATCTCTGTTTGATGCACGTGGATTGGACGTTATGTGGACGGAAAGGTAAGCAGCCGTTGCGCCGTATCAGGAAGATTTAGCGGCTGCCGTTCGCGCCGTGAGGACAGATTGACATATCTTCCAGCCAGTTAGTGATGTATCTGCCAAGTCGTGTAGTCTCAGTACAGTGCAACATTTTTGAAAAACAGTTAAAACGCAGTGGTTGAATCGCCTTGCTGTGTGTTTGTCAGCTCGTAGTGCGAATAGAACCACTTCCATGCGGAATTCCGCTTTTGTTGAATGTGCTCTCAGGGTGCACCACTACAAATAAATTCCCACAGACAGCAATGATAAATCCCCACACTTTGCAATAATTTTAAAAATACTCACAGCTCTCACAGGTGTCCAGGCTGCACAGAAATACGTTGATCGACATGTCCCATTTCATTTTCCTTTCAATTTTCGGGGAATTGACCAATGAATTCTTGAGAAATTTTCACCAGAAGCAGACCACCCCTAAAAAGAATAACAATGTCCCTGCCCAGAAAAGTAGCCATTTTGAAAAACCATCCCTCTGCAAAACGGGGAAATAGTGCCATTTTCGGAAACAACTGCATCCAAATTACTCAGAATTTGAAGCCCAGAGTCCGGGCCAGGGGTTCAGTGCCATATTTCTCCAATTCCTCAATTTCATGGCTCTCAGGACTCTCTAATATAGAATATTTTGAGTCTATAACTTTTATTAATGAGCTCGGCTGACATATTTAGTGCCTTTTTGCGAGGGTGCACTCCTCACAATCACCGAAACACACTACTGTTTTCCGAATTTATTCTGGTTGTACGCAATGGAACTGCAGTATTTGACTTAACCAGTATCAGGCACTGTAATAATGGATGCCTGAAAGTGATGCCTTGTGAGAAATGGGATTCAAAGATGGTCCTTTTTTAGCTACTATTTTTCAGAATAAATATTGTCACGTTTTTCATAGATTTTTCAAGTGTATTCCAGAGACCTAACATAGATATCGATCCCTTTGAAATGCTAGTTTCCTCCCTTTGTCTCCCTAAACATATTGACGCCGCTATCGCAACCTGCCTTTAATATACTTAATTAATTGTCTTGGATAAGAAGAATGTTGTAGTTTATTCTACGTTAATGTAACACTTATTGTTTCCTGTTTCCAATGAATATCAAGTTGGAATTCGTTGGACTCTTATTTTCTTTAAACTTATAACCCTTTCACTGCTTATTTTACTTTCAATAACTCAATCCACTGGTTATAATGATCAACATTTTGGGTATTCAGAACAAAGACCTTAGGCGTTTCAATGTGGTGAGTGCAGGGAAAAAAATGGGAATTTTTCAGAGAAGTGTTATTTTTCATTGTGTTATTTTTTCCGTTCTAGTACCGTTCTTCAAGTGCTGACACTTAATACACATATTTTCAAAATATGAAAAAAATAAACAATAAGGTGTTGGGGAACAGCTAGTCTCGCCTGCTAGATACATCAATGAACCCAGGGATTCCATAAGGGTATATCAACCCCTTCTTTTCTAGTTACAGCAATCAATAGTTACTGTCTTTTAATGTACGGAAGCCCTATAGTGCCATCAAGTATACATTTCCGAAAAGTGAAGTACATTTTTTCAAGTTTGTTTTTTATGAAGTATATTCTTTTCAATTTGGTTTTACCGGATACCTGTTTTCAAAAGTTCGTTCGTTCCAGATATGTATTCTTTAGTTCGTTCTTATGTGATAAAGATTTATACGTGTTCGTTTTTATGAGATATTTTTTTCCATTTTTTTATAAGACATTTTTTCAAGTTCGTTTTTTAGTATGCATAAAAGAGATTCATTTGAGCAATCATGTAGCTAAGAAGTTTCATTTGACGCGTGCCAATTTGCCACTACAAGCAACGAGTTTCTGAACAGTGCCGACTTTTCTTTACATTATTTGATCAAGCCGACACTTTCCGTATCGTGGGATACTACCTCGAATGACCGGTTTGGCAGGACTATTACCTGGGCCAGGCCCAAGTGCAAATATGTACGTGTACATGTAGTCACTCGAGTGTGGTCAAATCGAACGCAGAGGTGTACTTGTAAGAGTGAGCGTGGGGAAAATAATGAGGCGCTCTGTTTGAATATAAACGAATGTGCGCAATTTTACCACAGACGCCTTTTGAAAACTCAAGTAATGATAAAAACAGGTTCTCGGTTAAAACAATACGGGCGATTCACATTAGTGCGCTTCCAAGAGTTTGCAACGCGTTGGCCAATCACAACGCGCGAAATTTGTCGACCCTTTCCAAACGCGCATTGGGTCGACAAATATCGCGCATTTTGATTGGCCATCGCATTGAAAACTCTTGGAGGCGCACTACTGTGAAACGCCCGTACTGAGGTAGGCCCTATGTAGATTTTTAAAAAGAAACTGGTACATTTTATTTGCAGATTTTGGACTGAGCAACCTTGTCGGAATTGGTCACATGAGGGCGGAGTTCCGAGCCACGCAGTGTGGCAGTCCGGCCTACGCAGCACCAGAGATAATTGCGAATAAAAGATACGGAGCAAAAGTGGATGTCTGGAGCATGTATGTAGATATCACCAAAACCATAACAGATCTGCCATTCAATCCATTTTGTTACTCATACTACTGACAATTTTGATAATCGGGGTGAATTCATGAGTTTGGTGTTTTCCATTTGCATCTGTACTTATTCTGTATTCATTTTTATAGTGCCTGTGAGGCTCGTTTTTCTCGTTGTTAGTTTCTTGCAATTTCCCTTCGCAAATTAGATGCTTTGATTCAATGCAGTTTGCCCATTCTTCTTTCTCGGGGGAAACAGATTTCAGAAAATATATTTCCAGTGCTACTGAGCTATGGCCCCTTTAGGATTTCGTTCAGCGTCCTTTCCATGGGGTGTATTCAACATGTATTTGCGTCCGTAGAAAAAATGCCACTGCCTCTAAGGGGAACGCACAATAACTGGGTACACAGTCTAAACTGAACCTCGACGGAATAAAGGCTTAATGTCATCTTTTCCCAAGTGGTTTACTAGCAGTGCGTCTGCTAGATTGATTCATTTCGTGAATCCAGGGCCAGTCTCTTTGGCGGGGGGTACAGTCACGCTGCCGAGAAATCGCTCTTAAGACGCAGAGAGGGGCACTGATGAAAGAGTAAATATTACTGAGCAGTCGGACTGCCATGTCATGCTAACTCCGGTTTGTGTTTGCCCAAATGGGGATAAGACCAAAATCAATCAAAACCACCTCATTTGGACGCTGAAACTTCTTATTGAAATAGTCTGAAATGCTGCATCTTTCACAAAGAGGTCCAATAGAAGGGTATTTTGCTCATCGGTGTTTGTTGATGAAACTTGACACAGAAAGTGAACTATAAGGAGCTTGCTCTGGACGTGAGGAATAACTTCTCCTGGCAGACATTTGGTAGCATAGAGGTACAAGTTTGTGCGTGTATTTTTCGCCAGAATAACCCTGTGCACGGATGTACAGTATTTATAACGCAGCTCGTTTTGAGTCATCGATGCATGTTTCACCATAGACGCTTCTATCACAAACAATAGGCCTAAGCATGTAAAACAAAACTGCTGCAAACTGCTAACTGACTACAGTGACCTACAAATCACAAAACAAGGACGGCCTGACGTTTCGATCCTATAGCAGAATCTTTCTTAAAGGCCTTTGAGAAAGATTCTGCTTATAGGATCCATAACAGGCCTACGTGTAATTATGAATAAGATCTTTAGTGTTTTCAATGGTAGGGTTTTTTGTAACCGCCGCTTTAATTTTTTCGGGAATTATCTTCCGCAAATATAAACGGTAAAGATTTCCTGTGATCGAATGTTACCCTACTCCTGCGACGGCAGTGCACACTACACCGATGGCCCCCATTCTATCACACCATGCACCACGTTAGACATGTGATAGTCATTCATGGAGTACCTAAGACAGTTTGACCATTCCTATTTGTCGAAAGCCGATCAAGTAGCTGGTCAAAATGGTTGATGAAGCACCTGCTCGTGCAAGGCACACACCATGACATGGCTAATGGGGTGAGTGAAAAAAGTAAAAACGTTGAACAGAATTGTTGGAAATCTATGATTTTTGAAGTATTTGAGTTTCCGATTGAACACGTTTATGAATTGGAATAATTGGCAGGTGTCGTGGTCTCACTTTTTAGGCATGCTCGGATTTCCAGGTAGTAAGCCAACACTGCTGAGCGACCCAAACAGCGACCCGAACGTATACGCAGTGAATCCCGTTTTGGTTCACTTTATTGGTGTGCTGAGTTCCTACATCACGTGATCACGGCACGCAGGACTTCGTGCAGACGTCCGTGCGCCTCTGTCGAAGTGGTTTTCGCGGAAATCTCGTTGGTCATGGCGTTAGTCTTGTGTCATGTTTGAACTGAGGAGACAAGAAGAAACGTCACAGAACAAACGGTATCTGCGAAATAGGTCGTATCCTTAAGGGAAAACGGAATTAAATTAGGACCGGCCGAAGTGAATGGACGATGATACTGTCCCTTGCATTTGGCGTGAGCCATTGTAACCTCCTGTTCTCCTGATCTGCTTTGGTGCTTAAAACAAACGTTTGAGATGGCCAAGCACATATTATTCTCTAATTTAAATTTGTACACAGATATGGACCTTTTCACTAATTAGGGCATATTCATTAATACTTAAGACAGTCTCCCTATTCAACAACGTGTTTAACATGTGATAATGCCCGCTGAGAAGTTATGATTGGTCAAGTGTCCGTGTGTACGCGGCTTGCCAAGTCCATATAAGAAGATTTTTTGGACAGCATGCACAAGAAATATACTGAACCATCGACGAGGTGTTCGGAAAAAATGAAAGTAAAATTCTGGAACAAAATTGTTGGAAATCCAATGCAGCCTTTATAGACTTATTTTGACTTTCTGACCAAAAATAGTATTATGATTCATGGGAATAAAAAGGTGTTTGGCCTGTCTTAAACGTAGACCGGCTGAGGAGACGGAACGCTGATGATTCCCTCACGTACGGCTCAGGTATTAGTCGCGTCCTAAACCGGTCTTAAAAAGGCTTTTCCAAGTATCGGCTTCAAATCTGTTCCTCTCCCGTCTGTCTAAATTGTTTTACTCTCTGACTGTAAAGATTTAAGCTCACTAAAAAGTACTGTTTGCAGTGTGAAAATCTACTTGCATACGTAAAATGTTTTCGTTAAAATCGGACCCCATAATTTTATGCTTACAAGCGGTTTTGTAACGGTGAACAGAGGCAGCCGTTTCTTGCCACAAAAACAAGGCTATATAGAGATAACAACATATGGTATATTTTTGGTTAGGTTTTGACCGATTCCGAACAAGTTTTTGATATATTGATAGTGGGAGAGTGTGCTGAGGTAGCAGTTTCAATTCAATAAAACAATCAAACGATTTCTGAAACTTGCGTAGGCTTGGGAGAAAAAAGTATATGGAGGTCCCGGATTTTGTTTGATTTGTTTTTCGCGAGACTTTTTAACTTCCTGATCGTACGCGATTACCTATCGACCAGAGGCATCAAACGATCATCTGGCCATGTGGATGTAAAATTCTGTCCTTGGGAGGAGACAATAAAGCACACAAATTAACGAGAACGTGCCCACTATTAAAGGTCTGTTTGCTGTCGTGAAAGCGCACAGTGATGGACAAATTCTCAGCTCGTAGCCCGTTGTCAAATGCAAATACAGTCTACGTTGTGAAAGTACATGTACATGTAAATAGCCCTTGATCTCTCAGCCACCGTGAAATCGATTAAAGTGTAACCGCTTAGTGCAGGTGTAGGCCTAACAGCCCGTTCCCACTTGATTCACCAATTGAGGGATCTGATCCACCTTTTGCCAATANTCTCCGTCTCATACCTTGCTGCATATGCATGAATCTGGGGAATTCCTTTCAGACATCTTGGGGGATGTGTTAAGTAACAATAGTCCGGAATGTGTATAGGAATTGGACATGTTGGGGGGTACCCCTCGGTCTCATTTCTTGCTGGGTATACCGTTATAAGGTGGATCAGGATCAGACCCACTTTTCTTGATCCTCCATGAATGGTCTCTACAGTAACTTATAAAAGTCGAACAAGAAATGTAGCTCATGAAATCGATTGCTTTATTTAGAGAAGTTCATGGTCTGTTATACTTCGGTATTTATTGATTTCCCGAAACATAAAATGTTGAATTGAATAAGGACGACACATCAATCAAAAATAGGAACATGTCAGCAATAACCTCTTTGGATGTTAGACAACATGGCCACTCGTGTAAATTTTCCTTTCAATGTTGCGGTTATTTGTGAGTCTAGGACTCAAGGAAACTTGAGTTCAAACAGTGGAACACATTTTTTGATTGCGCCTAATGCGATATCTGCTAATGAGAAGGTTCGACAGAATTTGGGAAGGTTTTTAAAATCTTCTTTTCGTACGGGGTTCCAGAGTGCGGTCAAGTCAAGATCTCGCCGCATCTATCTCAATCCATAAATACCGCACGTCGAATTGGAGTGAAACCTCTATGAGTGAAACGTATATGCAGGCGCCCAGTTGAATAAAAAGCGCTATGCACTTCGCTTTGTGTGACATCATTGCAACTTCAGCCACGCCCATGTCATGGTCAGCGCACCCGATTACAATGTATTTTTTTAATTGTAAAGTTTTGAAACGCTTGGTGGCGGCAAACATACCAAACTGGATCGGCTGGTCCACAGATACAAAAACGGATAGACTGCCAATCTGGCGCGTCTTTTGAAAAAGTGTCTAGGTACAAAGGTGGTCGGCAGCGCTTATTTAGTTATGTTCAATGTGGAACGTTGCCTGGATTTGTATTTCATGTGGTCTCAGAATTTGCTTTTTTTTTGCTCTTCAATACCGTCACGTCTTCGTTTCAGATGTTGTAAGCGTGTTTCGAATCTACATAGGCCAAAGCCATATTAAGTTCATAGAGGATTATTGAAAATCGGAAAATAGCTTTATGGAATATTGGAATTCTTCAACTCTGCGTATTAAATTCGATATAACGAGGAGAACATACATAGTCGCTGAAATACGGCATTGACATGTTCTCTGCAACCTGCGCGCGAGTGTTGCGACAAGGCAGTACTAGCCATGTTGTGATTGCAGCTGGGAATAACACGTGAATCTGTGGAAGTCCTTGGCAGGTGGCTGTATGGTCACTTTCCATAGCCACGTTGAAAGACAAAGCCATACATAGTCAGGAACTGTGAAAGTTCGTCCTTATTTCCTTTTATGTGCCTTGGTATAAGTCGAGATGTTGGCACAGGTACCGGTAATAATGAAACAAATTTGTTATTTGAAAAATTTCATCCAGTGAACTCAGAGTAAACAAAAATTCGATATGGAGAAATTACCGATTTCATTCTGGAAAGTCTAGTGATTCTTTTTCTCACTTAATCAAAAGGAATACGTTTCTGAGAACAGCGACCCTTGTGAATTTGCCCCTGGTTTGTGGTTAATTTGATTTCAAAATGATTGTGACAATTCCCAAAGCCATCAAAATGCAGGTACTTTAAATTCCATAAATCATGGTGGAATTTAAGTATGTTATGTGACTGGAAACGTAGTGGCTGTAGGCGGTCAAGAGATGACGAGCAAAAATAGCAGCACACACGGCACGCAAGGGAATTTATGTACAATGAACCTCATAAAATTGCACACTGTGAAGATATGCTGTTTAGCCGGGACGGGAAGGATCAATCTATGATGAAAATGACGAATGATAAGGCATCATTCTGACCAATTACATTGACAAAAAAAAATAATAATTGTTACATCGTAATGTTCAGCAAGTGCACAATCGTCTTGTGCTTTATTTACGGATGGACCGGTATGCGCCTTGTTGGTGTGTACACACGAACACTCTTATCAAAAGTGTGAGTGTGAGTGTGAGTGTGAGGAATGGTAGAAATGAGGAGTTTGGTGAGTCGCCAAAAGCCTCCAGCTTTGCATTAATACTGGTGTGTGAGGCTGCCTGTTGTGCACGTGCGCTTTAAATTAAAATAACAAAATAGGCTGTTTTGGGAGTTTTTCTACCAATAGCGCAACAGTTTACGTGAGGCTATAAACCCAATTGGGACTTTGTCTTGTCAATAATCATGCGATGAGCTCGAAGCCTATGGGGAGCTTTCTATATTTCACTTCTCCCTCAAAATTAAAATTGCCTTCCATTATTGCATTTACTGTCATACTCGACAAAATCATATTCGGCTTGCTATTTTTTTCGATTCTTGCATGGCTTTAGATGTCGTTTTTTAATTTGTTTTTGAAGGAAATAAAATCCAACGATCACATTGTATGATAGTGCAATGTGACCTCTGATTATAGAGATTACAGATATATTGCCAGTGGCGTCTGACTGTCGTCCAGTTATCCCCTCTGTTTGCTATCGATGAGGGGGTGAACCCAATGCTTCATCACACCTCTGCAAAGCTTGGTTTATGAGGTTGCAAGGACCTGTATACATCATAGATGCTTCCTTTCTCTCCCTGTCGAGTACTGATGCAACGTTTGTACGCATACTCTTAAGCTGGTTTCTGCATTCGCATTTCTGCATCTTTATTGGTTTTGCCTTGGTGTTATTCACTCATAGTATTGTAGCCTATATTGCATTCAAACTGTTCATGAACGTAATAATTATGCCTCATTGTTTTATAACTCAGCGTGGAGATCGGGTGCTTCCAGCCTCATTTTTAATAGAAGAAACGTCGAATTTGTCTCGTCATTTCCTAGACACGATGAGCACACCAAACAAACTCTCTAGTACCAAATCGCGATTAATTCACGTAGAGTAAACATATTTATCACCATGATTGCCGCATGCGTGTGGTACTTCTTTTTTAATTACTTCGGAAATGCAGGTCAGTGAATTGCAATCCAAGGTATCTCAACGGTCCTGTTCGAGATCTGTTGAGAATAAAATAATATGCAGGTAGTCCTGCGTCATTTGTGTTATCACTTGACATCAAGTCTTTCTTGTTGAGTTTTGTCTATTTTTTGACTGAACTAAAAAAAAAGCATAAAAAAGCGTCATCTAATTCCACAGGACCTTGTGTTTGGTTGACACAGTTTGTCCCTCAGAAAGATATTGCAGAGCGTGTACACATTCTGTATTGTCTTTTGCCAAAATATGATATTCCGCCACCTCGTCTTGTAGAAATGCCAAAACGTAAATAGATACAGTTACTTTTTGTAGCATTAAATTATTATGGTGATGCTGGTGTATTGTGATGCCATGCCCCCTGCGTAGCTACAGCACATCGCGTGATGCATTCAATGTCACACTTCACGCAAACTTCAAGGCAAATAATACACTTGGCATCTTTCAAATAAACAGACCAGAAAAGGCCAGCAAGACTTTTGACGTAAGCGACTTGCACGTCGTGATCAATATTCACCCACTCTCCTCTTTGCTTTACTTTCAACACTGCTGCATTTTCGCGTGTGTATCGTCAATGATTTTTGTTTTCTGATGTGCAGTCATAGATATGGATATACATGTATATCACGTTGCATACATGTACACGTGGTTCTTCTTGTGCAACTTCTGTTTTGTTATATGCCCAAAAAATTCAAATAAATTTAGCGTTTGCTTTGATGTGATGGAAACTTTGGCATATTGCAGATTATATTTGGATTAGACGCTGAAAAAGACGGGCATTGTTGAACGTTTCTGAACAATCGATATTTGCAGCTACCTGGGTATAGAAAGTAAGGTAACACGTTTGATTTGTTGTGTATTGGACTCTAGCGTAATAGTTTTAAGCCTTTGGCTTCTGCTTATGCCACCATGTTGCTGTCTTTATTGTCTTGTTACTTTGTCCTAGCTCACCAAAGACCCTTCATTGGATACTCAATAATCAACCTTTCTTAATCGGTTTGCTACTTTTATGCTTTGTTCCTCCCTTTATTCCATTCTGTACCTTCATGTTTCCCATTGAGTTAATCATATCATGTTATTCACTAATCGACTTTGTTCTGTAAATGTCGCCAATATGAAATAATTGTATAAACGGTGTTGTATCTGCGATTTCATTGGGAAGTTCAAGATTTCTTGCGATTCGAAAAACACAAATTTGTTTTATTGTGCTTGCGAGAAAGACATCTGGGGACCGAGCAGAAAACATCGGCACTTTGACTGGAGGTAAAATCACTTCCCTGGCTGTTTGAGGCTTTTGGCGTCTACACGCACCACGGGGTTTTGACGGCTGTTTGAGACTCATTTTTCTCTCTTTCCGCGCTGTTGATGCGCGACATTCATTAAGTTATAAGACCCGGGGCGTCTGTTGGAAATTGGCGCCAAATTTATTGCAGGAAGCATTGTACCATGATGAGTGGGGGGCAGATAGAACATGATGCGGGCTGATTTTGCCGAGTGAAGTCTTCCCTTTTGTGAGAATGAAGCCTTGGTGTATAGTTAAAATGTATGTTAAAATTGAAAAAGTTTAAATTTAAACCACTCTTTCCTGAATTTCTTGCTGGGATTAGCATTGCTTGAAGGGATATTTACGTGCAATTTGCAAGGCGTCTGATGTTCAGCTTTATTGCACCCCCCCTCCGGACAACAGATCTTATTTTTCTCCTGATCTTTTCCAGTGGAGTGAACACGTTCGCCATGCTGGCTGGCTGTCTACCTTTCACTGTGGAGCCATTCAATATTAAACTTCTCCTGAAAAAGATAAACAACCGGGAGATGGCAGAGATACCGACACATCTGTCAAATGGTGAGACACTTGTTTAAAAAAAAGATCAGTCTCAATTTGGCAACGCTTCGTTGAGTTCCGAAAAAATTGTTGAAACGTTGCCAAAAACCATCACAGTCGAAATTTGACAAAGGATGACTGAAATAATTTGGCGTTTAGCTATGTGTCTGAAGCTTAAACAACGATGTCAAGAATGTCGTTAATTTATTTTTTCAGGATTCGTTTCACTGAAACGACGTTTTAATACTTGTTAAACTCATAAGTCTCCATAAAAATTTCTTTTTAAGCGTGATGGAAAATAGTTTACTAGAGCAAGTCTTCTTGAAACTAGCACTGTTGAGTTTTGTGCTCTGTTTAAATAAACCGAACAAGCATAACATAATACATATATGATTTCTTTTAAAGGAATACTTTTCCCCAGTGTACAAACAGGCCATTTTGAATGGTTAAGTATTGCTGTGAATACAAAAGCATGTTATTTAAAATAGCGGCCCGTGTTTAGCTCGATCGGTTGTCTTAGCATAATCCACATGTACGAGAAACATAAGCGAGAACCAAATTTTCAAGTTTGCATCGCCCAAGACAAATTCTGTTGAGCTGTCTACTGCATGCCGGTATACGTCTGGTTCGAATCTGCCGGTTAACACCGACCGACTCAATGTTCGAGTGGTTAAAAACTGTCTGCACCACCGCGCAGGATGTCGTGGTTTCGAGGCATGGGAATCGCTTAGAAAGGGCCAAGTTCTATCGATAGGTGGGGGTGAAGCAGACCGATAAACCATCATCTGCTAATGGGAAGGGGCAAATGGTGTAAAATTAAAACGACCCACTTTTGATGTACAACAATTATTTGACAGTGCAGGACCGGTTTTGTTATTTTCTCCGATCCCAACCAGAATGTTGCCTTGTTTAGGCACATTACGCCTCTGCTTGCTGTATACATCATTGACGCCCAGTTTAAGGAAATAGCTGTAAACACCACCAGAAACCACTGTCCATGATGAGTAGCAGTCTTACAAGCGTGTGACCACAAATACTATAGCTACACTTCAAACTGAATCATAGATTAATTTTTTTTCAGTTAGGTTAGCACGTACACAGCCCCATAGCCTTATACTGCACAGTTTTATAAAGCAAAGTGAAGTCATTATAAACACATAAACACAGCTTCAGTAAAATAAACTTCAGCATTTAACGAGAAGAACCAGAGAATAAAAATTAGCTCTACTATTTTAATTAATGAGAATTTTTTTCATCCGTAAGATAGCATAGCCCAAGACCTACATTTAATACTTGGCATCAAAAGGCTCGTGAAGACGTGAATGTATTTGTGTTGGCCAGTTTAGTGAAAACTTGCACCTGGTAATTCCAAAGTGACCCAACCACTAACCTGTGCGCAGATATTACATGACAAAATGTCAGTTATGTTATCGTAACGATTTTAGTGTACAAGAACCCTCTCGTGTATTCTCATGCGTTGCTCTACCTTGAGCGATCTTGCCGCCTCAATAATTATCATTATCTTCAGGCAAACTTGAATTCTCAGTTCTGATTGGTCGATCCATTGCAACAAACAGTGTGATGTATAATGTACATATATTGACTGCTTCGAGTGGTATAGTAAAACTAACCTCCTGAGGTGATCCATGGAGCATTCTATTTTCCCAAGGCCAAGGGAAAATAGAATGCTCCATGGATCACCTCAGGAGGTTAGTTTTACTGTACCGCGAGATAAAGCAGTCAGTATTTGTTTTATAACACCTCCCCACAGATTCTGCAAAATTGAAGCTAAAAATCAATAATGAAACACCAAACTGGAATTTCCATTCATCAAATTTAATTCAAGAATTCCAAGTGGAACAGCAACGTTTGAATACATTCGTTCAATGTTGTTCGCTAAGAGTCGAAATACAGGCCTATGCTTTCGTTGCTACGGATATAATTCTTTGGTTGCTACGGGTATGGTTCTTTTTCAGAATGAGGCTGCGTGATATAATCTTTTTGAAGAGGTGGTATAAAAATAGTAAAACTAGCAAGCGTCACATGACACACTGTCGGCCAATCAAGACACAGAATCTGTGGGTGAGGTGTTTTAACAAAAATATAATAAATAATCAATGCTCTGAACTGTGTAACTGCCGAGCGTTCAGTAACTGGGTACCTTCGTCAGGGCAAGCAGATTCAGTAAAAAAAAACCTGTGTAATGCGCTGTTCTAACTCAACGCATTGTACAATATTTACGCACAGATCTGCAACACACAGAACGCGCCACACGCGCGTCGAGTCCATTATACAACTTTCTAAAGGATTATACCATAAAATGGACGGGGTGTTCAGGACAATGAAAGTAAAATTTTTAGAACATTGTCGTTGGAAATCCATCATTTGTTGACTTGTTTTGACTCTCTGAATAAAATGGTATTTCTGAATGGGAATAGCTACGTGCTTGGCCGGTTTTAAACTAAGGATTAATACCTTGCTCAGGAGAACGAACGCTGATAATGCCCTCGCCTGCGGCTTGGGCATTAGTCGTGTCCGTTCTCGTGAGCCGACCGGCCAAGCACATAATTCATTCCCTTAATAATGAACGTGAAAAAAAATACAGTAAGGAGACGAAGTGTCATAACTTAAGTGTGATCACCAGTTGCGTCAATCGTCTGAGATTTGGTTCTTCAATGTCCTTCCATATTTCCCGACGGCAAAATTGACAGCCTAGCTTTCTGCCCTCTTAAAAACTATGAACATCAATTCACTATTTCTGAATTCCTTGCTGTTTCACATTAGATTTCTTGTTAAGTTCCGAGTAAGTACGAAGACGAATGGATTCATAACCATTATCCTGACGTTAGCTTCATTTTAACTTCTTTATTTTTGTTTCAAAGACTGCAAAGATTTCATCAAGAAGCTCCTTCATCCGGACCCACGAATGCGGTACTCGGTCACTGAAACACTTAACCACCGCTGGCTTGCAGTAGAAAAAGACGCCCCTCACCGCCCCCGCACGGCAAGCCCGCCCCCCAATGGCAGAGTAAGTCGCATGGAACTAGAAACCGACATCCTAGAGTACATATGGAGCAACATGGGTTACAACATAAATCACGTGACCAACTCTGTCATCAGTAAAAGAGCTGATGAATATTCAGCTATTTACTACTTACTTCTCCGCAAACGCAATCGGCAGCACCTGAAGATGTTGAGGAAAATTCAAGTCGACGATGAGGAAGGAAAAAAAGATGCAAAAGATACTTGGATAAGTGGCCCTAAATTATATGAGGAGGCGGTAAGTGCAGTGTAGTGTTCATCATTTAATCTGCTCTCGGAAGAACGATAATTCTGTTCGTATGAAACTAATAAATGCGGACGTTGTGTGCTGCATGTGACAAATTATACTGCATGCTGTCAGGTACAGAGGTTGGAAATGCATTAGCTGTGCTACTCATTACATTATATTTAATTTAGGATGGGAGCACAAGAAACTTTAGGATGGGAGTACAAGAAACTTTCCAAAAGACCCACGATGTACGCACTCGTTTGATTTATATTTGGTTGTCTCATCAATTGGACATGCGATACTTGATCATAATCTGTAATTGAATGCACCTACTCCACCTGATCATGCGGTCATTCAACGTTCGCTTGATCAAGACTCGCCGTTCGCTAAATTGCATATTAGGCTTTATTAAAGTTACTGTGACGACAGCTTGAATTGACCTCTACGAAAATCTTTCCCTATTTTTCTTGCGCTCACGCAGGCTGCCGTGGAGCTTGCCGGTCGAAAAAACGGAAGTCTACATTTCCAAATGGCGCTCTTGTTGGAACAGGCAAAAGAAGAGGATGCCCCCACACGTCAGCGTAGCAACAATGAGAAGACGGAAGAGACACAAATCCATCCAAATGATTTGAAGTCTTCGGATGAACCAATGAAGAGTAAGAAATACGTGACGTCATTATCTGAGAATTACAAAGAGGGCACATTTTCGTCGTCAAAGGATAGCAACAAGCAAATGCGTGTTTTCCGAAAACAAGTTACAGGTACGACAAATCACAAAAAACACCAGAGATTGAGCTTTCAATCTGACACAGATAAATTGATCAAAACGAGCGCCAATTTTGCCCAGCAGATTCAAGAAGAATGCAAAGAAACATCCAATAAAGTACATGGGAAAAAATCAGACATGCGTCTTAATACCAGAGGCTTAGCCACGGGTCACAGACTCTCAACTGCTCACACAGTCAACTTGACATTCAAGCAGTCAGATATACCGTCAAAAAACTTCGCTGGTCACTTCAACTACCGCCGAGGAAACCGCCAGACGTTGGTTTTAGCACCAACCCGTATCGTAAATGAGGTATCTAACGGCAAAGTCGTAGACATTTCCACCTGGAAGCAAGCTGACTCTATTGATAAAGTGTATCTCAAAAATCACATGAACGGCTTGAGGATCTCTACAAAACTGGGTGAAAAAAGCAAAGACCACGAAATATGTGAAATCCAGCCATCTACACAAATTTATAAGGACACCATTCTCAAGCATGAAAATAACAGCGATACTCAGTATCCACTACCTAAGGATTTAAAGATTCTCGATGAGAGACGACAACTGAAGATTTCCAAACGAAAGAGCATCTATAACCCACCCATGGGTATAAGACGGTCCAGCAGGACTCGGAAGCGAGCCGGGAGTGATGCCAAGCTGGTGGCTAGGCTTCCAGGGAGGCCTCCGACTCCAGTGGCATCAGAATTCAAAGCAGAGACAAAACGAAAGGTCACAGAAGCTGTAACAAATGACAAAGAAAGACATTCCTGGGATAAAACCAGAGGTTCTAAACGTAAGAAATCCGTCTTTAGGAAAACGTACACTTTGAAAGAAGGTGATGGAGGTCATGAAAAGAGTGAAGTGGATCCCGCGGCCAATGAAGATTTGCAACTTGTTTCTCCCAAGCAAGCAGTGCTACAGGCCGCCACACCTCTGACGAAGAAGTTATCACAGAAAACACAGCCGCCTAAGGGGCGTTTGACAAACAAGAGAGTTGTTTGCAACGAGGTTACAGCCGAGACGCTTGTTTAATGTGATGCCCCTTTGATCTCGCTTATAAAACCGTCTCAGTGTTGTCACTTAAGGGAGCTACTCAATAAGAATTTCTCCAGTAGATAGTAGCTCCTCGAATGTTAATTGCATTGGATTTATTTCAAGTGCCTTTGCCGTGCCGATTGCAGTGTTTTAAAATGGACCAATTACCAATTGAAATGCAGTGCGCGTGCGAGTTCTCCCAGGTTCGACGCGTGGTTTACTATCTGGTGATCAAATTAGCGTTTGACTGTTGTGATAAGGCCTGTGTCCTGGCCTATTAAAACTCAAGTACACTATGCCATAGGGGTTTCATCCACATTGTTATTCAAACGTGGCTTGGTTGAGATATTTTGCTAACTGTTGGCCAGGCATCAGTTTTCATCCTGACGAGTTTTGTAGTCTGGCTCACGTCTGCGCCGGGACTCGCTACCGTTTCATTGCCGCGTTTCCTGTTCAATATTCCAGCTCTCATGATGCATGGCAAGTGCTAAATTCCCGCCGACCCGCGGGTAATCAAACCCCGTTCGTGTTCCTCCCGTTTACCAGCTTTCCCCTTGGTCGGCATAGTGTTTGTTTTTCGTGTGTGTTTAGTTACCGTACAATAATACACCCATGGCACTCATAATTCAGTCCATTTCGTGCTTCAAGACAAAATGTACTTCGTAGAAGTTCTTCTTTGCTTGAGTTACAGATTCAACAATGGTTCCCGCGTGGACCGACTGTAAAGGGCTACAAAAACACGTGGGTTATTTCAAGCTTTGTATCCAACCGTGGACAGCAAACGAAGATGCTTCAAATAATCATCAAATCATTGATGTTGGAAATGTTGCTTGAAATCCTTTTTATTACTTGCTGTAATTGAATACAGCCTATTAGTTAAAGTCTTTCAAGAATGTAATATTAAAACAGCAAGACTAAATCCCCTGGATACTCCCTTTCTAGCAAAACATCTGGCATAAAGATTTTAAGTCATATGTTTTGTAGCCAAGCATCATCATTGTGTTGTGTTAGAGATATTCTCTGGATAATGGCTGAGACGCGCACTGCAGTCGTGTACATGTGTTCTGGGCGTCATATATTGGTGTACATGTAATTTTCTTCCACAGTATTTTAAAGTTGCTAGGTCAGGAAAATGTATGAAACTGAAAGAACTCTGATTAAATTGGGAGTCCCAGCTAATTTTGAAACCAGAAAGTGCCTCTTACATCTGTATTTGCTAAACCCAAACAAAGTATACAAAACAGGCTTTGGGATTTTCAGCATTTTTATAAACTTCGCTTATAGCGCAACCTGTGGTGGGAATTTGGAGGATCCAACGGATGAGAAGCATTGGAGCAGTGAGAGAAGGGCAATGTATCTTCTTTGGGAACTCTTCCATCGGTCGTCTTTCCCAAAGCATGAAAAAGCCCTAGAATGTAGCCTCAACCCTCACAAGGCCATAAAATGTTGTAGAAAGATATTAAATTGTCAGTCCCTTCCCCCGAAAAAGTGGGTCGCCTAAAAAAGTGAGTTGTGTGAACTAGGACAGTTCCTTCCGTTATCCTGTTCATCGTTGATAGGGCAGAGTGTAGCCCATGGCGGACAGTTCCACTTGGAATCCATGATGCAGTTCATACAAGAAAATAAAGTGTGGCAATTTGTATTTCGGCGGCTTTGATCAATGAATAGAACACATTACTTATTTGACTTATTAAGATCCTGACATAGTGTCTCTGGAATACCGACATTTAGATGGAATGATGTCGTCATCCCGTGATAAATCAACTGGGGATGTCGACATCCTAGCTTATTTTATTAAAGGGTGACAGCATTGAAAGTAGGCTATCGACATCCCAAGATGGTTTATCATAGAATGACGTCATCCTGAGTGTAGGAAGTCGACTTAACGACATAGTTTACCATAGGATGATGACATCCGGAAAGAAGGAAGTCGACATCCCCAGCCAATTTATTATAGAATGACGTCATCCTGAGAGTAGGAAGTCGACTTAAAGAGGTAATTTACCATAGGATGATGACATCCGGAAAGATGGAAGTCGACATCCCCAGCCAATTTGTCATAGAATGACGTCATCCTGAATTCAGATGAGAACATCCTGAGGTAACTTATTACAGGAAGACAACACTGTAACATAATTGATCACGGAATAATGACGTTCTGCAAGTGGGATGTTGACACCCCTATATAGTATTTTACAAGGGTATTACAATACCTGAAAGTAAGTGACAAATTATCTCAGGAAGCTGTTATCTTGTTTAATTCAAGCTGTCGTCATCCTGTATCTCTTAATGTCGACTTCCGATTTTTAGGATGTCGTCATCTGTGATAAATCATCCAAACACGTCTCCATCCCGCCATAATTTAACTCAGGATGTCGACATCTTGCCTGTAATATGTCATCATCTTGAGATAAAACACGTCAGGATCTTAAAAGGTCGGATGTCACTTCAAGGGTTCCGTCCATATCTGATAAAAGAGAGGTCTACATTTTAAGTTTAAAAAGGAATAAAGAGAGAAACTTTGTAAAGTAATGAGATTTGAGATTTTATCGCATTCATGTGTCTTATTTATATTGGGTCACTCGTTACCTATTCACACTCTAATATTTCAGAGTACGATAAGGGATCTAACATGTCCGACTCACGAACTCGCCTGTACAACCATGTCCTTATTCCATTGAGGTGTGAACTGTCTCCCACACGCGCTGTACTTTCTTGGAGAGTGCAAGGTGCTCAAATCGTGCAGCTCGACACTTGCTTTCCGATTTGTTTGGCTTTGACACGTTCATGAAGGAAATAGTGTATTCCTCGCTCATCTTTGGTAAAATTATTTCGCTATGAATACCGTAGCTCATTTGTCATGCCGAAAATAGCATTAAGATTCCTGAAGAAATTCGAGTGGGCAATCTCAGAATCCAGGGTAGTTCGCGCAGAAACACTTTAAAATTCTAAAATTTAAATTTCGCCCAAAACAAATCTTGAATTGGTTATAGTGCATTTCCATGATTCAAATGGCTGATATCTCATTTTGAATGCATTTCATGAATTTCTCAAATCCACTGCATTGATACAAAACCCTTTTATGTGTAGACCCTTAACTGCCACAGTGAAGTGCCACCTTCTTGAAGCACCATGGAGGTATTATTTCAGCTGCCAAGTTGCCGTCTGTGACGTCATTTTGAGATTTAGATTGCCATATACGGTCAAGATAAAAACCGAGAGCTTTTGGGGAGAGAAAATCAATACAACATCTCGCTCACTCATTTTTTATCGAAACCCGAGGGGAGAAAAATGGCTGGCATTATAATTTGAACAAACATACATCAGGTGCCGTATTGTTACTACGTGACCCTGCGACGTTTGAGAAAGGAAGCTGGCCAATATTGCAATGTATTGCCTTATCTCGACGACAATAAATTCCGAATTCGAGGGGATATGGGAGGCGCTTTCATTGCGAGTGCGAGCACGAATTGCAAAGAAGAGGACAGGGAGGAAATCAGCCATTAATCTGGTCAGAAATACGTGGAAGTGAGGTAAACATAATTAAGTTTCCAACGAACGGAACCTAGAAGGAGGGATGATAAATTCTACTCGCTTTGTGGTGACAAGGAAACAAAAATAGGAATCATGCCTGAGACTAGATGAGACACGCTGTGGATGCTGAATAGTAGCGGTGGTGGTTGGGGAGCTTACAATGGCTGGAGAAACGAAAAGAACCAAGGGGGAAACTGTATGAGTTATTCTGAATTAAGGAACAAATTATAGCATGAGGTAGATTATGAGTGGCATGAAGATGCTGATAACAGAGCTGGATAGGTAGTGAAAGAGAAAGCCATTAGTCTAATGAATTTAGGATGGAAAAATTGGGCCATGCTCAAGAATACTGTCGCATAGGCTTTATATATTTTTAGCAATTGCATTGAATAAAAAATCATTTTCAGCAACGCTATATTAATTTCCGTCTCTCTGGACGATAGAAGTTGGTTACAATCGACATTGAAGTTTTGCATGATGAATTTCATAAAAGTCGCACCAAGATTAACCACGAGTACGTGACGTGGCATAATTTACATGAAATGAAAGGAAGTACAGCTATAAGGTAGAGGGAATCCATTGTCACAAAGAGGAACGAGAAATGATAACGCAGTATCAAGATCTGATAGGCGTCTTTGTGGGCAAACGAGCCAAGCGTAAAGTACCACATACTGCAAGAGTAAAATGTATTTGTCCTACTAATAGAGCCTGCAAGTTGACCCGTGATGGCGCACTTCCGGAACCCTTGGATAGGAAAGAAGACTTCCAAAATTTTAGAATTTAGAATATTTTTAAAAATCCAACTCGGAAAAAGGACTTTGGAAAATATTTTCAAGTATACCAATTTATAGAAACTATGTTGACTGATTTTCCTGTTGTTCAAAATTGACTACGGATTCAGTCAAACACCCACAATAAATCATGTTTTCTGACAAGATTTCTTATTCGATGCCTATGAAATTCGATGAAATGACTTTTAAAAAGAAATCTAGTCAGACTGACTAATTTCCAGTTGCACCCGGCTGACCCTGAAGAATTAGTCAAATTTTACTGAATTCTAGACAAATTTGACTGATCCTTTTTAGAATGTACATGATCTAAAAGAAAAATATCCTGCCAAAAATTGACATTTACTTCCAAAAACCTAAAATACATGAAGAACAGTGCAATGTGGCAGTCTCGTACTCAGAAGAACATTACTGTTTGAAATCCTATGGTAGTCTGGAGGTTAGAGTCAAAATAGAAACAGATAAAAATATATTACGTTGAAAAATCCTTAAAGTAGGCATCTACTTTTACGAAAAACTGTATGTAAACTTTATGAAAAACTTTTGCTGACAAGAACTGCGTCATTTCAACTCAACGGAATCTGGAACCCATCGACTGCAGGTAGGTAAATCTTTGCAATTTTGGACAATCTCGTTTTCACGTTCGCACGGCGAGTGAAAACAAACGTACATGAACAGGGAGACCTAGGTACAATGCCGCCAGAAGTGAAAGGGCGTTAATAAAATTCGTTTTTACCCATCTCCAGGTAACTTTTCCTAAATACATGTATTACCTGAGGAAAACAAAGGTAAAATTCCAACATGACTGTTTCACGGGGTTGCTTCAGTTAAAAATCTCATTCTTCCAAAAATTATCGAACGTGATTGCACGGCCCCATGTAAAATCCTCATAGGTGGAGCACGCGAGGGTGCCGGAAGTTCGCTGCGTGACCTTATACTTTCAGGTTCTAAATGCATAGACTAGCGATATCTGAGGCCAGTTAGGCAGACAGGGGTAGTTGCCTACACTGGCTGTGAAATAATGACGCCTGACTTGTCTGTTTGTTTTTTTCGTTTGTCCACCATGTGTATGAGCTGCCGTCGTTCAGGGTCGATTATAAATACGTATGAAGATCGAGACATGCTACTATTTATGAACCATCAGTCTGTCTTGGGAAATATAAGCTTGGTTTTTTTTGCCCATTTACCTTTACGAGCAGATTTCCAATCTACAATGATGAATTAACAATTCCAGAAATGATGAATGGGTAATTAATGTGACGTCACATCTGAACATCGCATAATACTGAAGAATGGCTAACACGACAACGTGATTTTCCTTTGAGGCGTGCATAGCCTAGTTTATTGCTGTCACTAACTGTCGCCAACCGGACTAATGATAAGCAAGATTGACTCTGGCCACGTCTGCTGAATTCACAAAGGGGACGGAAGATCAGATACAAGCTCTAATTAAAGGCTGATAAATCGATAAAATCTAATGGAAATTGTCTGCGGGAAATAGTGTAATTGGAAGCTACTTCGGGTTGAACAACGAAATATTTCATGAAAAAATTGAGCCTTTGGAAGATGTATCACCTGTAAAGACAGAAAGTTGAGACTTTTTGAAAACTAGACATCGATGGGTGCTAGCCAAACGTGAATACTTACCCATGATCTGTAGTGGAGCATGCAAAGTTATCAGTAAAAAAAAAGTGCCTATAATTGTAATTTGTATAGAGAACCAACCGCAGATTAATTAAACGTTATGAAAACTAACCTAGTGCACATGGATGGCAATTTAAGAGGATAATCGTTGGATTGAAATCTCAGATGAGTAAATATTGGTTTGAAAAACAGTGTTCAGATTTATTCTCCTGCGCTTACTGCAAGAAAAACAAAACAAAAAACAACAAAACAACTCCCCCAAACCAGAAACGAAAACACAGGTCCCCCTAAAAGAGAATTTGTTTTCAAGATCCTTTTTGTCATGAATTATTGAAGTCTGTGGCAAGTCCTCTCGAAATGTCGCCTTTGGTACGAATGATTACCCGTAAGTCAACATTCCTACCCGACCCTCTATGCTATATTTATTAGAAAATGACACATCTCGCACTTAAGGCGCTCCTGAGGACTTTAAGGGTGCCCAAAAGTAGGGTAAGTCAACACATGTTCGCGCTGAAATGCACTTATACGATTCTTCTGCTGTTGACTGAAATAATTGTCGATATACCACTTAGACCCAAGATCCGGTATCAGCTTGTGCTCCGTGTCACGGATTACAAATCCATCTATCGAATTGCAAGAATCAACTATACCAATGGCAGACAACCAGATTACCAAGAGATTCCAAGGGTTCAGTGGATTCCCAACGTGTAGAAACAAGTACACTGCCTATGCGTTCAACGTGGTACTTGGAGAACCATTTGCCAGCTCTGGAAAGTAAAATTATCTCTCCTTCAGTTCCCTTTTCATAACTGAGAAAAGTGCATACACAAAAACCTGCCATCTAAGAAGGTGTATTTATCAGAAAGATATGCAAGGCAGGTGAACTGAGCCGATTATCGATCCCTTCCTCGCCGTGCAGGTATGAAACCTTACAACTTCTCCAAGAGTTTCATTTTATATGTCCGTATGAAGCCCGCAGTTCATATAACGGTATGACCTATTTCCGTTTCGGCTCAATTTTTGGTAATTTTCGTCCTACTCTTCCGAAGTGTGAACGACCTGCAGCCTTTGAAGCTCAAGTTATTGCACTCAGGCGGAAAACCTCCTGGGTGAATTTTTTTCTGAGCAAAAGAAGTCTCGGTATGAAGTGAGGTACAAATGCAGTGCTGTGCAGTTACATAAAATCATCCACGCAGATTACTGACAGGAGCGCTGGCAACATATCTGCAGAGGTGAAGATACGTGAGCGTTGTTATATACGGAGTGCCTACGCGGCATTAATTCATAACCCTCACTGAAGTCCGAGACAAAACGAAAATCATCCAAGACTAATTACTTTCCTGCAAGACACAATTAAATCTATGCCAGATTAAAAAATGTTATACAAAACTCAACATTTTCATGCAAAACTAAACTTTCCATGCATAATTACATTTTTTTCATGCAAGACTCAAAATCTTTGGAAAAAAATCAAAATCTCACACAAGACTCAAATTTTCACGCAAGAGTATTTCTTTATGCAAGATAGTCATTTTTGAGCAAGATGTAAGTTTTCGTGCAAGACTCAAAATTTCGCGCAAGGTTAAACTTTTCATACAAGATCAAAATTTGGGGGCAAGATAAAAATTTTCCCCGCAAGATGAAATTTTGTATGCAAGATCTCGAGTTTCATGCAAAACCAAAATTTAGGTGCAAGACTAGTTCCCCTCTCCAACTTAGGTATCCCCCTGAATGTATTATAGACAATGTACAAACGACAGGCACTCAGCTTGGACGGGTATATTATATAGGGACGGGTAGCAAGCTGCGCTTTAGCGTGTGCGATTAGCCCTGCAATTTGGATGCTGGATTCGTGACTTTTCAAGACTCTGAAGTTTAACGGAGACATTATCTTGACCGCACCATTTCTGCGGACGTTACCGACGTCATCGGGCAAGCGGCCCCGCACGATGTGCTGTGTGGTGCTGGTTGCTACAAACCTTCAAGGAAAAGTCCTGTTTTGTTTGGTTTTTTCGACTAAAGACGTATTATTGTTTTTGCCAAGAAGTTAGTACTTTTTTTTTTTTATAAATTCAACGTTTTTATTTTACCGAAAATATATAGTGTAATTTCTATTTCTAAATAATGTAATTCACCATGTATTTAATTTTCCATTTTTTCTGCTACATCAATCGCTTTGAGTTTGCCGTCAACGTGTTCCTTTCTTCATCATGCCTAAATAGATCCGTACTCCTTCTGCAGTGACTTGTTAGCCCATGTAAATCTACATGTAGAAATAACGATATAAACCCAGTCAGCAACGACCTGCAACCGTTAAATTAATAATGCATTTTAGAAGCATTTGGCCAAGAATCTACAGAAGTAGCCGCGTTAAAGAATATGTGGATTGGATTTACAGTTAAGCATTGAAAATCAATATGACATTTACAGATCCATCGTTTGGGCATTTTTCTCATTTTTTTGTTTAAAGTTATAGAAGTCGAATTCGACAATGAGAAACATTTAGATTCGGCAATTACTGTCAAATTTGGTAACGTTGTTCAATTCGTACTTTTCCCAGACTGAGCTAGCAAGCCGGAACAGCACGCGGAGTACGCTTATTTGTACTTCACTAGTTCACTACTTCACTACTTCACCAGTATACCTCAGCTGCTACCATAGACTTGTGTGTAATTTCAAGCCGTAGCTGAGTGCACCTCTTCGTGCATTGCGTATAATACATTAGGGGCATAATGGAGACGTAATAAGTTGAAGACGGGAACCAGTCCAGGGGTCATGTGTTTCTTGAATGGTCCCGTGCATCTTGCACGGAAATTTTGGTCTTGCAGGAAATTTTTAGTCTTGCATGAAAATTTAGATCTTCTATGAAACATTGCATCTGGCTCAAAAAATGTCAATCTTGCATGAAAGAACTACTCTTGTATGAAACTTTGAGTCTTGCATGAAATTTCAATAATTTCCAAAAATTATGTGTCTTGCAAGAAAAAATGTAATCATGCATGAAAAAATGTATCTCGCATGAAAACTTTGAGTCTTGCATAACAAATTTTAGTCTTGCCAGACAAATTGTAGCCTTGCAGGAAAATAAAATAATTTTTTGGATGATCTTATTTTCATCTTGGACTTCATTGAGGGTTTGAATTAATTCGGCTTTGGCATTCCATAGTTATATACTACGGGAAAACCAATCACCTGACAATCCCAAAAGGTGGTGCTTTGAGGGAAAACTTGTTTATTGAGCGAACTTCCTCTAAAAGGTGTTGAGGTGTTTCCGTGTGTCGTTTAAGATAAGGCTTGTGAAACGTGTCCCCAGCAGGGACGTGTTTCAAATGTTTCCACGTTTAACGACGAAAGTGGTAAAACCTGATTTGCTTTTATAAGAACGGGACATTAGTGAAGGAAGACGTAGAAGAGATATACGCCGGAGAGGGAGTGGCTGACATCTCCGTGGACGTTGTGTCCAAGCAACCAATGGAAAGCTTGCTTTGGAGGCAACACGGGCCATATTCTTAGCCAGCTAAACACAGCCTTCCGTTAGTCTTGCGATTGCCTGTCGTGATGCTAGGGTTGAACCCCTTCTTCCTATACAAAGTAGACAATTTCGTACCTCGCTTATGGAAGATAAAGAGGTAAAATTATGCACGGGAAACTTTCGTGTCTCGCATTTACTTGTTATGCATGTTTTAGTATTCTAGTGCTCCTCTTTTTCTAAACATGTTAACTAATGCGGATGTTGATTGCCCAAAAAGTTTCCCTAATTTCAAACATAAAACTTGTCCATTGCACTTAAATCTTTCTGCCAAAATGCGTCTGTGCTTGAAGTTCAAGGCAATAATTGAGTGCCATAAATGATGCCACTGGTTTAGAAAGTTGGGCACTTTACAATTCCATTATAGTAAAACTGTATAAGTGGAATAGAACTTTTTTCTTCGAGGAAATAAGCTGTAAAAAGCCGCTGGTTCACAACGCAGCAAATCTCTTCTGAGACTGTTGAGTGGACGAAAGTGACGCCGTCTTTGTTGCTCAAATTAATGAATGTGCTGCGGGCTGCAGTATCCAGCAGTCATGTTCAGATGAGATTACACAAGCAATAAAAATATCCCCACCTGTCACTCTAACCTTGGACACAACTCAAATGAATTCAGTTACGCCTTCATTTAAACGCTGACACTAGCAAAATAACCCGTCACTTTAATCTCATGCTACGACTGCAGCAAGTCATGTGTGTCCCAGGTGGTGACTGCAAACTAGATAGAGGTTTATACAGGTTGGTCCAGCACGTTGAATCAGCCGTAACAACCGATGTCGATGTTAAGGAATTTATACCGACCTCATGGGCACATGTATCTGCACAATAACATAATTTAACCTAAATAAAACGCTGCCTATAAAGAGGAAAATGTTTCGGAGGGGCATTATTAACTGACTTACTGGATGTAATCCTATTAAAAATTCCTTTATAAATTGAGTTTCACGTTTGGCCGAGCTCCTTGTTACAGTTAAGGTTATTCCACATGCATAGAACCATCGTGTGGAACGTTGGGTATGTGGGCAGCGGATGATGGTAAAAACTAAAACTATTACATTGGGTGCGTTTCTTAAAATTATTTCTAGTTTTTATTTGTATTATTCCTTGTGTTGGTTGTTTTTTAGTCTGAAGCTAGTGAGATATTTATTCCGAGGGAAGATTTTAATCACCATCGCAGAGGAAAATGTACACAAGTCACCTTGCTCGCGGATAATATATACATGTATTTGTTAATTCTAAAGGATTGTCGTGTAATTTTAATATGAGATAAAAAGCACCCCACCACCCTAAAGAAGGATTACATTTTACACATAAATTTCCTATGAAACTATGGTTAGTGGGTTAGGAAGAATATTTTTACAATGTTTCCCTACCATTGACAATAATACGACAATCAGCTTGAATCTCGTAGCCAATGACTTGTAGCCTTGAGAATAAAATTAGCACTAGGGGATTTTTGAGACATGTCATCTATCGCACTAGTTTCTCCCGGCAGTCAAATTTGCCACTTTATTCATTAAACTTCTCAGGTTTCTATTCTACTGTCTACGAATTTCGTATCAGATGTCGTCCGATAATGAAGCTAGGTTCTTAACGAACTTTCTAAAGGTAATTCCCACCTTGCAACGAGTATAGTGCGATACCTCAAGAACCTTTGGAATAGTCAATTGTAATTGTAGAGTCACCTGTTTATGCTTTGTTATTCATACATTGTATTTGTATTGTATTAAATTGCTCTTGGCGTAAATGGTTTTATTTTTCTGTTCAACAGGTTCCAAGCACGCGCCCAATATACAATGTCTTCACTTAGTTCCAAGCACGCGCCCAATATACAATGTCTTCACTTAGTTCCAAGCACGCGCCCAATATACAATGTCTTCACTTAGTTCCAAGCACGGACCCGATATGTCTTCACTTAATCCGGAGAAGTTCTTTTCGTCAAATAAAGAGGCGAATTCCTCAAAGATTTTAAATAAAGAACTTGTTTGAAAGAATTTCAATCGCAGCATTAGTTCCAACTGGGTTGACCTAAATCGCTTGTTAACGTAAATGCCTAAATTTCCACAGTTCCAACCAAAACAATTACAACCATCGTTATAGGGGGTCTAGCCGTTATAAAATCTCACTAGTTAAGACTTCATGTATCTTCAATCTCAACGTAAACAATTTGATGACAATCAACCGACATTAGTTGAATCCTTTAACTAGACAAAGCTTCTAACCGCAAAGCGAAGTGAAGATGATGATGTAGGGCTATAGAGAGGATGAGTGAATGGTGGTCGGCCATAACCTATTTATATTCCAGCCAGTTAATTAAACATTACCATTTAGCGAAAAGTAATGTCAGATTAACGTTTTGGGAAGTTAGGCCCAGAAATAGCGAAGTTTTTTCTTTTGGCGAAGAGATTTAAAGGACAGACAAAGTTACTAACATAAAACAATTTCTTAAATCCCACAATAGTATTTGTTTTCGTATCAAGACCCAAATGTCGCTCTCATGTAGGCCTATGGGAAATCAGCTAAAATGTAGGAGGTCTGCCACTTGGTGAACGCTATTTTCAGTCACTACAAACAATGAGAACATGTGACATGTGCACACCTCTTTCAGTTCTGCACTTTTAAATGTATCTGTTACGATCCAATAATCTTCAAACTATCAGTGATTGTAAATTATTCAAGAATCCTGAATTTTCTAGGATGTAACAGAGAAATCACACTTATATAAAGAGCAAAGAAACAATGACGATACGTTTCAATTAAAATATTAACAACTGAAGTGTCGACAGGATTTTAAAAAACAGTGATATGGTTATGCTTGTTTAGAAATGATTAGATTAACTCACACTTCTTGCCGCCAAGACCATTTGAGCACTTGCATAATTATGAATTTATTAGTGAAAAGGTCTGTAAAAGAGAGTCCACAACTGAGCTTTAAGGAATAACCGCCTAAACTCACCGAGTTCACATATCTTCGCCTTTATCAATTTGGCACATGAAATTAGTTGTTGATTACAATCATTTAGTTTGTCAATCTTATTGATGTAACATTAGTTAGATATCAACCAATAGCTATCAGTTGTATCCTATCAAATCAAAAAAATATGGATCATTTCAGACAAGTACACTTTACAAAATCAAAATTAACTTATCAGATTGGCTGAATTGGTTGACCTTTTACAGTAAAAAGGATTATGCATGTGTCTTTTTGTGGTCAACAGAAAAACATTTCTAACACATAGGAATCATCCCATTTTTATGTAAACATTATTTCTCAAAGAGCGACACAGTAAAACATTAAACATGATTTGTTTTGCTTTGGTATTAGGCGATCTGTCCATACCCAATACTAGCTTGAATAATCAAAACAAAACATGCTTCCCACTCTCCTCCAGCAAACCCAAGCAAAAACAACTACACAAACAGACTACACAAAAACCTGCGAGTTAATATGTCACAAGACGTACATGCAAACGAAACGCCCACTTGGGGACTTATTCTGATCGTTAAAACTACATGTATATTAGTTTGGGTTACTGAAGCGTACAATTGATTTTTGAGTTTGGTGATATTGATTACGTTAGTGAGTAAGTCCTAGACCTTTTATGAAATTGTCGACCCCTTTTAACAGTTGAAGTGGTTGAAGTTGATATCTACAGTGTTTGCCGCAAACGACTACTTTACGGACAGCGTCCTTGGTTGAACCCAATGGTTTAGCTGAGATGCCCCGGGAACTGATTGGTGTCATTTAGACAATCGTATCTTTAGTGGAATGTTAAAAAGTGTCCGAAATCAATAATTGAGCGTTGGCAAAGACAGAACGTGAGAAAAGGGCAGAGGTGACACTGAAGATATGCCCACTCAAGTAATAGACAATCTATCGGACATCCCTGCAGGTATCTTGGTAAATTGATATAGATTCAACACATGTAGAGGGATCCACAGTGGAAAATCTACGGTATTATTTCCCCCATGAGAGAGTCAGGTTTGATTGGTCAGTCTCCTAGAGATAGATCCAGTATGATTCGAAATTGATTGGATTAACTCGAAACTCGACAGTATACTTTAACCACTTTTTATCCCCGCCAGCACTCCTGGCTGGTCCGCACGGGCGAGCCATCACGGGGGTACCCACTTGTCAAATTTACATTCTAACTAGTCGATGCCCCCCCCGCGTGAACCTCAGGCGATAAGGCCAATTCATAATACTTGCTGATGATGAGGAGTATAACTCTATGAAACGACGTCAGAATGGAAGGGTAGCTCGATCTGCGCAAAGCAAACGTCACATATTCAAAACATCATTCTATATGAAACAAGGTTAAGTAGCAATCGAGATGCTAATGACGAACACAGTTTGTCTGATATTCCTGGTAAATTCTGGGATTTATTGAACTCCTCCAGTGCCTAACCAGATTCGTGCAACAGTGAAAAAATGAGACCCCTTGTTTGTAAAATGGAAATGATTTTCGAGAGATAAAGGGAGGCATCTCCAAATCTCCTTGAATATCTACTTTTGAGTCCATATCTCTAGGATCTTCACCTGAATTCTTCACCCTCGTCCTTCAGTAACGTAGTTATCATGTTATCGTTTCTTTGACAGGAGAACGTGATCTACAAATGAACACGCGTTCATATATCCTGCCTGTTGCAGGGGCAAGGTCAGGCACAGGATGCTACTTCAGTCAGACACATCCAGACCACTTGATAGTGGGCAAAATCGAATTTCTAGAGTGGCAAACAATAAAGGTCCATGTTACTAAAAGTCACACAAAGCTTGTAAGAACATGTACTACATCAACAGTGTACTTTTCCGTATTTATTTTTTCGTTTGTTGTTTGTTTTTGTCTTTTTTCGGTATATATTTTATAACAGTGCAGCACAGTATGAGAAAAGTGGCCTTTTTTTCTAAACGAGCTCTACGCGTATTTTCGAAAAAAATCTACCGAGAGGAAGGGTTTAAATCTTCCGTCTGTACAGAAGCATAATGCACCTGTCAGTGAGTGATGAAGCTTTAGTGTATTACCTCAAGTAATAGTATACCAGCTTTCTCCTATCTGACAGAGCCTGCGGTTGATGAACTGCGCACTCCAAATATGTCAGCGATCAATGGGCCTTGAAGTTGTATGCTTCGGTGCAAGTGCGGACAGACTTGCATCATTCTCGCTTTTGCGCGGCAAAATGATTGTGGACAGGAAATGAATGATAGTTTGTTAATCTTGCCCCATTTCCCGTTGTGTTTGCATAGCGTTAAGTCCTTTTTGCAACGACCTCACCACTTCGATTAACAACAAAAATGTGCTCGTTGTGTTTATTGACTACGTTTGTTGCTAACGGCTTACTGCGTCGCAGAGTTATTCCAATTAGATTTCAACTCATTCCCTATGCGTGACATGCAGCTCAAGTGGTTCCATAATTATGACAGAGGAAAGGCTCTTGCGAAATCAAAGTTTTTAAGTCTATTGATCTATTTTCCCCTTTGTGTTCGGATGCCGAGCAACATACCCCTTAGACATCTGAACCTTTTCCGTCTTGCAATGGGTGACATTTGAAGTTAAGGAAGGAGTTGAATAATAGTCGTTTCTACGGGCGATCTTTCTCTTCTGCTTTACTTCACAAATTTTCGAGTAACCTTATCTCGGAGGTGCAGCGGTCTACAGCCGCGCACCAATAGCTGGATGTGGCGGGGAGATTGCAAAGTAGCCAGTATGGGGACGATGAGATTTTTATTGACACACTAACACGAGTCTCTTTCAAACGCCACTTCTCCTGCCTATTTCTTTCTCCCTTTGTCGTTTCACACAATGTCCAATTTCAACCGTCAACATGAAGATATTGCCTGATTAAAAAGAGTTAAGAAACGCATGGCCAAAAAATCAAGAGTAATTTCAGAATTGATCATCGCAATAGTTGTCCAGCGTTTGCAAACAAAGTGAACGTTTATCAAATCAGGAACTGGTCAGAATATGGGCGCATGTGTGTGTGTGGGTGGGGGTTACATTACACAGTAGCTGGTACAATGCTTCCTACAAGTGATTGTACAGTGAGCTGAATGCATTTGCATAGATCATAATCATCTTCAAACGGTTTATAAAGCAAAATAGCACGGGTGGGGATGACGTCTTTAGCGATCTTACATCATGCACATAAAATATCAAGGTTTTGGCACTGTCCCAATCCTCAAAGAAGCCATCCAAAATGGAGTATTGTCAGCCAGACGGAACTATAGAGCCGTTGTAATGAAAACCTTTCATTTGCTCTCCTCATTTGTCTTTCATTACTTCCTCCCCTCATCTTTCATTCTATCCCCCTCCTCGAGGTATGTTCCCATCGGCTTGGTCCCTGATTTTCCCCTTTACAATCCCCAATTTAATAGTCGTTCTCTTCTTCGTCAAAGTCATCCTTCAAATCCTTTCAAGAGGTCTCCTGATTTCATGGGCTGACTTTTTTTTTAAAATTAATGAAATTTCCTTAAAAGCCATAAACCGAAATGTATATAGCATATAAATGTACATTTTTATATTTTTAAGTTCGTAACTGTGTCTACGTTCTCATGGACCGGCTTTTTCAACTTGATTAGAATCATACACACTAAAAAAAATAAATGCCCAACGTTGCGTAAAATCTTACTCTTTGTGGTGGTAAAAAGGGACATGGTCGTTTGTGGGATAAAACGCTATGCAACATGGGTTGCACAGGTAGGTACATTGTAATTTGGAAGTCAAGGAATGACCAGATGGCTGATGCTTGTAGCGGGTAGGTTCAATCAAGGATTTGATACATCAACTGCACCCAGCAAGGCCTTCCCCCTATGGCTCTCCTCGCAGCGATCACGAAGGCCTGCCCATGTTTGTGGAAATTCCCCCGAGAAAAAGTACAAACGACTGGCTTCTTGTAGATCCATGATTGTCTAGAAAGTATTCCAAATTGGTTCCCTCCTGGAAAAGATTGGATAAGCAAATTCTCAATTTGTTATTGCCTTGAGACAGAGTGATATCAAGATTGTTAATATAATGCACCTTCCTATGGTAGTCGAGGCAAAAATTGCTGACGTAGACCTCATGCCTGGATGGAGAATATATTTTTCATCTAAATTCAATGGCAATACGGCTAAGAAAGGTCCACTCGTGCCTATCCAGGGGAAGAAATAAAAATGCCATCTGTGCATTGCAGACGGTCTTTAAACAAAGCATGGTGTAAAATATTTATTTTGGGAAATGAATGACAACATTCTCACAAATTTCTTATAGATTTGTTTGTGAGTGAATGCCATAGTTAATGTTTCTGTCAAAACTATGCTTGAAGTACCATCGGCTGCACAGGCAAACCCGCGAGGAATTAAGTCCTCAAAATGTGTGTGACAGAAACAGGTCACAGTGCAAAATTAATATCCTGTTTTTCAAAGAAGACTGTAAATCACCAGAGTTGCAATGCTTTAAATATTTATGAAGATTACAAAGAAAGTGCTCAGTGCAACCAAACACACATGCCAATACGGTGTCTGGGTCAATTTTGACTAGCTGTGTGTTTCCCATGTGTGCATACAAGAACAATTTATAGAGATTTAGGTCATTTTGTTTCCGGCAGTGTATTTCCAACCCGCAATTTCCCTTTATGTAGTATTTAAGTTGCAACTTTTCCAACTACATGTGATTTTTAAGTAATCTTTGAAGATTTGCACTCTTTGCTAGCCAACATAGTGTCAAAAATCAAATGTAGTCAACAGCCTCCATTATCCTAAGACATTTATCAGACCTAGAATTACAATCCCTCCAGTAATCATGGACTTTCCAGGCAAGCAACTATGAATTAAAAAAAAAACTAAACAATTGCTGTCTTTCCAAAACTGTACAATTTTTCAATTGTCAATGGCATGAGTGTGAAGTGGAAAAAAGAGAGAAATCAGCCGATCCGAAGCAAAGTTGCACGCCTGTTTTTCTTTTTCATTTTCATTATCTAACACAGTAAACGTACGTTGCCCTTTCCATGGACATGCATTCACGATGGACTGAACCATATCTTTCTTCATGTTGGAGCTTGGCCTGATAAAAGAGGAAAAAGGTCTTGAAATGATTTGAATGTTAAATGAACAGGCCCGTTGCCTGACCAGAGACCGGGGGGGGGGAGGATTCGTCAAACCCAAAAGTGGAACTTTTGACACTGTGAACACATATTTTTATACAAAGGCCTATCATAATGTCCTTTGGAGCACAACATCAAACAAGTTCCATGTTTGTTGCGAACCGAAAGATATAAGACTTGTATAGGCCCCCTTACTTCAGTTTTCAATTGTCACGGCGTATTATAAATTGGCCTGGTAATGAATTTGCTCTTCATCCTGCACCTTGAATCGGGCGCTGAGTGACGGCGAGCGAATGATATGGATATTATTATTAAAACAATCTCAGAAAATCCCACAAAAAATTCAGAAGTTCTAACAAAGTGATACATTCTAGTAAATCATTATTACCTCCACCCACCTAACTAAAAATGGAAAAAAATATATATTTCAGGGCGCATTTCATTTTGCACTTCGAAAAAAAAATGGAAAAACGGATCAAATTAACATGTCATTGGAACTTTGTGGTGGGTATATGAGTTTGATTAAATTTCACCTTCACGTTAGAAGTGAAATTTCGAAGTGCCCATAGGGTCCGCGCCACTTTCCGGTGCGCATTCTTCAGTTGTAACGTGAAGCAGCGCACGAACAAGTGTTTTCATTTAGCCTAAACTTTCTCGAGTCCTCAAAAATACCAATTTTAGTGGACTGGATTAGTGTCCTGAGTCCTCGCTGGGTGGGCCATGCAGCTGTTCTTTTTAAAAACCAGTAAAATGATAAACAACATGGATTACACAACCATAAAAGACAAAATCAAACAGATGTACCACACAATATGTGAGGTGCGAACGGTACTTACATGGCATTTTCAAGTCTGTTCAGTCTTTCTGGACTGGTTTCCTTTATGTCTAACAGGTGTACAGAGCCAATGTAAACGACAACCACTGAAAACATGACTGCCTTGTCCCCGCGCCCGGAACGCTGCGCCGCTGGTACACGTGGCTCGGCAGCCGCGGCAGCGGCCCAGGTTAGGCTGCGCTGAGGCATGGAGAAGCGTTTAATGACTGATTTCATTCTACGTTGCCATATAAACCGCCCGCAGTTCATTAAAAACCGCAGAGATATTTTCTGCATGAGAATCAATGTATAAACCACGGCTTCCATTGTGAAAATTGTAGTATATAAAAATTATATTTTTATTTAAAAAAACAAAACAAAAACAAAACACCAACGAGCGGAACTCGGAAGCGAACGGGGGGGGGGTTCGTTCGAACCACCCGAGCCCCCCAGCCTATGGGCCTGATGTAAGCAGTAACTATAAGCGAAAAATTCAAGTTTTTACCTCAATCATTGCCGGTTCCACAAACGAGTTTGTATTGTGGCACAGCCACAGCGTAGACGATGCGCAAGTGGTGCTCGGCAGCATGTGTCGGAAAAACAACACCTGCCATATAGATAGCGATATTTGCGGGACGACTGTCTTTCGAATGGGTGGCAGGATAATTTCTGAATATTTCTGGATCTAACACATTTCATACATGTTACTCTTGGAGGCATGAAAAACTCTTGACTATTTTATTTGCAGAGCCTGGCAGTCAACGATAAATTACACCATGGAGGAAGGACAGGCATGGACGTGTGCTAAGCTGATAGGCAAAAAGGTTATTAACGTGATCGATGGAAAGAATATGTCTTTTTCATATGAACATGACTCATTGAAACAAATTCATGGAAAGACAATTGTTACCTTCAAACTGGAGAATCGGGGAATCCAAATCCCACTTTATCAGTAAACCAGCAACTGTCACATCAGCCATTCTGCCAAGGAAATCGCCCAAGTCCGAATTCTACCATGAGTCGATCGACGCGACAACTGCTCTCAGCATGAGAGTGAACGCACACGCCACGCAGTGGTCGTCTCGGCAACATTTAGTAGTGTTTGGTATCATTTTACTCAATTCGAGGCACTGGGTACTCATTTAAAAGCATATCCTTATTTTGTTTACCACGTTGTTAGGTAAACTTGACCTAGGTTCGGGGAAAACGTGTTTTCATACATTTTTCTTGCGTCAATATCGGACATTTTTAAGTGCAACATCAAATGGCCAAATTGACCTTTTGATGGGTACCGGCAAAACCACCCCTTAACCAATTATTGGGTATAAAATTACTCAACTTTCGTACCCAACACATTTACCCAACAAAATTTTACACTCCTTTTGGGAGGGTATTGATGACACAAAAGTGCAACTATAGGTGAGACGTGTTTGTTCCAGTCACAAATGATGTTTGTCATCAGAAAATGTAGTTGATCTCATTATTTCTGCAAGATGAAATTCCTGAAGTACATCTACACACTGAATGACGAAGTCAAATAAAGAAGCTTACTGGTTATCACAAAACTGTCCCTTCGGTAACTTCCAGGAAGACGACATTGTTTTGATACATAAAATCCCTTGTAAGTTGACGGCTGATGACGTCATCGCGACGTCACATTTCTACATCCCACACATATTTTCGGAATAATTGACAGCCCTTTGGCACATACACGAAGCGATTTGGACATAAGGCACTCCCGTTTTATTGTACTATCGTTCAGTTGGGCCGCTGGCTGCGCCATTGCTTAGTGCCGTACAACTTGTTTTTGTTATTTCATTTCCAGCATTTTCTTTAATGACATATTTCATTTAAAATAAGAATTTGAAGGTAACATACTTAGCCTGGTCTCCCAAACGTTTGTAAAAATTTGTCAATTTTTTTTATTCACAACAACATTATTAACACAAAGCAAACGTCATGGATATATATTTAAATCGTTTAGATCAATCGGATCTTACGTCAAGAGTGGCTTCTTTACAAATCAATCTGGCATTTGATATGTTTATTCCAAGATTATCTGAATTAAGCAAATGAAATATATACGACTATACATAGATCTATATTTTCTGGTGAGGTGTCGTATTGGTTTCACATTTTACTATGTCAGTCAAACACCTTGCATAGTAATCAGAACAGTGACGTAGCCAGCTGTTTATGGGGCCAAATTTGGAAAACCAACATTTCAAAAAGGGGAATGTTAATTCTAATGTGTGAGGACTACTGGCGTGTTTAGAATTCCTTTCTTTTTCACAAACACTAACTTCTGGGCAAATTTGAATAAGAAAACTTAAAAAATGTTCAAAACAAGTGCCTGCATGCGTATGACAAAGACGCCAAATCATTCCCAAACCTATAGTAATAAGGTACAGATTTTTCTCAAGGAAATGTTCATGCGTAATCAATCGAAGGATGCTAGGGGTTGTTTTCAAAATTGATTGCAACTCTTTTCTCGTACATGCTGAACACAGTTTTTAAGTGGACCTAATTCGATTCCGTAATGTCCTTTTGAGCTACTAGCTGTTTCCAAGCCAAGCTGAGTAAAAAAAAATAAGTCCAGCCAAGTCACGAGTTCAGTAAACGTGGACTTGAATCCGACTCAAGTCCTCCATCACTGACACTTACGTAGATTAACTGACCTTTTTGAAAACGAAGATAAACAAGCCCCTATTTCATGGTGTTCTCGAAAATCGGCCGACAAGGATGCCTGCTGCGTTGGCCAACGACACTACTGAATTTTTTCATTTTCCAAACCTATTTTACCGAGTTTCTGGCACAAATAATGCGTGCAATGTGGGCTGAACAATGGACTAGGAACGTACGTGGTGGTTTACAGAGGATTTCGCGAAGATTAGTTACTGCGTGCATGCACGAAGACGGTGCTGGGCATATTGACGCACTGAGTGCCCTGCATCGGTTGTTTGCCTTCCTACTCGGTAACGTTTCTACACTGTTTGCATGTCACTATGTCACATGTCATTGCTACAGCGCTGATCACGACAGACACAGGTTTGTTCCCTGTCCATCTTGTTTTCAGAGTACAGTCCTGATATTTTCATCCGAAGCTTAATCTGTGTTGGGCACTGATTTCGCAAATGCTTTTAACCTTAAAAGAGTCAAGGTTCCCCCCAGCTGTGAGCAGGTCTGAGAAAACCCGTTTTGTTTGCCCAAAGTTTCATTAAATAACATATCCTTTCCCTTTAAGCCAAACCACTCCAGTTATTTAAAGTGTATCTGCACTAAATTTTTCTTTGACACAATCTTTCTGCAACCGTATACTCATAGGACTACTTTCTTCCGTATTTAGATAAATACATTGCAATGCACGTTTTAAAATACATTTAAAATTATCCATGCTTCTCTGGACAATTTGGGGCGCTATCGTCAGTGCACAGGCTTTTCTGTTTACTATGAACCCTGAATTTACTCTCTGAAAACATTTTTTTTTCAGGAAAGGTTGACTGGTCGTTTGTGCTGGGTTCTTATCCAACAATGAATCACCTCAGGAGAAAAAAATAATTCCACCAAAGATAAAGCAAGAGCTCTTTGTGTATATACAAACCGATGTAACAAAGAGTCTGAAAGTAAAAGGTCACGCAGCGAGCTTCCGGAACCCTTGCAGATTCTGCCTATGGGATGTTACATTGGGCCGTCCTATCACGTTCGATAATTTTTGGAAGAATAATTCCATACTGAAACCCCCCCACAAAACCCTCATGTTGGAATTTTGCCTTTTTCTTCCTCAAGTAATATTTTGGAAAAGTCACCTGAAGATGGTAAAAAAGAATTTTATGACGACCTTTCACGTTCAGCGATATCGTACCTAGGTTCAAGGTCTCCTTGTTCATGCACGTTTGTTTTCACTCGCCGTGCTTTCTTGAAAACGAGATTGTACAACCTTGCAAAGATTGACCTACCTGCAGTCGATGGGTTCTAGATTCCGTTGAGTTTACATCACCCAGTTGTTGTCAGCAAAGATAAAATATTAGAATCTTTCGAAAAAGTAGAATATTGCTTTATGTTTATTACCTTATAAATTATCAGAGTGTGTAAAATATTTTGTTCTGTGTTTAGTTTGGCTTTCTCCCACAGACTACCATAAAATTTGAAATCGTAAATGTTTATCTGCCTACGAGACTCTCACATTACGCTGTTCTTCATGTATTTTAGATTTTCAGAAGTTTTGGGTCAATTTTGGGCAGGATATTTCTCTTTCAGGTCGGGTAATTTTTCAATTTCTATAAATTGATATTCTAGCAAATAGTTTTCAAAGCTCTTTTTCCAAGTTGGCTTTTGAAGAAGAAACTGAACAAAAAAATATTACAAATTCTAAAATCTTTGCACTTTATTTTTCGTATCCAAGGGCTCCGGAAGTGCGCCATTAGGGGTCAACGTTCAGGCTCTGTAGAGGCTTCTTTCCGGGGATGACATCACAGTTTTGCTCATGAATATGGAAACCATTTACTTAAAAAGCAAAACGGCGGTAAAATACCCTTTGAAATAGTGCTTTACTAATTGAAATCAGGTTAACTAAGACACGTAAGGGCATTTTGAAGGTTTGTATTAAAAATTATGCTGCGGCCATCCTGTAATCTACCCTGATTCATGTAATCAAATACATTAAAAACGACAACTGCTACAAACTACGTCTTGCTTTCATATTCAGCATGGGAATCAATAATCATATATCCGACAGTAAGTTTTGGTATTTAGTTTAATAGGGAAGAATGTAAAATATGGCCCAAATGACGCAATCGTAAATAGGTCTTGTTGCCATAATGCTCAACACTAGTTAAACATGTTTTAGGTGTAAACTCTTTTAGGATTGAAGTTTATAAGATCCTAGGTTCACACAATCCGGAATCATTGCCGGGACTACCCTTATCAATCCAAAATTAAAATCCATGTAGCCGCAGGAATTAGCCCTGATTTGCTGTAAGTAAGAATAACTTCAATATGAAACAAGAGTAACCGAGAACTAAGTGTGAATTGAAGCAGAATCAGATCGAATCAAACCGAATGAAAAAAAAGAACAGAATAAACTAGAGTGTAGCGATTTTGTTAAGAATAACTGATTATACGAAAAACTCCAGAATCATCACAGACTCAGAATTATGCTAATTTATTACGGTTTTAATATGAGTACAGTATGTGATACATTCGTAATAATGAGTCGGTACGATTCTTTTCTGTTAACACAGGAATAACTCGACGACACTTGTACTTTATGTTGTAAGCTGATGATGATTTTGAACATTATTTCAACGTCATGTACTTAATCACCTCGATACAAAATTAAGAATAAGGAAATTGATAACATCGACAGATTTTAACGATCTTTCACCGAACTACCACAGAACCATCCCGAGGCAGCCAAGAACCATTCCTAGATTGAATTACTCAAGAACTGCTATTCGCTGCAATTTGGTTTAATATTTGGGAATGTGTGAACCTGGAACAACGCATTTTCGGTATGAAATCCTTGACGAACAAGATAGAGACCGCGCTTTGCCTATGCTCAAACTAATACTGCAGTTTAAACATTCAATACTTTAAACAGAGCACGCTGGGAAAAGGCTTATGCCTTGGGGCTGTACGATGTTATTTCGAAAGACCTCATCGGACAGACCATGGAGGAATAAAACAGAATTTGCCTGAACAATAAAACACAGGTACGTCCTTAGGAGTTGAGTGGCTCGAGTACCCGTAAGCTGCATATCCGAAACTAAAGGCTTTGTGGCGTCTTTAGTTCCCTAGCAAAGGTTGTGAGAGGAATTAACTTTTCTGAACGCCATCTTTAGAATGATGGGTGCGAGAGAATCAAACCTTCAGGTCTTCCCGTTGGTGCAAGGTGCACATCAGAAGTGTCGATCGGCTGTCAACATATTCTCACCGTTGACACGTATTGGGTACAGTTGTGCGTAGAGTTCGTTTTCGTGCATAGTAAGGCATCGCTTTACACACCGATACCAGCCACAGTTGTGATGACGTGAACCCGCTTAGGTTCAGTTCTTGGCCAGAAAACAGTAAGTGCCAATTTAAGCATTTGACGTGATACTTTGTCATCAGGGGCGGATCCAGGGGCCGTGGGGGCGCATGCCTCCATCTTTTCAGCAATTATAAATAAAGAAGGAAAAAAGGGAAGGAGAAGAAAAGGGGGTGGATCATATTGCCTGAAACTGCATTTAAGTACACCAAGAATCCAAAAATGTTGTGGACCCCACACCGTAAGAGCTTCGCGCTACGCGCTCGCAGGCATTTTACCATTGCTGCATTCGTGCATCCGAGGTCACACCCCCCTGGGAAAATCCTGGATCTGCCCCTGGTCATGCTAGTTTGGAAGCTTTAGCTTTGCGGTAGCACTGTATTTGTAGCGTCTACTGCTATGTGATAACGAACGAGCGATACAGTGATAGTTACGGTCATTCTCAAATAAATTAATCTAGATACCATTCAAAATCAAACGAAAACCACCTGCTTGCACAGTCACTGCTAATATGAAAATATGAATATAAATGGTATAAGATTTGATAGTTTATATTAGCTCCTAAAAGTTGACATGCCTAATTGCTCACTGCCTGTACTACTTATTGACTGTTGTGATGTGGAACATTATGTTTTATCACCCCTTGCCCTGGACTTTCGTGTCGAAGCTGAGGCTGTTATGTATGTGTCTGTTGTTTATACCTCTGCCTGAAATTTGCTGTCATACTTTTCCTCACCAAAGGTCTCGAATTAAATCGAAACAATGACTGTCTCAGTCTGTTGCTTCGCAGAGTGATATGCGAAGCTGGGGGAGGCTCAGTGAATAATCGTATCCATTTAATTGTGTTATTTGCACATGTCTTGCTCGAAAGCAAAATCTTTACATCTTAAAAACTGTGGGTTGCTTTTTTAGGAAAATTTGCATGTTTCTTTAAGTTCAGCTCCTATACGAAGAAATGAATTTCAACCATCGACAGAATCTGCAGAGTTGTAACGGCTGATGGTATAATTGTGTCAGTTCTATACCACCACTAAAGTATGATAAAGTAGCAGGCGTAATCATGAATGATGGTTAGTGGAACACGCACCGTGATTTAAACTGTGGGTTGGGGACTATTCTAGGATGTCAGGATGGGGTTTTCAACCTTGAGAGCAACATGTATTTTTGTCGCCAAGACACGTGACTATTCTGGGCCAATGAAAACGCAGTAGTCAAGACCAACGTAAAACAATTATTTTTTGACTAGTTACAGCGCCCTTACATGATGTGACAAGTAAAAATCAAATAAAAAAACGATATCTTTAGAAATTAAAAGCGTCCCTTGAATTGTTCACGTACAGGTTGAAGTACCAGTAATAATCTCCAATATAGCTGTGTGATCTACAATACCATAGATCCGTAGGATAGGAGTGCGCTAGATGAAACAATTAAGTTCCAATAACTGGCAGAATTCTGTGAAAATTTGCAATAAGAACAAACCCAAACATAGAATTCAACATAATGGATGAACATTATGCATACATGCAAGTAACGTAGGAATGAGAATCAAGTGCCTATAAAAATTTAAAGAAAAGCTTCAAACAGTAAACAAACTCTCAGTGAAAAATAGTGATCATTAAACTCCTTGTTTCTTGTAGGAGATAAACCTTTGAAACGTTAGGGTAAGAAATGGTCCTTTCCATTGTTCTGTAAGACAATATAACTTTTGCACTGGCAGCCTCACAACTCCAATAAAAATGTAACACACCCCTTCCAAAAAAAAAATTCAACTAAAGTTCAATTACAATAAATGTATATATATCTTACATTCCCTATCATACGGAAGTACGAAAGCGTATTACCGCCACTGTAATATAACAAATTCTCGCCCCTATCGTGTACGTGCAAGATAACTATCTGGTACGTACACGATAACTACGTACACGGTAAGTGCAAGTTATCATGTAGGTACACGATAACCATAGTTATCATGTGTGTACATGATAACCATAGTTA